>JAODUP010000100.1:542500-967500 GCA_025642065.1 Paralvinella palmiformis | reverse complement strand
CGGGAGTCGGCAAGCTGTGGGCCGTCTTTACAGGTTCGGCTGCGGATGGCCCATTGTTGAGATGGAGTGGGTTTATTATTGGCCTCTCGTGATCAGAATGAAGCTGCATATTGCCACCGAGTCCGTGTCGCGGACACTTCCGACCACTCAGCTGACCATAAATATATACGACATTACTTTATCCACAAGCTGTATTAATAAGTAGCTATATTATGTGGCGTTTGACTTTCGTTCATCACTTGTTTAACAGAAATCAGTTATTTATCTCCCCAGTGAGGACAAGGTCATTGTACGACGTCTTCGTGCTGTTTACAGGCGAGATTTGCGCTGAATTGGTGGCTCCCCAGTTTGATTGTCTCCCCGTCACTGGCCGGTAAAATGCCGCCGGCGACTCGCTCCATCGATGTACGGGGAACACAAATACCGCACCGATTGGTGAATATGGTCTCCATGGCAACAGCGATCCAATCCACTCATGAATTTTGATGACATGCGATGATGTCCTTGTTTGTATTTAGATGGTAAAGCTGCTGCAAAAGATACTGTTTTGTGCTGTTTTATGTGCCCTGATTGACTGATTTTAACCTGTACTGATCAGGGAAGGATTGGCTGGGTGTGTGTGGGTGGTTCGGATGATAGGGAGATGTTCTAAGTGGCGAAGTATCTATACTCGTGGTGGGTAATATTCCAAGTCCTGGTTATTCTAACCAAAATTTATAAACATTAATATATATATATATATATATATATATATATATATATATATATATCACACACCCGATTATAACAAATTCGAACACACTGGGGCGACAACACGCACCTAGTCGTAGCACATCAAAAAAAATAACACACTCCAATCACAACACCCTCCTTTACAGCCATTTCATTTAAATAAAAACACACTCCTGCCATAACACTGCTCATAACACACTCCACCCATAACACACGCCATGCATAAACCCACCTGGCCATAACACACTCCACCGATAACACTCTGCTCATAACACACTCCAGTCATAACACACTCCAGGCATAAAACCCACCTGGCCATAACACGCTCCAGCCATAACACACTCCAGTCATAACACACTCCAGCCATAACACACTCCAGTCATAACACACTCCAGCCATAACACACTCCGGGCATAAACCCACCTGGCCATAACACGCTCCACCCATAACACACTCCACCCATAACACACTCCAGCCATAACACCCCCAGTCATAACACATACTCCAGGCATAAAACCCACCTGGCCATAACACGCTCCACCCATAACACACTCCAGCCATAACACATACTCCAGGCATAAAACCCACCTGACCATAACACGCTCCACTCATAACACACTCCAGCCATAACACATACTCCAGGCATAAAACCCACCTGACCAGAACACGCTCCACCCATAACACACTCCAGCCATAACACATACTCCAGGCATAAAACCGACCTGACCATAACACGCTCCACCCATAACACATTCGATTCATAACAAAACTCGACCTAACCATAACACGCCCCACCCATAACACATTCGATTCATAAGACACTCGATTCATAAGACACTCGATTCATAAGACACTCGAGTCATAAGACACTCGAATCATAACACACTCCGGTCATAACACACTCGAGTCATAACACACTCGAGTCATAACACACTCCAGTCATAACACACTCCAGTCATAACACACTCCAGTCATAACACACTCCAGTCATAACATATCTGGACATAGCACAATAACGGATATTAACCTTCCAGTAATCAATTATTTATGACGTATACAGCAAATAACTGTGAGGTAGCGAAAAAAGTAGTATCATGTCAATTTGATATCATCATTATCACTATCCCCATCTTCATCATAATAATGATGTCCTCTTCACTAAATTTTTTCTAAACCTGTGGCCATAATGTGCAGAGTCTGGTGAAAAATATCTACTGCTAATACACATAAACGTGAAATTTCCGTGCTTGCACGCGTGCGTGTATCTATCACATTTTGTCGGGACTGGGCAGTGGGCACCACAGTTCACTTGTACCTAAAGGACACTGGCCTGTCTATAGGTGAGAGTATTACATATAAATATTAGAATGACTTTATATATTTTTGTAAACACCACCACTGCCATACTAAAGATATTATTCTAACAACAGACAGCAATCTAACTACAGAGACACCAGCCAGACTACATACACTACATTAACCACTGAGACACCTGTCAGACTACAGACACTACCGTAACCACACAGACACCAGTCAGACTACAGACACTACCTTAGCTACAGAGACACCAGTCAGACTACAGACACTACAATAACCACTGAGACCCCAGTCAGATTACAGACACTACCTTAAGTACAGAGACACTAGTCAAACTACAGACAGTACCTTAACGACAGAGACATCAGTCAGACTACAGACGTAGTGCCTTAACCACAGATACACCAATCAGATTACAGACACACTACCCTTAACCATAGAGACACCAGTCAGACTACAGACACTACCCTTAACCACAGTGACATCAGTCAGACTACACACACACAATACCCTTAACCACAGAGACACCAGTCAGACAACACACACACTACCCTTAACCACAGAGACACCAGTCAGACAACACACACACACACTACCCTTAACCACAGAGACACCAGTCAGACTACACACAGACTACCCTTAACCACAGAGACACCAGTCAGACTACAGACACACTACCCTTAACCACAGAGACACCAGTCAGATTACAGCCACTACCCTTACCAACAGACACTAGTCTGACCACCGTAGAACAAACTGCCATTAAGCTGTGGTCACTACACAAATTACTGTAGTAGACCGAAACCCATTATCTATTGTCCAGGGAATACCAAAGTGGACATGTTCTGTATGGGTTAACATCCATCAGGTTGTAGACACAAAGGACAACCAGAATACATCATCATCATCATCATCATCATGACCATCACCACCAGCAGCAGCAGCAGCAGCAACAACAGATTCCCCACCACATCATATAAACCCCCGTACATCAAAACCAACACATTAACACCGCCCAATGTTCATAGTGGGATTCCACCAAAAAAACCATTTCCCTGTCTTTATTTATATAACGGGTGATAGGAGAAACTCGGACAGAACCCTTTCATTCATTATTACCCGAGGTAATTGTCAGAAATGTCTTCTGGCACCAGACGGACAAGACAATAATAATCTAGTACAATTCTAATAACAGTAGGTAGGTGTCAGAATAGAGTAATGGTCAACACTAAACACCAACCACCATTAGGTCATAATGGTGGCTTGGACGTCAATAAAAAAGTCTTAACTAGCCAGGTGGATAGTGTTTTTGCTAACAGGGCGGATAATGTCTTGGCTAGGAGTATAGCCAGTGTCTTGGTTAACATTGTAACTAAAATGAACGTTTAAGATAATGTTTTGTTTGCTACACAATTATTATTCTATTGGCTAGTAGCGTGGCTAATGCATTAGCCGACACGATATAGTGTTAATAAACGCTACAGCCAATATCTTCACTAATAAGCTGGTATTTCAGCTAAAAATATCGTTAACTTGTTTGGTAACATTATGGCTATTCAGTGGTGTCTGATGTAATGTGTTGTCTCACCAACTAACAGCGTGATGTCCCACCAACTAACAGCGTGATGTCCCACCAACTAACAACGTGATGTCCCACCAACTAATAGTGTGATGTCCCACCAACTAATAGTGTGATGTACCACCAACTAATAAAGTGATGTCCCATCAACTAACAACGTGATGTACTACAAATTAACAAAGTGATGTCCCACCAACTAAGTGTGATGTACCACCAACTAACAGCGTGATGTCCCACCAACTAATAGTGTGATATACCACCAACTAACAGAGTGATGTACCACCAACTAACAGCGTGATGTCCCACCAACTAACAGTGTGATGTACCACCAACTAACAGTGTGATGTACCACCAACTAGCAGAGTGGTGTACCACCAACTAACAGTCTGATGTACCACCAACTAGCAGAGTGGTGTACCACCAACTAACAGTCTTATGTACCACCAACTAACAGAGTGATGTACCACCAACTAACAGCGTGATGTCCCACCAACTAACAGTGTGATGTACCACCAACTAATAGTGTGATGTACCACCAACAAACAACGTGATGTCCCACCAACTAACAACGTGATGTCCCACCAACTAACAGTGTGATGTACCACCAACTAACAGTGTGATGTACCACCAACTAATAGTGTGATGTACCACCAACTAACAACGTGATGTCCCACCAACTAATAGTGTGATGTACCACCAACTAACAACGTGATGTCCCACCAACTAACAGTGTGATGTACCACCAACTAACAGTCTGATGTCCCACCAACTAACAGTATGGTGTATCATAGTGTCATTTCCCCAACTCGGAATTTAACCTGATAACATTAATCCAGGAAATAACCAAGCCTGATGTAATGTGGTCATGGTATATACAACTCAGATGTTATAACACTAGGTAATACTATCCCATTTACATTTAACGCAGAGGACAAGAAGAAGAAGAAGACAGAGAGGGGGGGGGGAGGAGGGATACTCAGTTACAAGCAAATGATGACAATTTATCATCTTCTAGTGATTACCAAAATATATCACACATTAATCAAAGTTTATTAATTAGCAAGCGGAAGATAATGATTTCTGATGTGAAGCCACCACTCTTAGTATTAGCTACGTTCTTGGGATCACACTTAAAGGACGTTATAGTTTAGCCTGTGACATACAGATATATATATATATATATATATATATATATATATATATATCATAATTCAGTACCAGGGAGATAGATGCTGGGCTATAACACCAATCTTCGTTCAGTCATCGATTGGTTAAAAGTGGCAAATAAAAATAGAACGTCGTATAAACGTCATTTGACGGCGAGATCTCGTCGGACGAGATGTGTTCGTGAGCTCCGGACATCAACAAAGAACACCAAAACCAGTCGGTCGATGGGGGAAAAAAACCTTAAAAATATAACGGTGGTGAATTTATTTACTAGATCTCCCTCTCCTAAAACCGATGCAATTCTAAAAGCTCTTAAAACACGTTTGAGAATTTTGTAATTTGCTTAGAAAAAAAACTAAACAACAACAACCTCTAAATCTTTGGTGACGTGTCTCGTCGCCGTCCTATGAGGGTGGGATCAAATGAAACATCGGCATGTCAATTCCCACTTAATCCAGATGGGATTAAACTTGAAAAGTGTCCGGAGAACGAGGTACGAGTGTAGGAAATCAGATCCCAGGCGGCGCTAAAAATATCATCTGGACACATCGAGCTTAAGGCTGGTTAATATTGAAAGGAGAAGGGAATATTGGGGGGAGGTGATGTTGTGTGTGTGTGTGTGTGTGTGTGTGTGAGATAGAGGGGGCTAGTCGTTTGGAGAGTGGCTGAGTCTTGTTGCCTTCGGTGGAGGAGTGCAACCGGGTGGATCATATCATGAATAGATCGGTGTGCGACACACACACACACACACAGAGAGAGAGTTTATAATTAAATCTGAAGTGGAAATTAAGTTCCCCACCACAACACAACCCACACGTATGTGTGTGTGTCTTCAAGTACAGTGAGAGCAGAGGGCAAACATGCACCCCGTTCGCCTTCATTCACCCGGCATATCACACAAACAAATACATCAATACGTGTATAAGGGGTAATGACGATGTTATACCAGCACCTTACATTATCAGCCAATAATGATGATTCTGGTACTGTATAACTAACTACCAACTAACATTACTAGCCAGTATTAATGACCGTACTTCTCTATCTTCGCCTCGGGATATCAACTAGCAATAACAATCTTGATGTTGTACCACTGTCACTTTCTTACATTACCAGTCACAAGTGCTGTATACCCCCAGCTTACATTCCCGGTCAGTCACGATGCTGCCGTTGCTATGCCGCCACCTTACATTACCAACAGGAAGTACGGCTTTTGTAGGTCACACCTAAAATAATGACACTTGTTGCCATGGTAACCGTATTGCCACAATTAACGTCTGACCGGCGGCCACCAAACGCCGTATCACTGTCCGCTCTTTTGTAAAATATTTGTGAGACATCCAATAGACATCTAACAGTCAACAATCCTGGTTTATCTAGTTTTTACGCATTTATCTGTTCTAAGGACTTCGTTACATTTTAATTAATAACATTATAGTTGGGTCTAGTAACCTGTACCGTCGAGCAACATCAACAACTGTACCCGGATGTATACCATCACTAGGTAGAAGGGAACAATCCTAGTCTAGGAATGTCAACCGAAAAAATATTAATAATAATAAAATGCTTCTTTGGATATTGCCGTCTCTATTTAGGCATATTCAATCAGGTCCCTATCTACAACTGTGTCAAAGATGATGATGATCGATGTTTTACGGCCACTTTTGTACACATGGCAGGCTAAATGGGCCGAGCGACCTCCAAACGTCATGAATCGAACTGAAAGATGAAACAACCTTCAGATATGCCCACGCCGATATTCGAACACGGGCGGGGGAGCTCTGTTGTCCAACACGCTACCGCTAGACCACGGAGACGCCCCAACTGTGCCAAAGAATAGACCTGTATCCGTTAGGGTCGCTGAGTAATCACCTTTATATAACAACAGACAATCCGGCTGCCGCCGTACATCTCACAATCACCGACACTGTGCAGTGATCACAAGACGTCTGGATAAGCTGCTCACTGATCATGGGCGAACACCGGCAACGTCTAATTGAGAGAACACATTCTTGGCCCGAGTCTCGGGCCAGTAATTTAATAAGCTATTCCCCACTTGATGTTGTTCTGATGTCGTTCTGATTTTGTTATCAGGGAGAATGGGGGTGGGGGTAGGTTTGGAGGCTGTTACTTAAAGAGGAGCCACTCGTAACGAACAGAGCCACGTCCATCCAATCTGTGATCTATGCGGTAAGTGCTATCATTATCTATAACGATTTCGGTCTGAGAAAACCCCTTCTAGTGTTTACACTAGGTAGTGGCGTTTACTTGTGTATAAATAATTCCATTCACTTATTCATAAAGCTACTTACCTTGGCTGGCCCGTGTACGGCAAACCGCCTATTTTGCAATGGGGGGGGGGGGGAGTCTCGGTTATAATACACAACTGAAAAATGACTATAGCGTCTAAGATTATCCGAAGTTTCTGGTCAGATTAATTATAGAAACGAGCTAAAACAATACAGTTCAGAAAATGTTACGTCCTGCCCGAATAAAGGATCGATCCTCATTTGTTAGTCTTTAGACCGACTAATTGGTTTAAATTTTTTATAAATGCTGCTCAACGCTTGGTTTAATTAGTGGTGTTACTTATGTAGATGACACGACAAACGAACAACATGTTATTCTCTCCAGTGACTGGGGGTAGTTAATTTTTTAAGCTACTAGCGCGGTCTGAACAAGTTCCACACAAAGTATATCCGATAAATGCCGAGACAGTCGTCTTTTAGCTACTTTCCCGAGCATAGCAGCAGGCTAGAACCGGGTCGAGTAATCGCGAAACGCAATGATGGAAAATCAGAGATGAAACATCCTCCAGAATTAGACCGTCCACGGCAAGACGACTTCAGGTGTATGGAATATCTAATTTATCATCCGAATGGTTTGTGGTCACCTTTGTGCGCACAGCTAAATTAAATGGCCCGGGTCATCACAAAAGGTAACGGAGGGCGTGAAATGAAAGACGAAACACCCTTTAATAATAATATGTGACATTTATATATTATTCAGCTAGATAGCCGCTCTAAGGGGCTTTACAGTATTATTATACCTGATTCAGACCTGTTCCAATCCAGCTCCCAAAGGAGCATACAACGCATGCTGGCATTATAGGCGCAAAGCGTTACTCAAAACACATAGCTATCACGTCCTGTCAGGTTCTCATTTTTATGGATGAGTGAACAAGTCGCCACGTGACAGCATTGAAGCTCCTGGAGCCTCGAACACGCGTCCTTGAGCTACGAATCCTACGATCTAACTAACTACGCTATCACGGCTCGACATAGATATCTAACGGGCACCTCCGTGATCGAACGGTAGCGTGTTGGATCACAGATCACTAACACCCGTATTCGAATCTCGGGGTGGGCATATCTGAAGGGTGTTTCATCTTTGACTTCACATTATTACCTTTAGAGCTCGCTCGGCCCACTTAGCCTACCACGTTCACAAAAGTAGCCGTAAAACACGAATCTTCATAATAGACATCTAGCAGTTGCTTGAGGTCTGTGGCCAACCGTTCTACCAGTTAGCCCATGTAGTCGACCCACATCACAGAGTGGAAATCGTGAACGAAATATCTCTCGAGTCAACTGGCCATCCTTACTAATGACAAATCCACTAGCCACTAATCTGTGCAGACAAAAAAAAACAACCCCGGGACACGGCAACAAATGATATGATTCCTGGTCAAAGACATCATCCAATAACCAAACTGTTAGTTGTAACTTTCCATCGGGTATCACGTTCTGCGGACCAACGTAAGAGTGTTGTTGTTTTTTAACTCTAATTAACATCACTTTCTTTAGATCGATGACGTCAGAGAGTCGGTCCACTGTAGAGGTGTTGACTGTAACAGGACACCTGATATAGTGATTATAACAACGGACATAATTAGAGTTGACGGATGAACGAGTTGTATTCTACCAGTGATGAACCCTTATGATAAAAGTACACCCGAGTCTGTTAATGTGACAAACAGACTGGTAATGTTATAAACGGTACTGCTAACATTGTACACATTCCAATAATGTCACAAGTACGTGTCGGGCTAAGCGATAGACACCCGCTAATGCTATAAACACTGGCGCTGGTTGCTTTGGATCATCCCCGTTACCACACACACACACACACACGCACGCACGTACGTACGTGTTAGCCATGCACAGCCCAACCAAAACCATCACTAACCCACTCACCTATTCTGACAAGTGATCTCTCACCGGTAATAAGTTATATATTGACGACGTGACAAAGCCATTTGTTATGCGTCGATATAACAACTCTCTTGACGGAAATGTCATGCAAATGGATGATGAGGAGGGGGACTTTTTGATTGTTTTAACACGGCGTTTTTGATGGAGATAAACTTCAATGGCTGTAATGATCATCTTCCTTGTCCGCCACCAACAGAAGGTGTACATATATCAGACCACCAACACGCTTGGGTATTTAAAGACCACTGCGTATCGGCTGAGAAAATATGGGCAGCGTAATAACGGGTCGTTTCTTTAAGGCCAAACATGACAGATTCAAAATTAACTTGGGGTTATGTTCGTGCTAGAAGAGAGACAAATGAGAAAAAATACGATAACAATTAATGATGAACTTTTGAAATCCAATTTGTAACAGGCAGACGGACGGATGGACAGAGGAAGAAATATAATGATGAATACAATATATCTGAATTGATCTGGATCACCTCCAAATATTTCTTACATTCTGAACAAAGAAAAACATATAGACATATATAGCAGTCCTTCATTTCCAGTTTTAATACTGAGAAGGGACAATGTTTTAGTCGTATACAGAGGCACAAACCTAAATCACATCAATCTCGCATTCCAATCTCTACCTCCAAATAAGAAAATTGTTCCCGATAATCCCATTTAATTTGATTTTGTTTGTTTCATTTCGTGATATATATGAACCTCAAAAATGGCGATAAGGCAAATAAACACTCTTAACAGTATAATCCGTTTACTCTTCCCTACCACTGAGGGCGGGAGTAATAAGATGGAACCCAAATACCCCGAGGGTGATCACTGCCGGAGTGTTTTATGTCCTTAATAGTGTCGTTTACGTAACACTTTAATCTGGTGTACAATGTGCATCGCTTAACTTTATCACACAGCCATGCAATCTATGGATATACTTCGACCTTTTTTTTTCAGGGGAAAGCTCATGATCCCTGCCACCAGGTGTCATAGCGAAAACATCGAAGCTCACCAGGTTAGTCTATTTCCAAATTCATATAGGAAGCATAAAACACCGCTTATAACACTGACACATCACAACTGGCAAAAATAAATTACCTTCCACGAAACACAAACAACAACAATAAATTACAGCAACAACAACAAAGCCACCACTACCACTAATATCAACAAATTAATCAATTAATTACCTGATCTCTACCGACTTCGTCTTGAGCTTCACCCATCTTTGGTTCATTTCCTCTAACCTCATCTGGAGTCCCGCAGCCTGCTGGTCATCGACGCCTCGCAGAATCTGTTGACCGGTTGTGTTAAGGGACTCAAAAACGTGTTGGTGTGCCTCGATTTCGCTCTGCAGATCCTGAAAGATTGGAACGTCGAGAACGTGATTTAGATTCATACCGAACAATGGCCAATGTTTAATTAAGACGGATAAACCTTTATTACTGATAGACGGGGAATGAAATCTCCCGTAATTAGATGGCCATGGCACGCCATCTGGTGACAAGTCCGGTACTTCTTGTCGTGAACAACTGGCACTAAAGAGTTGACGAATAAACAACAAATTTAATATATATATATATATATATATATATATATATATATATATAGGTGTGTGTGTGTGTATTTGTGTACGTGCACCCGCGCGTACGCACACATGCACGCGTGTATGTTCATTTATCTGCCAACCTGTTCTGTCACCTCTGTTGGTCTGTACACTCACACCTGTCCGCATATCTGACATTTTATCTACAAGTATGTTTGTACATCCGTTTACACACACACACACACACACACACACACATATATATATATATATGTGTGTGTGTGTATATGTGTGTATCTGCCTGTATATGCATTATACATCTCACACATCAGTCAGTAGCTGTGTTTGGTCAACAAGGTGTGACAGGAAAAATAATTTTCCTTCGGCAAAATTAGACTAAGGTCCCGCCATCGACGGAACTCACGCAAAAATCACGCAAACAACAAAAGAGAAAACCTCCAGACACTGGGGCCATAACGGAGTCGGGAGATAACCATCCACCAACGGACAGGCGCGAATAACTGATGAGTTAATCGCAGACTGAGAAATCTGGAAAGAGATGGCACAGAATATTTATTTAAAAAAAAAACAACCATGGTAGCAGTTTATCATTTAGTGCTCTGTCACTGCGCTTTGTAGAGGGTACTGTCTGACAAGCAGGTGTGATGTATTAATAATCAATAAGTGTTAATAGTACAGTCAACTATCACATCAGAGCGCCATCCATCACCTCTCGAACTGGGAGGAGCCAATAGGAAGCGATATTTTTTGGGAGGCCCTTCGGGATACCAGTTCTGGTAGAGACCATGTTGTTGCCTTTCGTCTGGAGACTGATTTTTTGGCCAATTATTTACCGTTGGTATTTTTAATTAGCGAGCCAGCCCTCAACCCACCAGGTGGGCCTATACGTTTAATGAAATTCTTGCATCCCGTATTGCAGTCCAGGAATATGACCGGGATTCCACTTTTTTTGTGTAAAGCCGAAGTATGGTTGATGACATCATCTTTGAGAGGAGATCCACTCTATGATATATATCCCCGTGACTACCATTTTAGAGCACTATTAAGAGGTAGGCTATCCACGAAACATTGTTCTTTTCTCATTAATGTGAACAGTATAATCTGACTCACAAGGTCAACCTTAAATAATAGGACAAGAGATCGTTAAATATTACTTTCAGTGGTTACACTTTCCCTCTACACACACATGCTACCCCCCCCTCCTCCCATACACAATTAAACACTGTTTAATCATTTCATTGTTTTTCTCATTAACCCTCACTGACCCTTCACATCCCACATACTAACCCAATTCCGAGAAGTCCCCCTGTATATTGATATATGAGTCTACTAAAGAGGCGACACTCACTCACTCACTCACTCACTCACTCACTCACTCACTCACTCACTCACTCACTCACTCACTCACTCACTCACTCACTCACTCACACATCCAACAACCCACCCACCCACTACACTCCACTCAACTCCACTCACTCACTGACTCATCTCACTCACTCACTCACCCACCCCACTCACTCACTCACTCGTCAACAAGGCACTCATATATACCAAATCTTGAGAGGGTAGCTAATCAATGAAAAACTATACAAATCCTAGCCAAACGTCTGATGATGCCACAACTAATGCAGATGACAATCACAGGACATCCACCACAGATGTCAGTGTCTGCCATCCGATACTAAGTCGACGCTAATGGGTTACTGACGGCCATCCGACGGTAACACCACGACGCCAAGAGAACCAAGGATCTCACCAGCGACTTGGCGTGGTTCTTCTCGTTTTTCATCAGGCTCTTGCCGGACTTCGGCTCTGGAGCGGTGGCCTGCTTCTCCAATTTCTTGTGCTTGTGCTTGCACGTGCATTTGCCGCCCTTCGGTATGATCTTCCGGTGCCTGGTGCCCGGCTCGCGTTTCTGGACGGTGCACTTAAGAAAGTTGGCCAACTCGTTCGGCGGCATCTGCGAGTGGAAGTTGCTGATGTTGACGTAGGTGTGCGACTCGGCGGCCGCTTGCTTGGTGGCCGCCGGCGGAGCGACCAGCCCGACCCCGCCGTAACCCTGCTGCGGGGTCTCACCCGACATGTACATGTACGGCATGTATTGGGGAATGTTCACGTAATAGGGCACCATCTGTATGCCGGTGGGCTGCGTCATGATGTACTTGGAGAGCTCGTTCTTGATGTTATTCGACGCATCCCGCGACACCGGAGTCACCTCTTGGTACAGGTAATGTGTCGGTAGGGCGCTGTACTGCTGCCCGTAATAATACCCACCAGGATACACGACGGCGGGACAAGACGGATTAACATCGCCGTTCTTGACCGCGTAATGAGCAGCTGGAGCCGCCTGTTGGCTGGCCGCCGTTCGACTAGAAGTAGAATATGAGGTGGAATGCGTCATTTCGGGTTGGTTGTAGGTAATATTTTGGTAGATCGGTTGCGGAAGGGAGCACTGCGCTCGGGGCTCTAATACGGCCGCCGCTGGCGGGACGCGCCGATGTTTCTGGCTGGGAGACGCCTGCCTTCCGGCGGCCACCTGGGCTGAGCCGAACGCAGCTGGCACCTGACCGCAGCTGACGGCTGCTGCGCCGGCGACTGGCTCGGCAATCTGGCGACCGAGCGGCTGCGGGCTATCAGCCGCCTGAGACATCTTTGGATGACTCATGCTGGCCGGCATCTTAGCACACTGCGTCGTATGCTTCCGAGATGTCATCTCGGGATGACTCAAACTCTGCGGGACGCCCATACAGACGACGCGATGCCGCTGCATGCCACCGAGTGACTGTCTAGGCGACGGAGCGGCCGAATGCTCAGCCGACTGTTTCGAAGACGACTGGTGTACATCCGATAGTTGGACGTGATCTTGTCCAGATGGCCTCTGTCTGCATTCGTCGCCATCTTTACCCTGATGCCGTTCCTCATTGTGACCAGATGTGACATCCGTAGACATATCGCAGTATCTTCCATGCTCGTCGGTTTCCTTCTGATCACATTCGGCAGGTTGCATCTTGTCGCCGTCGCCAGTAGTTTCCTCTGCAGGTTGAGACATCACAGATAACCGTTTCTCTTCAAGTGATTCACCGATCAACTGTTGAGCGTCCGGCCGACTTTCCGCTTTGTCGGCATTAGTCGCCATCTTCTGAGCATCATCGGGTTTGGCGAATGGCTCGTGTTTCGAATGCCTTTTCGATCGCGTCGATTTCTCTTTGGTCGCCGATTTCTCCGAGCAAGTTTCTGCCCGTTTGGCATCGTCTCTTGAGCCGGAATCATCGCCGGCGGTTTTAGCGGACGACGCTGCGCCGTCGTTTGGGTGGGCGGCACGTGACCTCTGCGTCTTTACTTTAATTACGGCCTGCCTCCATCTTTTAGCACTTTTCTTGCCCGACGTCGGATCAGCCGCCGGCGGTAAACAAGAAGCGTCGATACTGGACTTGGCTCGATGAAGCTTTGGTCTCGGCTTGGCCGGCTCCCCGCCAGCACTGGTACCACGATCGTTGGCGTGTGACGACGATAAACCATCCTGATTAGTACCACCACCACCACCACCACCACCACCAGCAGCAGCAGCACCACCAGAGGCCTGATCCATCCTTTGCGAACTCTCGCGTCTCGAAAGTCTGGCCTCAGAGGTAGTCCTGGCGCTGGTGGACGTTTGAGACGACACCGTACCGCCACCAGCGTCGTCCTTGTTTGGCTTCGCTTCGGCCTGGTGAGCGGTCGGCGTCAATTTGCCGCCACCCGTTGAACTGCCGGCGTCGGGTGTCGCGGCCGGACGCGGCTCCTCCAAGCGCTCACCCCTGCCGTCTTCTTCGATGGTTTTTGGCAGCGTTTTCCGGGCGATGGCGCTCTTGAATATATTGGCCGGGATGATCTTTTTGCGGACGACGTCACGCAATTTCTTACTTCCGGCCGAACCCGAGCCTCCGCCGGTGTATCCGTCGAGCGAATTGTCCAACGACACGCCATCGAGAGTCAAATCTCGGCGGAGGTCGTCGCCTGCGGTGGTCGCTCGTCTCGCCGCACTGGGAGCATTTCTCTGTCCATCAGCATCCAGACTCTGCTTGCGACCCTGTTTCTGCGGCTTGCTACGATCTCCTTCGAGGAACGGGTAGCCGGTTACGGCGTCAGAATCGGGCAGGGGGACGCAGTTGTAGCTGTCAAAGATCGAGTCCCTCTTGCCGCAGGTGCCGGCGATGCTCGCTCGTCGCTTCAGTTGGCGTTCCTTTTCCGCCTTCGACGAGCTGCCGGACTTGGTAACGGGCATGAACATCATTTTGATAGCTTACACTGTACGCCACCAGACGGAGGACGGTAAATGGGAATGGCAGAAAGGGGTTACCAACCGTGATCTGGTACACATGGCTTACTGGACGAGGACGCCGTGCCCGTTGAACACGTCCCCCCTAAACGCGAAATTCCCTACGTACGGCATCGTACCAAAGTTCGGATGTTATCACGGTACGGAAGATACGGCTTGCAGGCGGATTGTTTACATCCTTTCTGATAGAATACGTATCCTTTATGTTAAGATTGTAATGTTACCTCTGTACAACATCGGAGAGGATCGGTATCGAACGACATCGCGCACCATTTCATATTACCCTGGTACTAAAATGTCACATGAATTGAAACTGTGCTCCATGGCTCAGCGTCATCTGATACCTTCTCCAGATAAACATATCACACGCGACAACCGATACCGTGCAAGACACTTGATGATTCATCCAAAGATTTCCATATCTATATCCCGTTTCCGGTTATCGGGATCGCAAAAATCGACTGATTGGGACGGTCGATGGCTGACACTAGCAACAACGCCGTAACGGCCGAATAACAACACTCCAACGACACCGATTACGCAAGACGGTTATCGGCGAGCACGGTAGCGAAACAACACAATGCACACGAACTAATGTCCGCATTGTATGGCGTACTCTTAGTATGGTACACGTCAAGCTATACATCCAATGTGCACTCACTCAGCGAGTATCGGTCTGATCAGTCGTGTGATCCATGAACGCTGTCCACTCCGATGCCGACCAGCTCATCCGAACGCACGCCGCGCGCACACAAACAAACACACACACGCCGTACGGTGTCTGGGCATGAAGAAGGAGCACAAAATCAATGTGGCTCCAGCGGGTTGGGAGTGAGCCCCGCTCCACGGTTCTCTCTCCATAAGACGTGGCGGCGTGTGGTTTCGAGACATGGGAGGGGAACGCGGACGACGACGACGACGACAGCCGACGATGGCCGCTCTCCGTACTGCAGCTGGTGGTCGTGGTCGTCCTTATCCGGTCGGCGGCACGTACGTCGTCTACTCTAGTGCTGCCGGGAGCGCACCCGACGACCAGGTCTCGGTGCCGGCCGTGCCATCAACGTCCGCAGCCAATGGCGTGCCAGCCACATCCCCCTCGAGGGCTGCCGCACTGGAAATCGGTTTCAGGGTGAAGGTCACAGTTCACCGGGAACTGGCGCCCGACCAAGGAAAGCGGTTGATTTACCGTGCCGTCACGACCGGGGCACGTATCTACCGGAACACACACCCCGGGCCCGATATATCCGTCGGCTAAACGCTCGAATCGGCGGCCGTGTCCCACCGTCGCAGTGGATCGGCGACGAGAACGTCATGGAATGGTGGAGCGTAAGTCGGGTGTTGTCGAGCAGGCACAGTGATTAACCTGCCAGTTTGGAGGGGACCCCCTTCTACCACGACGACATCACCGATATATAAACACACGGGGCGGCTCGGCTCAGCTAGGCCCTGCCCGCACCTTATCGGGCCTTGTCTAACCCGAGAGCCGTTACTTGTCTGGCTTCCTCAGGCCACAAACTGCACGCCGGCTTCATTTTCACCTGCGTCGGTCTTCGTCAACGGCAGCACACACACACACACACACACACACACACACTCGACACATACCAAGTCGGATCAATTCTCCTGCCGCTATATAATCCATTAACGAGAACACCGGGACTGACACTGTACTAGACTGTTCAGCAACACGTCGGGGGGGGGGGATTACTGCCCCCCCTCTCTCTCTCTCGTTCTCTCTCCCCCCAAGAAAATTGTTTACTTCAAGAACAGACATCCAATTACTTATTGTTCACCATTTGCCTGTTCACCTCGCTACACACAAAGATAGTCGTGTGTATCAGTGACTTGTGACAAGTGGAAGATATGTTTTTATTATATCAACCGGGAGAGAGGTTCTACCAGTTTACAAGTGTGTGTATGTGTGTTGTGTGTGCGTGTGTGTGTGCGTGTGATCAATCCACGCTACACCAAGTCAGAGTCTCCTGGTCCAACAATGCTGACATTTATACAAAATGTCACCAACAGTATTAGCTGTCATGACACAGGGATGTCACAGCAGTGTAATATGTCTCATCAAACAAGTGCTACATTATGGTGTACGGTGACCTAACATCAGAAACAACATCAGTTGTTAACCCAGAGGGATGTTGTAACGATCACAGGGATGTGGTAATTGTCATAGGAATTTTGCTACCTAAATGTTGAATATATCAGATGAATGTATCACTTGCCGTGGGAATGTCACAGTTGTCAAAGATTTGACGGATAATTTCCTTGGGATGTGGTACCACTGCCTGTCAGAGGGATGTGGTATCACTTGGCGTGGGAATGTCACAGTTGTCAAAGATTTGACAGATATGTTCCTAGGGATGTGGTACCACCACCTGTCAGAGGAATGTGGTACCACTACCTGTCAGAGGAATGTGGTACCACTACCTGTCAGAGGGATGTGGCTACACTATCCTGTCACAGGGATGTGGTACCACTACCCGTCACATGGATGTGCTACTCGGCACAAGATTATCACGACAAAGGGATATGTAACACTTCTCACAGACATTGGGTATCCATTGAAGGGACGCGACATTTCTACGAATATTTTACAGGAATGTGAAGCGTGGCATAAGGATGCACTACTTGTCTCGGGGATGTTGCTCCCCGGGGGGGGGGATGTCTGGCTTGCTCCCATAGCACTCTACTTACATTACCGGTTAATGGTCTCACCAACAGTATCAGATCTTTATCTCTCCTTCAGATCAACTCACAGCTAATCAACATAATACCATATATACTTATTACATAAAGCTTTCACCATATTACCTGGCCTTCCCTTAGGGTTTAACCTGTATACATTATATGATATATTTCCAGATATGGACACACATTAGAGCCATCGGCTAACTGCCAATTATACGATGGCCATACGTACATACCTGAGTGACAAAAACAAACCAGAGAACAGTTTAGCATAGACCATCCAAATAAAAGCTGTCTCTGGCCCGCCCATGCTCACAAAGGTAGAACAACAACAACAACAACAACAACAAACACTAATAACAACAACAACTGTTCTAATGATTCTATTTTTATGATTTACTTTTTAATAAGACGCCAACTGCCATTTTAATACCAGTCTTGTGACTGGTGTGTCGTGTGTCACAAAGACGCACGGCTTTATCCCCGTACTATGATGAAGACTACCACGATAGTGTCATACATCACAGCATCATCATACCCCCCCCCCCATCCTCTCTATCCAGTGATAAACACCACTAGCTTGGCGTCAAGTGACACAGAGACTAGAAGTATCCATTTCCAACCGGAACAACAACGAGATATAGGAATGCCATAAACTCAGCCCCCTACCACAAGAAGCTGTCTATATCGTACACAACGGCATTAGTTAATGAGGAATCACAGAAGGGGACATGCAGACTAAAATAATCCATCGGCCGTAATTTGAGAACTGCATGCGTCTTTCGTATGAAAGGGAAAACTGCACCTGAAACACCCCCCACACCTTACCATATACTAGCCAACAAGCACTGCTCTCAACAAACAATCCAACATACACTAATCAACATATACCACCCACAATAGGTCAGTGAACATATGGTACTCTCCTCCCATCCTCCAGGTGGTATACCTACAAAGTGTGAACGTGTGATACACACACACACACGCACGAACACAAACACACACTTACTCACGCACGCACGCACACACACCTGCGCGTGTGTACAAGAAATTTCAGTGCGCCCCAGGAGTACTGTGGTTAGAGCATGGCGCTGCAAGCCTCCATGTTCTGGGTTCGAATCCATCTCACACCCATATTTGGCCTTGGTGTATGCAGAGCCCAGGCTAATTAACTCAATACCGGTAATAACAGCAATAAACAAAAACCATTTCCCTCATATAGCACTCTGTACTCTTCAGACACATGATGCTATATAGCTGAGTAGATGAGGTGCGAAAATACACCCATATATGCGTGAAAACTGTGGCCCCAAAGTTTCCAATGCAAAGATATGTATTCTAACCCAGGACCCCAGACAACTAGACAGTTGTCTACCAATACTATCACATAAAAATAAGCCACGGATTAATGAACATCGGATTAACAAGGTTTCGCTGGATTGTGAGTGTCTCTGTCTAGAATCAAACAATAAATGGCATTGTGTCAACAGTGTTGTTAAAGCCTCATTTTATGTGTATATAAATGCCGCTGTTTTACGGCCTACTTCGAAGTGACAGACGAAACACCCTTCAGATATTGTCCGGCCAGGATTTGAATCTGTGTGCTATACGCATGTCACCAAACACGCTAAAGGGTTGGCCCATGGCCAATGCCAAGCATCGCTTTATGGAGTGAGTTAGTCAGTAAGTAAAGTGAGTAATGACTCATGGGCCGAAAAGGGTCATACATCGTGGTCCCCCTTCAATCACTTCTGATGAAATATTAGAGGATAATGTGGGCTCATTCTAAACCTCAAACCCTTGAGGTTAGGGCCACTTCACGGAACAAGATACCGGAGGAGATTAGTTGAGTGCGTGAATTATGTTATAAATACCTCCTCTGGATGAGTAATTTCGATTTTGGGTTCTGCAAATCACCCCGAGCCAGTTCTCACAGTAGCTTGCCAACAAGCCGGCACTAACTTTGATCAACCATCTGGTTCACAGATATGTACAATCTCAAATCATCATCAGCAGGCCAGGACGTGCCAAGTTGCCAGCTGCCCATTACTGATGTAAAATATGAAACAATCCGCCGAATCCAGATAATCTAGAATTTAATACATTATGATTTAATCTATTCTGTAACGCATTATCCGACAACTTGGGGGCAAATGACCTCATGATGATGGGTCACAGTTGATGGCATCATCTCAGTATAACATCGTCATCTAATACTGATAATCTACCATTGCTGAATTTCGGATAGCAATGATATTTTTAGGAAAGGGGAAATTATAGTCTTTAACCGTAATTGTAAAAACGATCCATTAATAAACAAATTAATAACCATTAAATTAAAGGTAATTAAATGTAAATGGGAACTATTGTTTCAAGTAATCTGTATTAAATCTTAGTTGGTATTACCTGAATATTTCAGGTAATATACATATTACCTGATTATACAGATTAACTGTAACATGTTTTTATAATTAAATTCTCTCATATAGATGAGTCTACGTATTTATCTGTTGACCTGGTCCTATTTTTGAACTTTTGAATTCGTTAAACATGCGTCCACCTTGGTCCTTCAATTTCCTTTTTTTGCTGATCGTATGAAAGCTTTTCATATGTTTTATGTACTAAAATTATTATTGTACAATTATTTGTTGGAAATTGAAAATAAACCTCACTTCACTTATACACACCAGAGAGTAACACAACATTAAATGGTCACAGAGTTAAACCTATAAAACAAATCGGTTCTAAATTTTAAAATAGTATCAATATAAACAGTCAAATGAAGAAATAAATCACTAATTGGGGATATTAATCCGCATCTAGCAAGTGGCTTTAGGTGAACTCTCTAGTCATGTGATCTGTCCAGTCTCGTTATCTGGATGGTCATGTGATCAGCCTAATCGCATTAGTCTCCCGACCTATTATTTGCTTAGCGGTAATCCTCCCGGTCGTGTGACCTATATAGTTACACAACCTGCCCAGTCCTAGTCACGTGATCTACCTAGTCATCAGATCTACCCAGTCTACGGGTCTACCCGGTCATAGTATGTCAAAAAATTGATCATAGTCATGTTAAAATGAGAAGAAGAAATTCACATTGTTTACTCGTCTGTCAGATGCCCTCGTCCCAAGCTGGGTACACAAAATGATCAGGTGGCGGGGGATCCAGTGATCGCTATGTACTTACTGATATCCATAGATCCCGATTGCTGTCAGCAGAAAGCCTAGGACGCCGTTACCAAGTTCCTGACACAATCCCAGCAACACACGGCTACCAGTAATGCATAATGTGATTACTTTATGTGGGATATGAGGATTAATTTTCAGTCAGTTATCCAAAGTAGCCTGTCATAAATATTATGACGTGACCTTTATAACAGAGAGAGCCGTGGTCTTCATGACCAGACAATCTAATATTGGTATTCATGGAACCAAAAACTAAATAATTCCTAGTAAACAACAACAACACCATAAATGTTACCATCTAATGCCTGGATCCCCCACCCCATCCACCCCCACACCAACAGAGCGGGTTAAATGGGTCAAACAATCTCAGAAGGTAATGAGGCTAAATGAAAGATGATACAACCTTCAAAGTTTGGTTCCACGAGTTGAATGTCCATACCAGAGGTTAGCGACCAACCAAATTACTAAGTCAGTCATACAGACACCCAACCCAGTAAGTAGCACAAAGGAAGGTTTCCACGCTTCAGTTATACCAGTATAAGCTTACCAAGAAAGCTACTGCTCCAATCAACTAGCTCACTAGACTCCACACATTAGAAGACCACCTCTTTTTCTGTTAAGATGAGCGTTCTTCGGACAAAACAAACAAACAAACAAACATTGCTAACAACTGCTACACCTGTACTGTCAATAGCAATACTTAAGATCTCCTAGGTAAACACATCGAATCTACAACATTTAGATACAGATGACTCAAAACATCTACATCACATCAGACGGGAATGCAATAGGAAACTGGATAGAACACTGTGCCGCAAAACCCCCGTCTGGGTTCGAATTAAATCGAATCACCTTCGGCCAAGGGATGACGATTGATCTTTCACGGACACCTTTGTGCACATGGTACGCTAAATGGGCCGAACGATCTCGAAGGGTAACGAGGCGAAGTCAAAGATGAAACATCCTTCAGATATGCCCACGTCGAGATTCGAACTCAGGTGGTAGTGATCTGTGATCCAATGCGCTACCAGTTAGACTACGGAGGTGCCTGCCCCTCCGCTCGTATGCCACGCACTTATAGGACCGGTAATAAAGTTAAACAAACAACTCACTTACTCCCTGATCAACCTCTAATTAACATTAACACCTTTTTTCAAACCAAAGTCTTAACCATATGTTGACTTCATGTGAACTGAAATTAAACTTCATGCAAAATATTGTACCAATCCTTCTTGAGGAAAATTACATGAGAAATAGAAATACTTCGAAAGCGATTTTGAAAATATTGAACCCAGTTTTGTAAAATGAAAATGGTCTCAACACGTCTGTCATCTTTCGAAAAAAATGGTTATTACAGTGTCAGCCGGAAAACTGAAAACTTGTTCAGGATGTAATGTCCAAACATTATGATTCTATACCGGACCATTATGACAAAAACAAACCACGTGACCAACGGTCATAACGTATTGGGGGGGGGGCTTCTAGAACCAAAGTTAACGGCAACTTGTCAGTGATAAATGTTATTTTCTGGTCTAGTTGTCACCGTATTATAGCTATCCATCTCCCGACGACGTAAGTATCTTATAAAACAGCAGCACGTCTGCCCCGTTTCAACGGGCAGATGATCCGAGCGGAGAATCTGCCAGAGCCGACCACGGCAACGAATGCCAAACATTGGATGAAAGGGGCTCAGTCACACGTCAAACGATACATACATCATCCGGGTATCGAACGTGACAAGTGCGGGGCTGATTCTAAAGTCATTACCGCCTTTTTAGGCGGTGGCATCAACTACTGGAATCGAACTCGCTGTGTGGGAGAATAACTAAATGCCATAACGCTGATTGATTGGCCGCTGCTAGTAACAGAGGAAATGGATAAAGAGTGCAGTTGTTAACGCCGATTTGACACCAGCTAATCCAAGCTGTCAATAACACTCGTCAAAAAGAATATTAATCAACTTCAATTAGTTCGCGGGCGGATTACGGCAGTAAAAATATAAGACAGAGAAAGGCGAGGAACAGGGGAGTTTTTTTATAATCTACGCTAAAACCAATTTACAGACAGATAAACACATTCTCTCTCTCAACCCCCCCCCCCTCTCTGATTTAGATGGAAGAGAATGAACGATTCTTTCAACTTAATACCTCTGAATGTCTAATTATCGCTCTGCAAGTGTACGACAGTTTATTATTAATTACAAAACGAAATAAGAGCAACAGTGATATACGGTGTTACAGGCTATTAAGTGTACGAGATGATATCGAACTCATTGGTACTATAAATATTAGGCAGGACATAAAATTTGAGCAATATTACATTCAGAATGACTACATCACAGGTTTAAACAATAATAATTCAGCTGGCATGACTCAAGCAGTTCCCATTTAATGGAAAGTAAATATGTCACGAGGTAAATATTGTATTCCGAAACCTGTGTCTTTATTACACACTCGAGGTACATTATGGAATAACTAAGAACCACACAGTATTAAACGTTATGTACGAGAATTATATATCAACCTAAACATATTTCACAAAGGAGCAAACTATCCAACATTCTGGATCATTCACAACATAGAATCAGCTGGGACCACTTTTATAGTTTATATTAATATTATTATTATTATTAGCATTTATAGTATAGAAGTCTTAGCCGCTCGAATTATAGTTATGTCATACTTATAATTTCAATAATGAAACCTTCACTCTTCCATTAATTGCCGTAAAAACTGAACCCACTACTGTGCTAATATACACAGACATTGTTAGCGAAAGATCTGACTTCAAACTAAAACAGATTCTATAACTTCGGCTTGCAAATTCTGCGGTATAGCATTACAAAGCAGACCGGCGCGCACTGGATCAAATCCCCGTGAGGCATGTTTCATCCATCAATAACATACTTCAGCCTGCCCATCTCATTTCATTTCATTAGGGAACAGCCGTTAGGCCATATGTTCTGGATCAGGTCCTAGTCATCCAGACTAAACATAGCATTCAACCATTCATTCAATCCTTGTGTACATTATACAAGCTTAGTGTACAGTGTACACATGAGGCAGTCGAGCACGATCTAATGTAAAAAGGTGAGTAGTAATCCAGTGAGTAGTGAAGAGCTCTGATTGCTGAAAGGATTGAGTCGGGTGTTAAATATTTCACCTTATCCAATCATATCCATTCTGAGTTGTTCTGGAACAATTCACATAAACGTAAAATTGTATTTCACTTTCAAGTTATTTTCATTCACTAGAACTGAATAAATAAGATTTTTTTCTAGTTGCATTTGTGCTCCCCCCCCACCCCCACACACACATAACACTTGTTTACATTCACGCCTCTGTACCGATTCCTAATGTGTTTTAAACAACAGAAATACAAACATGTTGGAGTTAACACGTCAATAGAATAAATCCCGAAATTAATCTTTTCCCGACCAAACGCGACGATTTCTCCCTACAAGGATCTATCTTTCTGTTGCCTGCTATAGCGGACTGGAAATCTCTGACCATCATAATGCATAATGTATTGTTTCCATTTCCCAAATCATCATAAAGTAAACAACGTTAATATGATAGCCTACTCTAGAGCAAACGGCGAGATCAGGGCAACAACAACAATAATGTTTGATACTGATCCTGGGTAAACATGTCTGTCTATACGTCAGTGTTAACATGCAGCTTAAAATTGACACAGATCAGTACCTTCTCTCCCGTTTTCAACTCGGTGGGCCTCAAAACAACTAGCTGAGAGCCATCCCTAGGATACAACTATATAATACCGGTAATATTTATAAAGGATAATCATCCAACATTTCGTAGCCGGTCAGGAGACTTGACGCCGAAATCAGTCCCCGCCAACAAAACACTCTTGTACGGCGGATAACTTATAGCAACTACCTAATGTTTAATAAACAACAGACAAATATCGTGGTAACCAGCCATTGACTTCCAGCCAATAACCCGTAACTGATATAAACATCTAAGTTCTCTATGGATTATCAATACAATGGTCAGATGTCACATCTGTCGATTACAAATTCGGTGTCAGACGTCAGAAGCATCATCCAATGTTTAGGTGATATCGTCATATCATCAAAAGGTTATAACAATATGGAGATGTGAACATTTGAAATAAAGCAAATAGTACTTTTAATTACAACAATTCTATCATTTGATTCCTGGCTTAGGGTACTCCGACGGTACTGTGGTTAGAGTGGGTTCCAGATTCGAATCCGGCTGATACCTATTTGTATGGGATTTGTTTTCCTATGGGAGTCGCCCCTCGGCCAGATGTTCCTTATGTGAACAGCGTGTAGGCTAAATAACTAAACTCAACTCAGCTGACTGCTGGTTAGTCAGATATTAAAGAAGTATTATGATTGTCTAAGATTATACACGTATATATATTTTTAAATTCTCGTCAGACTGCGGTTTATTTCCCTGTACTTGGGCCTCAACATCATGTGACTATAGTCACTTAAGTTAGTCGTGGCAGCTCTATGTATGATCTGCTTATACTGATAGTATCTTAATAACTGGAAGGAAAATAGACTTATTTATTATATATCTCACAGTAGTATGACTTCTCTTTCCCCCCCCCCCCTGTCTCTCCGTGCGCGTGTGTGTGCTTGTGTGTGTGTGCATGTGATAGTTAGATAAATGGAGAGACAGGCAGAGAGAGAGAGAGAGAGAGAGAGAGAGAGAGAGATTTACATCTATCGTTTATACCAAAACTCACTATCCTTGAATCAGTCCCCTGATAAATCAGGCAGTTGATGTGATCAGAATTTCGTATTTTCTGCGCCAGTTTCTTTTCACACAGACACGAGAGAGAGAGAGAGAGAGAGAGAGAGAGAGAGAGAGAGAGAGAGATGTCCACTATAATCCCATTTATATCCACACACATATATTCAATCAACGGCCAACAAAGGCTCCCTAACCAACAACTGACACGTGCCACAAATCTCTCTCCATCAGATATCATCACTACCAAGATGGCCACAACAGGACCGGACCTCTACCAAATTATTGGTAGAGAGAACTGGTCAAAAGAATCCCAAATTTACCTAAATCGACCCTGAACGACGTCGACAAAAAGGCAAAACTGGCAACAGGACTGCCTTCCTTATATAACACGCTGACAGCCAACATTCATTGACCAATATGAGCGTTATAGTAATACACTATTGGCGAGAGCTTAGCCAATGAATTATGTCCGCGGCGAAGTGAAAAGAGATTTGAAAATCGATAAAAATAAAGAAGTAAAAAACCCGATTCTTGCCCAATGCCTTTCCGAATACAATGAAGGGCGATCAATAACTGAAGAATGATTGACTTCTTATAAAACGTTATCACAGAATGTAATTTAGCCAGGTGGGTGGGTGCGGCCTGCGATAAGAGAAAACAAACGGCCACATTGACAGCCATGTACGTTGTTGTTTCAGTCATTGTATGAAGCCATACTGTGTGAGAGGGTCACTCCCTTTGTGTGTTAACGGTTTGTTAAACATGGGAGTACACGGCAGTATACTGACGGCAACCTGGCAAGTGTTTAACCATTGCGTAAAAAGCACTGGCACGGGACCCCCTTCCTACTAAAGACAATTTATATCCAATCGGCTGTATAACAAAATTTCAAAGAACCAATGACCTCTACGTGACCTTTCTGACAAGCTAAAATAGAGTAGTGTTGAGAACGTTTAAATTAACTAAAATGCTAAATATAGTCACATATCTTAAAGGAAATGGTCCACTTTTAATTCATATTTTCCGCACTAAAACCATTATGCTCACATAATTAATAAATAATGTAAAATTGAAAACATGATCAATCACGGGTTAAAATATTGTTATTGTCGCATTTGGAGTTACTCGAATGAGCATTACGCATTATTACAAATATGTTCACACAAATTTTAAACATAATCAACCACATATTAAATAATCCAGTTCATTATTCTTCTTTAATACAATCACCTTCAGAACTATATATGTCTGTAATTACTGTTTGTATTCGGTGCAGTTTAGTCCTATTTTTAGGTCAAATACCTTACCTATATAATACAGTTAGGCCAAATACGAAATACATGTAGACCGATTAGTTTTGGGTCAAATACTGGACATACTGGATAGTGTTAGGTCAAACATCACGCATTCGGGATGGTGTTCGGTCAGATATCGGATATAAAGGACAGTGTTAATTCACATACACATAGATTAGAATGGTTTTAGGTGAAACACCAGATATAGAGCACAGTCCTAGGTTAGATATCACATAGTCGGATATAAACACACGAAAGTGTTACGGTTACGTCAAATAGCACACATATAAGATGGTGTTGGAATACAGAGACTAGGGCCTTGACATTCTTAGTCTAATTAAGCTTATAGCGTGATGTTTATAAACACGAGTAATATTAGGTGTCAGACTGTCAAACCAGCTGTCATAATCTGTTTACATTGGAGATGTCAAAACAGGGACATAATCTCTCTTTATATCTCTCTCGTTATAATACTATAGTTCAAAGACAGTCTACTGACCTGTTTATCAATACGGATATTTTATCTAGTAAAACCGCTGTATAGATGTAATATCTCAGTTTCCGAGCTTCAACTGACTACATTGAAACGTAAGTTTGAGGTAAGGGAGGGGAATGAGTCATTAACTGTCTGTCCATATTTGTTTTTAAATTATTAAAAGATATAGTCGTAATTTTAAAATGTGGATAATGCACCACGTTGTTGTAATAATAGATGTAATAATGTGTTCTTCAATAATAATAAATGATGATGATGATGATTGATGATGATGATGATGTTTACGGCCACTTTTGTTCACATGGTAGGCTAAATGGGCCGATGTTCTTCGACAAATGCTTATTATTATGATTATGATTATGATTATTATTATTACACGTTTCAATGGATTGCATCATATTCATCAGGGGTAGGTAAAAGTTGAAAGACCCATATCCTTAAATTATTGATATGCCTTCATTTTACAAGGGAACGCCTATCTCAACTTCATCTGGTATATAGTTGATGTGTACATAAACAAACTGCTGAAAACAAACAAAAACTATCAGCTGGTCAAGTCAGTTCTGAAATTGAAACTGTCCATCAAAATATTTACGTATCCGGATAACAATGTAACTGTAAGCATCTAAATATGATCATCTTCCTGATCATGTCGGCCCATTTAGCCTACCATGTGCACAAAAATAGCCGTAAAACACCAATCATCATCATGATCACGTGATTCCATGTATGTAAAACTAGGATGGAAGTTAGTAGTCAGTAGTCTAAAACGCCCCCCTCTTAACCATGTAATCCCTCTAGGATTTACTCCCGATTGATGAAATTCATTATCCGATGGGCGGATGTCACTATGGAGGGGAAAAAACCAAAAACCGGAAGACTGGAAGCTATCCAGGAGGAGGAGGAGGAGGATGGGCCAGGAAATCCAGAAGATAAAACATGGCTCAAATAGTTGCCAACTAGTCATATCAGTTGAAAATAGGATTTTGAAAAACCTAACTCTCTCGATTACGTAGATCTTGTCAAATGTTTTACTTCCGACTGAATACCGATGTCAACTGAAAATCAAATATTCACCTTGTTAAAGCAACAAGAAATTGGACGAGGTTGTCAACCACAGCCTGCTGTTTAGTTTAGTCTTTAATGCTGAACATATGTAATTACTGAAAGTAATTCATTCTAGGCACATGCTGGCTGTTCGTTTGCACACCCTGAAACTGACCAAAGACCGAACTTTTGTGTTCAAATGAGACTATATTGAACACACAGAACACAAATAAGAGCGCTCTTCATATGGATGGACGCAATAATACCTGAGTCATTCTCCTTCTATTAGCAAATTGAATACAGGCATCCATCATTTTTTGGCAAAATAAATTACAAGACACGACAAGGACAACAAACAGGTGACATTCAAAATGGCCACCTATTCTCAAACCTGGTTGTACTTGACAACCTTCTATTGTAGATCTTTCCCCATATTCAGATGTTGGCACCGAGTCATCAGGGAAAACAACAACCTAGAATAAGAGCTCCAGAACGCTCCGTCTAAACAAAATACACCACTCCAACAATACAGTCCCCACACACGGTGTGCCAATCAGTTAAGAAGTATCTACGTCACACCATTACTCCGGTACCTTGGTCAATATTTAGTCTGGAAGAGTGCTGTAAGTTTGAGGTTTTCTTAACGCCGCACAGTACTTCTGCGAACATTCTAAACATGTCCAACAGAGGGCAGCAGCAGCACAAGTTCGTTTTGATTGGCTAATCTTTATAGTCCGCTTGCTGACCTTCACCTTGAATAGGTTTCTCGGATCAACGAAGCTCTACTGTTCTTTTGAGATTATAACAGAAACAAACCAGTTTTAGAGCAGAACACTCTTATTGGAACCGACAAATTCAAGGCGTTTGTTAGTCGTGATGTAGCTGGGCAAGATGAACAACACGAACGGTGTCATGTTAGTACTTATAGGATGGTGATTATCTGATGCAGATCAATAAAACATCATTTACCATTACACTGGAAAAAACGGAAAGTTAAAAAAATAAACAGTAAATATCCTCCCCTTTTCTCTGCGCGCGCGCGTGTGGTGGCTGGGGTGCGCGTGCGTTTATCTGTAAAACTTGCATTATGTATTATTACACCATCGGAATTAACACACACTCACACATATACACACACACACACTCACACACACAAACACACACACACACACAGACACTATCCTAACTGCCAGCCATTGATAATTATTAATTTTTGTCCATAATTGTCAGCAATAATAATACATCACCAATAGAGCTGCATCACACATAAACAAACCCACAATCTGTAAATCATCTCCCAATAAAAATGACCTAGATTTTGAAGAAAAAAAACACATTGACAGTTGACCAAGACAGACAGACAGACAGACAGACAGACCGACAGACAGATAGACAGACAGACATAGACAGACAGACAGACACGGGGAGAAGCAGAATCCATTAAGTGACCATCTGTATTCTCTAGCCATCATCGTCTAAATTCTAGACATTTAGCTCCTATAAAACAGAGTTTAGACAGTCACAATATGCTCCATTTTATCCGTCATAAAAGTATTTTGCCCAAAATGAGACAAGGCCAACAAAATTAGAGATATCAGACAGAGATAGAGGGAGAGAGAGAGAGAGAGAGAGAGAGGGAGAGAGAGGAGCCCAGACTCCGGAGCAACACCATTATAAAACACGAAGACGGAGACCGATAAAATGTAACCAATATGGCGGCGTCTGTTGTACGATGAAATACGTGGAACATACAAGTATTTTCACTTTTGTTATGTTTCATTAATTGGTTAATATTAGTCGGTGTGTGTGTGTGTGTGTGTGTGTGTGTGTGTGTGTGTGTGTGTGTGTGTGTGTGTGTGTGTGTTACATAGACTGGTTGATAATAGATCGTTGATCAATCAGTACGGTGTAAACTATGTCATGGGATCATCACCTGTTTCTTGAAAATGATCATTTGCAAAGACCAGATCAGGTCTAAACCAATGTATTACCTAAGGTTGGTCCTTAGGTTCACGTCTCTAAAAATAGTATCTCTCTCTCTCTCTCTCTCTCTCAGTGTCTGTCTATATGTATGGGTGCATGTATGTGTGTGCCCGCGCGTGTGTGTGTACGGGCATGTGTGCACGTGCATGTAGATATGCGCAATTCAACGGATTATATTCAACCTATTCGATACATTGTTGGCAATACGTTTGGAATATTTCTACATTTTGGTTAGGGCTCTGCGCTGCAAACCTTCAAGTTATCGTTTATATTGAACCAAGGTTCCTGTATTTGTGGGATGTTTCCCCTAGGAGTCGCCCTTGGGTAATATGTCCCGGATGTGACCAGTGCCCCGAGGGTAAATAAACCACTAACCCTTCCACTCATATACATTATTTCCCCATTATGTTGACATTTCGTAAATCGCCATAGAAATATACGATACCTGCGCCTTTTAATGGCATACAACTATTGTCCAAAATTTCACAGCATCTTTGGCCTTTACCAGGTACTCGGTGGTAGCTGAGTACAAGCTGTCATTGGTGTGTAGGTCGATGAAACGTAAAGAAATCTCGAAAACCTCTCAGATCACGAGGGCGGAGCACGAACACACGAACTATTCTAACCAACAACGTCAGAGCAGATGAAATAAATTGGCGTTCCTATCAAATCTAAGACCCGGCCAGATAATGACCCGGCCAGATTTCTTATCTATACTTAATGAACAACTCCACAGATACGGATAAAAACATCGATGTTATCACAGAAATAAAACACTTCTTTTGGGCACGCGCACAGACCGTGTATTCCATCGGTTAATGCCGACTATAAAAACTTTCAAACAACGATCAGACGGAATTTAAAAACATTTCTTTTCATAAAGAGAGAGAAAGAAAGCGAGTGGCACTTCTTAATAAAGCACGGACCGTGTCCATCTAGGTTTATTTAAAATTTATTTGACCGAAATCGGCAACAAAATGAATGATCCAGGGAAAGTAGCAGATGATGATGATGATGATGGTCTGAAGATGATGATGATTGATATTTTACGACTACCTTGTGCACACGGTGGGTTAAGTGGACCGAGCGACCTCCAAAGGTAATGAAGCGAAGTCAAAGATGAAACAACCTTCAGATATACTTGCGCCGAGATTCGAACTCGGGTAGTAGTGATCTGTGGTCCAACACGCTACCGCTAGACCACGGACGGGAGGAGGTGCCCTCGGATCATGGTCTGAACATTCCGACTGAATAAGAGTAATGATGAAATTAGTCTGGTACCATGGCAGGGAACATAAACAAAACTAGCACATACACACACACACACACACTCACACACACACGACACACGTACACACGGAGATATTTGACGGATGAACCAGATTAGAGAAGGTTCGTTTATAACAAGATGTGATTAAAACAAAATGTCTGCCACCCATTGACCCGATACTTTCTGTTAACCGAGAGAGAGAGAGAGAGAGAGAGATAGAACGATATCAATGATTCTTTCCACTTCATGTATTTCAACCATCAGCATGCCATTACGTCAACACAGTGGATAACGAGATGGCACCGAATAATATTTCTCGGCGTAAAGATCAGCTCAACAACACTAACTCTACACCGACAACAACAACAAAAAATCCATTTCCGCAAACTAGACATACAATGGTTCGAGCCCATTTCGAGTCTTACGTAAACCGAAAGAGAGAAGAAAAAAACCCACCCATTTAAGCAGCTGCTTGCTATTGTTTGCTCGTAGATACGAAACTCGGGTTGCGGATCTCGCCAAAACGTACTCGAGATGGTTCGGCTTTGTCTAGGACGTGGGAAGAGTGCGCTGCCTGTTTAGGAGGCGAATGGCGCCTCCATTATAGAGTGACCGTGTAGATTGGCTTAGTTCATAATAACATCATTTCCATATTGATCAAACATCATAAGTATGCGAGCGCGATCGATAAACAACACCGAAAACCGGGGGGACACACCACCAAAACTGAAGCCTGTTACTGACGATGGTAAATAGGACTTCCCGGGTCAGATGGCCTTGACCTAGAGTGGGACTAAGCGTCTTTTATGAGACTAATTAAAAGGTGCTACTTGAGTGGTCACCTGCTATGCCGACGTAATAATGTTGCCTGGATCTGGTAAAAGCGACGTTTATAACACAAACAGCTATCAGACTGATATAAGTATAAATATAGGCTTGCTTATCTATCAGCGGTTTTGTTGAAAAATAAAGTGTGGGGGGGGGGAACCCTAAAAAACACGGTCAGATACTGGTAAGTATCAAGGGGCTACAATGGCACAAAAGGCATTGGAAACGAATGTAGTCGGGTCTCCACTTGAGAGAAGGCCCGGCTTCCAACAAAATCACTGTCTATTGTCGTGAAATATTAACATTTAAACATGTACTTAGTTTTCTCTATTTCATTTCTTAAAGTTCATATCTTATATTGTGTGTTTAGGCCTTCACACACACACACACACACACACACACACACACACACACACTCTCTCTCTCTCTCTCTCTCACACACACACACACAATGAGAGAGGGAGGGGAGATTGTTTTTTTCAAGAGAGTCCAATCATAACTGGCCTTGAGACAGATTCCAGGAAATCAATCTTCACTCATTTAATACAAACGACAGTACCCAGCTTAGCGGTTCCAATGACAATTACCGATAACAACACCTGTCTGTATATCATGGTATATCGAATTATACCTGTATCATCTAGAGATCCACTCTCAGGTAAAGCTCCACTGTAACCTCTATCCTCCTACACGTTGTCACAAGGCTGAGAAAGGTCACATAAAAACGAGGTAACATTTAAACGCTCGCTCACTCACTCACTCACTCACTCACTCACTCACTCACTCACTCACTCACTCACTCACTCACTCACTCACTCACTCACTCACTCACTCACTCACTCACTCACTCACTCACTCGTACATAAAATCATACCCATAACATCGCCAGCGTATGGATGGTACATCGACAAAAAGCAACAACAACAAAATTAATTTTACCGCAAATAATTAGAACAGGTATAATTTTCACCATTAATAATTACAGTGTTTTGTACTCCAGTCTTCATTCATCAACAAATGTCGCCATCTCTAAGCATTTGACAAGAAACAGAACAATTATACACTGGTATAATTAGTAGCAAAAATGGTGACCGAGTGTCACCTTTTCTGCATCTCAATTTCCACAGAAGCATCCATAATTCATCTTCCTGAGCACAAAACGTTCTCCTGCAAACATTACAGCGTATGTACTTTTGTTATATGGCAATTACATTTTTTTCTTAACCACACACACACACACACACACGTACACACACGAAAACCACCCCCTCCTCACACAATAGCCAACCAGCTAACAATATGCCAATATATGAAGCTTCAACAACCTGACAGCCGTATTATCAAACCATTACACAATATTAACCTCTGCTCCTAGTCACTATATTATATATAATTAGTGCCTTACTTACATCATAGCACGTACAGCATACCTGAAGTAATAAGTTGGCCACCGTATTAACAATCTGGCCATCTCATAAATAAATCTGGCTACCCCAACATCAATCATGGCCACCCCATCAATAACATATTCAAAAACAACGACGATATGGCCACCCCATTAACAGTCTTACCAAGTTATCAACACCGTTATCAAACATGCCAATACTGAACAGGAACAATATGGCCACCCTACAACCAAATCAGCCACAACATCAACAATCTGGCCACCATACCTCAGAATTAGCCACCCCATCAACAATATGGCCACCCTACCACCAAATCAGCCAATCGATCAACAAACGTGGCACCATACCTCTGAATCAGTGACCCCATTAAGAATATGGCCACCCTACCAGAAAAAGTATCTACCCAACAAAGAATCTTGACCACCCTACCACTAAACTGGTTACCCCATCAACAATATGGCCACCCTACCTCCAAATCAGCTACCCCACCGAACATTTTGCCAGTCTACCACCAATCTGACTACCCCACCAACAATCTAGCCACCCGATCACCACACCGGCTACCCCACAAAAAATCTGACTACCAAACCTCTAAATCAGTCACCCCATCAACAACATGGCCAACCTAACAGCAAAGTATCTACCCCACAAATAATCTTGATCACCCTACCTCCAATCTGACTACGCCACCAACAACCTGGCCGGCCACCCCACAAAAAATCTGACCAACATACCACCAAACTGGCTACCACACTAAAAATCTGGCTATCCTGCCACCGAACTGGCCATCCCATCAACAATCCGGCCATCCTATCACCAATTCATGTAACCCAGCCAACTCTGTAGTACTATATAACACCACCGACTACAAGCATTACAGTACGGCTATATATTCTATTGTCATAAAAGACACCTTGTTAGTAAGTCAGTCAGATGCCAAGGACTTAAGTGTTATGAACAGATCACAGACAATAGGCTAGTCGCTGGTGTGTGTGTGGGGGGGGGGGGAGTGCTGCGCCGAATGGTCCTTTCTAGGTGTGGGCAGTGATGGGACAACCTGTTTATGACCAAGAGAAGACCGACCTCAGCTGATGCCAGAGAGAGAGAGAGAGAGGGGGAGAGAGGGAGGACCCAGTTCTCTATGCTACAGCTATCCTAATGTAATTACTGTCAATTGCGAGCGTATCGCTGCCATAGCGATGTTACATAATACATATAACCACAGCAATATCACCATGGTAACCAGCAAAACAGAACTTCGTCATTTCAGCGTTGGTCTGATCTCGGATAAATTGTTCACCGGATGTATAATCCAGACAGTCAGATAGACAGATGAACACAGATAGGCATACATACAGGCAGGCAGGCAAACACATGCAATCCATGGGAGAAGCAAAATCAAAATATGACACACAATCTTCCAGACACCCCCAGTAACAAGATGCTCAGTGAAGGTACACAACCTGTACCCAGACACATAATACACCATACACACAATACACATAATACACACAATACACACCAGACACACCAGGCACACAATCCAAGCAAACAACTGACAGGAGGACCGTCTGCATCACGTGACGACCGCCTACTAACCGTTTCAAAATGTTTCAGTAACTTCTGTAGCTGGAGGTTGATGATCATCATTTCCAGGGAGTACTGAACCGGATCCAGACGGATCCAGACCGGACGCGGCTCAGTGACAACGGACTGGTCACCGTCGTCACGGCTGCCGGCTGGCGCCTGCTCGTACCAAGGATCAACAGGTGTAGGCGAGGGTATGTCTTCGGCATTAGAGAAGGTAACATGACGCCGACGATGAGGCTGATCATGATAATGATGAGGTTGAGGATTGTGATGGTGATCAGGATGTCCTTCGTACCTGCCTAGGTAATCCCGTGGTGATGGTGGTGGCGACGCGTCTCCGTCTGTCTGTCTGCCGGCCAGTGTCCAGTCCGTAGAGTCCCACCCCCCAAACAGTGCCGAATTATACAGCTTATGGTGGTATGTAGCAGCACGACTCCTGTCATCCACACACCTGTATCACCTGTCTATAACACACTCCAATTAGCCATCATGGTCCATCGAATGGGCGATACCCTATTCCACCAGGTGTCGCGCACTGCCGACGGGGCTTTCTTACACGATCATCCATCATGCACCATGATCTTGACCATCCCGCTAAAAGGGTATTCCATTATTTGCCATCGTGGAAGTCGGTACACACGTCAGTCACTCCAATATGTGACACACACTGTTATTATACTCCGTTCCCATTAGACAGCGGGCGCAATGTTCGGGTCATGCCTTATCCCATTTCACACTGATGCTTAAGCTTGACGCTAATCTGCATGCTGCCTTGCCTGTCATATGCGATGTATTTACATATATCGGAAAATATGTGCATGTATAATGCCGCAATTAGGGGTAAAATATCACCTATACAATATAGACATATAATATCACACTATCACACTGCTGCTGATATCACACTGACGGTGACGAGGATACTACTACAGAAAACCCTGTATTCCTGAACATATCGCAGGTAAACGCTGAGTATTCGTTGTGATATGATTTGACCATGCTATATCTCCAATAAGCAGATACAAATACAAGACAGACAGGAAGACTGACAGACAGGCTCCCGATAATGTAATCACTTCATCTAAGTATAGGCATGAGATCCTGCAGTGTTGTGTACTCATACATAGGCGTACTACAGTACACAGAGGCTCCTACTTATAGGAGGTTGAGTACAAACACGGCTAGCCATACACGCACGCACGGAGTACACGCCATCACCTCCTACCTGGAAAATGAGTACCATCACCACTATCCACAAACAGAGAGTACACACCGTCGCCTACCTGACGAGAGAGAAAAGGAGTACCAGTTGTAGAGTACACACGTGGCACATTTCCTGTTCAGCCACACTATAAACACAATCCGATTCCAACTGTCAGTGTCATGACCCAGATGGCCTGCCATCCAGTGACCAAGTTACAAACCATAACTGACCGACACTCTACCATATACTGACCGTCCTTGTGGTGGAAATCCATATCAATTGATAACTGGTTTGGTCCTGGTCTATGGTTGGCCTAGCTATCCGTACGCCTGTCAGTGGTCAGTCTGTGTGTGTGTGTTTTCCGTGTGTGTGTGTGTGTGTGTGTGTGTGTGTCCACCCCCTCTGGGGGACTGTTTTGTTGTCATGTGGCCAGTGGACTAAGCTGACCCCTTCAATGACTAGATCAAAAGGAGTCCTGTTGTCCTGTTGTTTAACATACACACCCTACCCCCTCACAAACAATCTCCCTCTGTCACACACACACACACACACACACCCTATAACAATGGCCTACTCCTCAGATCCAAGCTCAAGAGAGACGATCTCTGCCATTCTTCGACATCCTGGTCCATGGCTAGACACACAGACACACAGACAGACAGACAGACCAAGCCCGGGAACCGGCACCACAAGAGCCAGGTTTGCTTCAAGACCGAGCCAGCCATCAAGGCCAACAAACCCGAACATCCCCACCACAGCACGCTTCTTCTAACCCACCACCATCCAGATCTCTGACACATGGATCAGTCCATTACATGATTGCCCAGACTGTAGGGGTGGTGAGGGCCGTCGGGATACATACAGGTGATCAATAGACGGGAGACGGGATTGAGGTAGAGAGGTGTCTTTCTGCGATACAAGGTGTGCATTATGGCAGCCGCAGACATGGAGGGATGCCATCAGGTCGAGACAGAGTATGTCATCAGTGATGGACAGAGAGAAGGTTGCTGCATTGAGTGACAGAAAAGGTCATTAGGGAATGGTGAAGAAGATCAGTATTGAAAGGCGGAAGTCGTAAGGAAGACCCGAAGAAGGACAAACGTAAGAGTCTAAGAAGGCCGTCAGATAGAACGAGAGTGGAAAGGACGACAGAGGTAAGTAAACAGACACAGCGGTGAGAGAAAAGGTCATCGGTGAGAGAAAAGGGGTCATCATATAGACAGAGAATGTCATCAGTGAGGGACAGAGAAGGTCATGACTTATTGACAGGGGTCATTAGTGAGAGACAGAGAAGATCGTAAGTGAAAGACAATGAAGGTCATCAGTAAGGGCCATATAGAAGGTCCTCAGTTTGTGGTCGACGTCATTAATGAAAGACGGAGAAGGTCATCATTTGAAAAGTGATTACCACTATTGAGAGTATAGGCCAACAATAATCAACACTAGACTAAAATAGACAATCATAGATAAAGGCGAGTCATCATCGAGACATAACAGATCACAAAAATAGACAGAAAATAAAATAACAATACTCATCTAAATATATTGTAAAAATTATTATAGAAGAGGCACTGGATCTAGTCTAACAAGGGTGACAATAATCATATATATATATATATATATATATATATATATATTCTGAGTGATTTGGTTCAACCCGGCATTGATCAAACCTAAGACAGCTAGCCGAAGGGGGGGGGTTCCTAGAGAAGACCAAGCCCAGTTTGGACTGGTATCAGCTTGTTAGTTATCTACTCACCTGCCCATCATTTACGATGGGCAGCTTCAGCAAATGGACCGGTTGAACGGGGGCGCGGTGACCTACCTTGAAGTATCTAAATGGTAGGGGGTTTTCCGGGGGTAAAGATTTTAATCGCTGAAAATACCCCCAGAGTACCCCCAATACACCAAAGTGCAATAAAATGTTTTGAATTGTGTAGCGTCGGCCTAACACGCTAAGGCCTGGCATATAGGCTTCGGTTGATTAAAAAAACAGGCACTTTCGAATTTCTAGCTAAGACGGTGACTGCGGATTGGAAATTCTAAGCTGGATTTTCCGGTACGGTGCTGTAACCACTGAGCCATGGAAACGCCAAGAGAAAAATAAAGACCATCCTTGTTTGAATTTTGTTTCTCCATAAGAGGAGGATGTACTGGTACCAGTTCACACCAGAGTATACTAGATTTACAATGGTCCACACCGTAAGATAGTAATTCTCACTCTGAGCCAGGGCTCTCAGGTCCATTGAATGATGACTTATTTTAAAGCAAAATAGTTTTGCATCCCATTAAATAATTTAAAACAAAATAAAATCGGTAAATACACAAATAAAATTATCGTATCAAAGCTGGCTGATGGTCACGGGAACATGATGATGGCGATGAGGATGATTGTCTGAGAAACAAAATGGCCGAATGAGTAAAACCACTGGTGAATCTATATTATAAGCTACCAGCATAGTAATATTATAATTGCGAGTAGAAATCTCAAGCAACAGTTCAGAGTCAGGAATTATGCCACAGTTCGGATTTCTCTGTCACATCTGTCAATATTACGACCACGTGCTACATATGCTGATCTGTCGATGGTACGGTCAGACAGATGTTATCACAGACAATATTTACATTTAAAACCCAACAAAGAATCATAAAACAATGACATATTGGATGGAAACCTGTACATTCAAACGCCTGAAGGATGATTTTTGTGAAATATTCCCCGAAATCAGTGGGCTCAGTTGGTATAGCTAGATACCTGAACATTTCTGAATACCCAAATAATAAAACTGGCTTTTCAGATTGGGTCGTTTTCCAACTTGGACACAGTTCTCCGTATGAACATCCATAACTGATTAACTTTCCCATGTTAAACACAGCAGATGTTAGATTAATTACACACAATGATTTATTTAGTTTAATTACACCCAGTTAGTTTTATTTTTAATGATACTCAGTACGTTATAATATTAACTCTTAACTACACCTCGTCCCATATAACATTAGATAAAGGGATCCTCGACATCAAGAATGTTACTTCTTGATGGCCTTTTGGGGTGCTATTTAAATAAAAAGAGTCCGAGGATTGGTTGATAAAGATAACTAACTTAGCTCTCTCTCTCTCTCTCTCTCTCTCTGTATGTGTGAGAGAGTGTGAGAGTGTATGTGTGTGTGCCTGTGTGTGTATGCGTGTCTGTGTGTGCACTTATGCATATGTCTATCATAATTTGAATTCCTGTGTTTCAATAGGTTCATTTCCACATATGATGATGACGATGATGAAGATATGAAAATTATTATTATTATTATTATAAAGATATGAAAATTATCATTATTATTACATAATATAATAATTACACAATGATAACTACAGAACTATATCACTGTACTGCGAGGAAATGAGTAGCACTGATAACAAAACATATCCTTGTTTACGAAAGAGCATAATAACAAACGCCATTTCTTATCTATCAGTAGGCCGAATAAACAAACTGACGCCTCAGACCACTAACAACCATCACTAATTTGAACCATTATATTCCAGGCATCTGATACACTGGTAGTAAATCACTGACCAGAAGGTGCCTATTCAGAAAATCTCATAAACTTTCTTCCTATCCAGACCGTCAATCATCTGGCCCAGTTGGGCCCACCATATTAATGCCGGAATTCTATTAGGGGAAACCCATAAAAACGCCATTCGGCCAATCCCCGGGGCACAGCGGTAATGGCCTGGATAGACTCAAAGGTCATGATGGGAAGAGGTCACTTCCGGTTACAGGCTGTCATAACCACTTCGCGCGACACTTTAGTATGGTATTTAGACAAACTGCCTTGTTATCGGTAATTATACGGGTTACTGACTGGCATCGGTACAGCCAGTACAGATGTGACAGGGATTAGGTACAGACACCAGCAGATGTAGATAGAGATGTCAGTGGATACGCTGTTGCCAACAGCTGTATCCAGAGGCTGTTTATGTCAGTGGCTATATAAATGGATGTCAACAGCTGTCAGTGGCTCTGTTCACATATGTCAGTGACTGGATGTCAACAACTGTAGTAATTCTCTCTCTCTCTCTCTCTCTCTCTCTCTCTTTATATATATATATATATATATATATATATATCAGCTGTAATTGGTGTAAATACAGATGTCATTGGCTCAGCTCTCATATGTCAAGCACTGTAGCGGTAGATGAAACTGACTGAATACACAGATGGTACCCACAAACACAGATGTCAACTGGTTCGTTTCTCTTCAGATGTTGACAGACCTATATAAGGTTGTTTTTGATCAAACTGATAACAAGCTTGACAACCCCCCCCCAAACACACACATGTACACACACACCTGTACACACACACACACCTGTACATACTGTACATGTATAAACTATAGGAACTTAGGTTAAACATAATGTGAAAATGACTTTCTTCAGACAATGACAACGGTATGCTGATGGACAATGTACATAGCAGCAACAGCAACAACAACACTGACAGTAGCAGCAACAAAAGATGTATTAAATCTGATATTTTAAAATGAAATAACGATGAGTACTCTTTTCTTCTGCGAGTCCATTACGGTCTTTGTAGACAGATACCTGTAGCCACAGGTTGTAATCAGATCATCAAGACAATGAGAGATTAGAGTCACAGATGACATCAGGTCAGTGTCATTAAAGAGGATGCTCCTAGACAAAAGATTGGTGCTAGAGACAGCGGAAGGCCAATAAAAATCACAAGACGACAGACCGCAGTAAATGTCTAGTCCGCACACCAGCAATTCCGCCCAGATAACTAACAACGTTACCGCGGTGTTCTGTGGACTTTAAAGACCCATTAACGTGCGTCCTTTGTTCAAACGTAAACTCTTAATAGAACCACGTAAACACTTAAAAGAACCACGCCGCGTACTACCGCCCGACCATTATTTTTCGGGTGCTGTCAGTTCACCCTACCTTCCCACGTACCAACTCATCACGCGCGCCTCCAGTCGTCTACCAAGACCAATCAAAGCCATACTTATTGTACTAGGCGTCACCGGGGAAAATATCACCATGGATCCAATCCCGATGATCATCACCGAGGCCAGCCACACCATCAATTCAGCCATTATGTCCCCTGTCCAGTATGAAGATATTTCCCCGAGTAAAAAGATTTCAATTATAGAAACATATGATTAATCCTATATTTAACCGATGCTTTAAAGAAAAATACATTTACTAGTGTTGCCATTCGATATTAACTTACCACATCATATACAACATTAACAATACCATTGCAGCCCTAGTTTCATCTGACAGAACCTAAAATACAATTGATAACATAACCTATGAATATCTGGCTTCAAAACTGATACAAATGCCCCCCCCCCCGGCTATCACCATAGCTTTCATAGATTTAAACGTGTGTACACCAGACAACCTGGGAAGAAAGCACTTCCCTCCCAGAGCCATCCTCCTGGATAAGGCACCCTGTAATCCCTGGAGCCTGACTGCAGGCTGCTGCTGAAATACAAAGCTTATTTCACACACACATCACACACACACACACACACACACACACACACACACACAACACACACACACACACCAAATCAACAATAACAACAGGAAGTAAGATAAAAACAAAAGGAGTCACAAAGTTTCTAAACTCTGGTCACTGATATCAACTGATAAATGTTTCAATGGACAATTTTTCATCGAACAATATAATATAATGTTTTCCAACTTTAATAGATATTGTTATGAGATCTCGACACCATCTCCATGAACATGAAAATTTACTCTGTTTATCTGCAGCTAGGTTTGTTGGTAACTGAATACAAGGCTGACGAGATATGCTCACATTTTGTGGTTTGTGTTTCTAATTATGCATTATCTATCTGGGAGATAATGGCGTTACTTAATGTCAAACAGTGTACTGTTGTAATCAAACAGACTATCAATAGACAAACTGGAGCCCTCCAGGTATGTAGTCGGCTGGAGATACTAGATTCCCTGCTTAATCACTAGTGCTGCCACCTAATGTTGCAGCACGGTGAGCGGCGGTGCTGCCCCCTGCTGAATGAACGACGTTCAATCAAAGCACAAACTTGATGATTTTTAACGCGAAGTGAAAATTTATGCAAAAAAAATAACAAACAAAAAATCGTAATTAATTATGATATAACAAATGGCCTTTCATGAAATATGTAGTGTGGGCTGAGCTCATAAAATGAAGTTACACATTATATTAGCATTTCAGCAGTTTATAGCTCAGGTGCTGACTTCGTTGTATGCACGTTCACACACACACACACACACAGAGAGAGAGAGAGAGAGAGAGACTGACTTTAAACCACCAGGGGTCCCCACCGTAGTTTCTTTATTGATTTTCCTCTATCTAGTTCCATGGTACTAAGGAACTAATACATTCATTTAAGTACAGTTGCCCTTCAGCCAACACCTGAAATGAGCACACACACACACACGCGCACGCACACGTCTGCACAATCCTTTACTTTTCAAACTAAAAGCACCAAAGTTCAATCAACTGGTGACCAGGTGACAGACATATCAGTAGCTAGTTTGTTTAAAATCAGACTGAGAATATCCAGATTCTAACGGACCATCTTAACACTGCGCCAGTAAGATCCAGATGAAATGATAAACAGACAGACACCGCACATTAATGACCAAACAATTAACATTTATTCTGGTCATTTGTTGATCGATGTTAACCTGTCACATGATCATCACCAACGGTGTCATGTGACCACTGAATATTAACCAATAACATGTCGGTGACGTGACGGGCCCGTGATGCGCTGATGGCGTGTCAACGACCGTGGAAATGTTGACATAATTACCATGGTTAACTGGTCAAGCTCGTCCAAGGTGATAATCGTCTTTGCGGTGATGTAATCGGAAACCAGTGATTGTTGCCCGGTAATGGACCAGAATTGATACATTACGGATAGCAAGCCCTAAGGACACGAAGAACGATCTCTGCAATATTTTTTTTCTTTGAGTTAAATTGTAATGACGCTTGTAAGTATCCAGCTAAGGTCATAACAAGAGACACAGGTGTCATACGCTTTTTAAACCCAAGCCTGGAGGTTTGCAATGAACTAGAGAGTGTCCCGGTGTGTGTGTGTGTGTGTGTGTGTGTGTGTGTGTGTGTGTGATAGAGATAGATAGATAGATGATGACTGATTTTTACGGCCACTTTTGTGCACATGGTAGGCTAATTGGGCCGAGCGACGTCCAAAGGTAATGAGGCGAAGTCAAAGATGAAACACCCTTCAGATATGCTCACGCCGAGATTCGAACACGGGTGGTAGTGATATGTGGTCCAACACGCTACCGCTAGACCACGGAGGCGCCCCTAGCTAGACAGATAGGCAGAGTGAGAGAGAGAGTGTGTGTGTGTGATAAATAATGAGTTCCACATTGTCATAATTTATAATTAATAAAGTTATGGCCAGAATTCCGATAACCAGCTTGTAAAGAAGCTGTTAGTCATGAAATATTATAGGTCAGACGACAACAATTAGTCAATTTATGATAATATTGACTGAAGGAGTTCATCATATAACTCTGTCTGTACATTATAATGATCTAATTTTATGAAATGCCATAACTGTTAGTGTTTGTGTCAGCACGTGAGACAGCGAGACTGTGTGTGTGTGTGTGTGTGTGTGTGGGAGAGAGAGAGAGAGAGAGAGAGAGAGGTGACCCTGTTTTGCTTTCCAAATTAACTTTTTATTTGGGAGGGGAGGTAAAAAATGTACTGATAAGTGATATGAAATTAAGTGCAAAACAAAATGCTCCCTTCTGTACCAGAAAATAAATTGAAAACACGTTACAGTAATAGCTTAAAGCACCGTTTAGGTAAAGCTGTGTTTAACAGTGCGTGCAAAATATATCCCATTGTAAACAATCCATAATATCTGGAATTATTAAAAATTTATTTATATGGTTTTAACAAGTCAAATATGAGTAACAAACCAATCATTGCATACAGCATACACCCCGAGTTTCGTCTACTGAAAGCTGCCACAGACAGTGTTATGTTCGGGATTCTACTGATCATCTATTCGACACCAGAATAAGGGTCTTTTATAAATAGAGCGCCAATCTAACATGGTTGAATTGTACAGCCCCCGTTGTCGAACTTGTGTTATGTTAGAAAATACTCTATGCGGCTGTATGTATATGGAATGACCCCCAACCCCTCTCTCTCTACGACATACAAACTATGATATTATTCTAAAATATTCTGCCCATCAAACGGCATCATAACAATAAAGCTCTGACAGGAGGATCGGCTTTAATAGTATAATGGTAACTGAAGAAGATTATACTTTACCTAAACGTAAAATGTTCTACAGAGATTCTACCTAGGAATGTCTACAAGATAAACGGTAAACCCCAATAAGAAACAACACTGATAGAGAGAGAGAGAGAGGGCGCTCACAAGCTAACAGATAGTTGCGCACGACAATGGTTTGTGAAATATTAATGACGAGCAGACGGCAATAAAGTGGCCATTTGGTTGAGAAAACCGCCCGGTGTGTTTATACCGGAAGAGTACGCTGTGGATACATCAGCTGGCCTAGATCTCTCCCCATCTGTGGCTGTTGTGTAGACAGACAAGTACGAATGATGGTTGTGTCGCGAAATGTGAAACATCAAAATCGCGTGTGTAGTATGTTAATAAATAGTTACGTCTACCTATGTACAAATCTGAAGTTGTTCAGGACGCTTTTTCTCTCTCTCTCTTTCTCACACACACACACACACACACACACACACACACACAGAGAGAGAGAGAGAGAGAGAGAGAGAGTATCAGATAATACTAATACAAGCTTGTTCAAATTTGAAATACATATTTTACAAAATGGCTGCCATATCATATGTAACATATAACTTACTGGACAGAGGGGGTCACCAGAGTACCATCTGGTACCTGTCTTGCGTAACATGGCAACTATTTGAGGATGATATATCCAGATGGCAGCAAAAAGGTTGGATGGCTGCTGATCCAGATATAAGAATAACAGCTGACTTCCTTACAGTAGACAGCTCTTTACTATTATACCAACAAACACTGTCAACTCACTCAGCAGTGACACACTATCTATAAAAAACACTAACAAATGACACTGTTTAACATACGGCACTGTCCAGCTAGTGACACGCTGCCTAACAAGTCCCAATCTAATAGCATACACAGTAGACTAGACTATATATATATATATATATATATATATAGCTAGGAGCTGAAAATAGTTTCAAATAATAATGGCTGAGGAACCTGGAAGGTCAACACCACTGTGAGTGACTAAAGGTCATACTGGCTGAAGTAACTATGAAGGTCATTATATACTAGTTGAATAAACTCTGAAGGTCATGCGAAACTGGTCATAGAAACGTCTGACGGTCATTTTACACTAGTTGAAGTAACTCCGAATGTCATGCCACATTGGATGAAGACACTATGAAGGTCATGCCAAACAGATTGATCAGACAATAGATCAGAGGCATTACCTAGATATACTACATGGAAGAGGTCTGAAGGTCATGCCATACAACAAAGGTTACAGTCTGGGAAGATCCTACTGGGTGTTAGGGATGTAGTATCTGAGTCGTGTCACACGGTGGAGGAATTACTGGTATTATCTGAAGGTCATACCACACGCACCTAAGACGTTACCATCAAGTCAAAACAGGCCAAAACATTATCATCACTGGGCTCTGGCATTACCCTGGCAGCACTAAGAACACAAGTGGTATTATCTCAAGGTCACAGTATATACCCTTGACATTGTACATTAGAGAGAGAGAGAGAGAGAGAGAGAGAGAGAGAGAGCAGAGAGAGAGAGAGAGACCAGTTACCAGAAGAATAGCCATCCCCAAAATGGTGCAGATCCTGCAGAAAATCAGCCTTTTGGATGGCCACAGAAAAGTGTGCATGTGTGTGTGCGCGCGTGTGGGCTTTAATAATTAAATTACATTAACCAACTGGGCTCGGAGTTGTCTCCCAGTTTCCCATATCCAAATGACAGACATGTCACTTTCTCATGAGGTCTTATTTTATTTAATGGCACAATAATTCATATCAACAAATCAAATTCATAATGATGAGGTGATAATAAAGTAATATTAATACACAGTAAAATGGCCATTAAATCCATACCTGTACAATAAATATATGTGTTTAAAAAATAGCAGTAATTGTTAGGATTAAAATATATATAATTTTTTTATGCTCTCTGAGGTATAGAAGATTTATAGAAGATTTATTCACGAATGTCTGCACGTTATGGAGTGACTTGACTCTCTATGGCTGAAATCTTTAGCAATGGGTTTCAAATCTTGGCATAGCCTCATTACTTTGGGGGATTGATTAACTCAATTAGCGGATCATGCGGACCAAAATAACCGTAAAACATCTGTGATAGGCATGTTCTCATAAGAATAAGCCATTTATATGTTCTGTCAGACTTAGCACATTTCTATATTCCCATAAATACAGAACATTTGTAGTAAAAAAATTTCCTCCATCACAAATCTGGAACCAAAAAAACACCCCCATCATCAACCATAATGTATTTCTAAGACCTCCTCTAAGAGAACTTATGATGGAGGGAGAGTCTCCAGAGGGTGTTGAGTCGGTGTGTGCTGGTAGTAGCTGTCTCCTACCTTTGTTATTTTCATCTGTGCCCAGTAGATCTCCTCCAGGAGATCCATATTGACGCTGTGCTTGCTAGAGGAGGGACCGCACCACGACTTCCGGTATCGGGTGCCCGTCAAGTCGATGTGCTTCGGCCGACGTGCCACGTGGTTGACGCCGGTCACGTGACCATCGTTACCGGCGCCGTCATAGTCTTGTACGTCCCGGAGGCTGAGCGACGTATGCCTCAGGAGATCGTCAAAATCGAACAGTTTCCCTCCGGTATAGGTCCGGTAGGTGTCGCCAGGTGTCTGGTTCCTGCATCTGTCGTAGGTTCGTAGAACGGTCTCGGCGGTCGACAGACTGTGTGAACGGGACAGCAACTTCCTAGTTTGAGGCGTCATCGGTAAGTTGTTCTGGCCGTGATCCGTAATCCCGTAATCCCGATCCGTGTTTTCCTTTACGTAGTTGGCGACGACCGGTTTCGATCGTTTGGTCGTCGGTCCCGGGCCAACGGAATGCGGCCTGGAATCTCTGGATCTCGAGCCATTTACGAGACGGCCGACGGGATCCTTGGCGGATGTCCGCATCCAGTTACAGTTATTATCCATGGAGTGCGGGCGGGGTCGGTTGGCCGCATCGGGACTGGTCCGCCTCAAAGAGCGGCCCCTAGGGAGCGTGTCGGGCTGATACGGGCTGCACGTCTCGGTGGGTGTTAAACCGAAATGCGGCTCTCCTTCCAGGACAGGCATCGCGTCGGTCAGTACTGGCACACAGTCGGGATCTATATGGATCGCGTTCCTCTCAATATTCGCCGAAACTCCTCACCGAACAATCAGTTTCCGTTATTGTCATAATCAAATGTAATCACTCGACACATTCACGCCGACACATCCTTCACCGACTGTACTCTCGGCAACAGCGGGTTGATGGAACACACACCCACACCCCATACATCATCACACCTTTCCCTCTCCCATCCCGGTGGTAGGAGCGGGGTGGTTCAGCGCGAGTATAAACGATCTTCCCGCTCTCCCTCCCGTCAAGGTATCAAGGATATCATAAATCTGGCCAGTGGCGCCGTCACTCAGATCGTGCGACACGTTAAGAGGTGGCGAGTCCTGGATCACTGGTAGGAGTCACCAGATCCCGTCAGATGTTCGCCGTCTAATCACCACTATTAGTCATTGTCAGCCGTTAACCTTCCACTTTGTCAATCAAATTCCAATGCAGCACGAACACAATACGTCACCAGGGGGCAGCAGCTTCAACCCCCCCCCCTCTGAACACCACCATCACCAGAACTGGCACCGCCGCCTACACCACAAACACCACCACACACAGAGCGCCATTTACCAACCCGGTGCAGGATTTCCCCCCCAACCACCACCCTACTCACCGCATCCCGGACACAATACGGTTCAATAAGCCCTAGTGGGCCCGGATGACTGATGGTATCTCGGGCCAGAAGACGTACGTCTGTGTATCAGGCTCTCTCCCGCCTTTTCACGCACAAACAGAAAAGGCCCTTTTCTTATTGCTCTCTGCCTCCGCTCTGACATCCATCACGGGCACCTCACAATGGAAGACGACCGCTAGGCTCTAATAGCTGCACGCATGACTACCCGTAATTTGCCCACCAGATAGAGGGGGTGGGGTGGACCTGCCACCGATAAGGCCAGACGTACATACATACGCATAACGTACCGCAGACGGCACCGTGCGCTCGCTGTGTTGATTTCTTTCGGCGTCTAACACCAACACACCGTCAACGGGAACAATTGCCCTTTGGGGTGTTCGCGGGTGTGCGCTCTTTAAACGGGCGTCGCTCAACCGGAAGCTCATCCGATCCTACACAATGCTCTGATCCGGAACCACAACCGGCACACGATAAACGATTAACGCAATATGGAGCACCGGACGTGTTCACAAAACACATACAGGCGTAAACGGAGCAGATTTATAGGCCCGATTACGCAGACTTTTCAGTGTCAAATATCCGACCTGTTATTCCAATCGTTTCCACGTACCACGTACTACGTTCGTCAGCCAAGTACCAGTCGACAACGACCAGTAACAGCTATTCGTCTAAACAGTAATGACGGGATCTCATGACTTATACGTATCATATCCCGGGGACACGTTCCTCTTCTCCTATCCGGCGAATGAACAACAGAAAACTCTAAACCCGTAAACTCGACGTGCGTGCCATGCCTCGTGCCTCTCAACGGCTACCTCCTATCGGTTTCCCACCGTGCCCTATTACCAGACACCTCAGACCGTGACGTATCGTGCCCTCCGTCTGCCTCGACCTCCGGTTGGCCTACTCGTGGCCCTTCTCCTCCGTACCGTTTCGGCTCGCACACAACCTCTCCGACACGATGCCGATATCAAAACGGTTCCGCTCGTCGAGAGCACGCCACTTCTCACGGTAACCAAGTTTAATTCGCATCGCTCCGATTAAGAACTGGCCCGGTACGGGGGGCCAGGTGGATATCTGGTCGAACATACATTACAAGGTTACTGCTGGGTATCATTGGGTACCTGTTGGCCCAGCAATGATACCAACACCTGCTATCGGTGGCCGAGTCAAGGTAGTCTTCGGCTTTATTAATAGATCAAGTTCGACACCTGAATGGTCTACGTTCGGGTCGGCCAGGTGAAGGGTAATCATAGCGATATAACTGCCTCCCGACGCTGATCCAGATGTTACCCGTTCGGCGATCCTGAACCTACGCTGTGGTTGTTATTGGTTGCTAAGTGGACACTATCCGGTGTCCGGATAGATTTATTTGGACAAAGGTTACATTTGAGGTCTGGTATCAATAGCTCGGTTCGATCTACCAATCGCCTGGATATTCACCATCTGGATACAATGACAAACAATGGCAGCAATTAAGGCCTCCTGCACAATATCAGGTCAGCCTTCTGGAATGATAAGCTCATTGCTGGTAGCGGTCTCTCTCTCTCTCTCCCTCTCTCAGAATGTGTGTGTGTGTGTGTTCCTGTGTGTGGGTGGGGGAACTGATTCATTAATTCTACCCATTCTCAATTCAAACAAAAACCCATTTATTTTATTCAATAATTCCTTCGCTAAGATCCAGTTAACAAAACAGGCCGAAAATCATTCGGGAATTATTCACCAGATTGAAGTGAACAGCGGCACAAAGCGAACACTGGCATAAGGTGAACAGCTTTAAAACACTGGACAGCAGCAGCAGCAGCTCAATAAACTGTACCGCTTCCTAAAACTGAACAACTTCATTAGCTGGGTCAGTGACCCATCAATCGTGATATATATCCAGCTGGTGGTCAGCCATTTGTCTCTGGGTGTTTACAAAACACACATACACACGCACGCACACACGCACGCACGCACGCACAACCAGGATTTTACGTTTCCAATATTATCGCTTCACCTGGACCAAAACTTTCCTATTTCAGGAATGTCCAAGTCAAGGTATTTGTCAGCCATCTGGACTGGAACTGACCAATAGAGAGATATCTCACAAGAACTAAGATCTCCAAGAAGCTTAAACAGCTTGGATAATATATCCATCGATAATAAATTCAACGAAGCACGTAATCAGTAAGCGTATGCCAATAATATGACGTCACAAAATCGTATAAATCAGAGAAATTAATCTTGGCAGAATTTAAAAAAATATATATTGTTATAGTTTTTATCGACTGATACTAAATTTAATTAACCAACGTTTAGTGAAACACTAACATATGCTATAAATAGGTTTTTATACAGTTATGCTATCCTGAACAAGGTCATATCCAGATTGTCCGCTCATCATCACAACAACGGCCATCTGGATTTTCAGTTTGCTACCCTTAACGAGTCTGATTTGACCTTGTCAGAATTTCCCAAGGTCGGAGTAGTTTTTAAGATCCCGACACACAAGTGTTTACAAACAAGTTTCTTTCCGTCTGTTGACAGTGTGTGTGTTGTATATAGGAGTCAGTGGGTGTGTATTTTGTTTAACCTGGGCGCCGGTTACACCTAGAACATATGGCAGAGGGGCCACTCCCTAAAGAAACATCTCACAAACACAGGTAGCGCAGGAATTTGAACCCTGAACTGAAAGTTTGCAGGGCGTCGTTCTAACAACTGTACTATTGGGGCACGTTGTTGTGCGCAGGAAGATATGTAGACAGGCAGAGACAGGTGGCAACATATAAGCCACACTGACAAACAGAGGAAGGCTTACGAATCTGGACCAGGTCAAGAACGTTCCGCGGGCATTACAAGGCTGGTGGTCTAGTTGAATACAAGGTTCAAATGTCAAAAGATCACATACTGATGATTTCAACTAGAATAGACACCATCTTCATCTGACTTGTGACTGATATATATATATATATATATATATATATATATATATATTGTCTATTTGAGATGTCATATATTTCCTGCTCACAGTACATTCTCTCTCTCTCTCTCTCTCTCTCTCTCTCTAAGTGCGCGTGTGTGTGTGTGTGCACGCGCGCGCCACTGTCTCTTCCTGTTTGTCTCTGTATAGGTAATAGACTCAGGAAGCGAGCTAAACGGGATCCACGTCACAATATCACCAGGAGTGACTCACCATAACGTGTTGGGATGAATGGAAATAACCACCAATGATAATATAGAGGTGATAAACACAGGACCATTTATCCCATCATCATCCTCATCACCAACATCATCCTCATCACCCATAATGTAATTATCTTACAGAGGACAAGCGACTGTTTCGTTATACAAACACGCCTCCAAACCTGGTCACGTGACATATATAAAGACGTGGTGGACATGACGATTGCCAACTGTAAACAGTTTAAGTAAACTTCGTGATGATATTAATAGACAATTATAGACAATTATATAGACATTAAAAACACAACACTATGATAGTCATCAATACCTATTCATGTTTAGAAGCCGCCGTCACATTTGATGTCTGTCTGTCTGTCTGTCTGTCTGTCTGTCTGTCTGTCATAAATGTCAAACATTTGGCGATAAATTGTATGATCGCTGCCTGTGGTCGGAGTAAATGTCAGATATATTGGCAACGATGATGTCAAGGTTTGAATAACCACACACACACACACACACACACACACACACACACACATAGAGGGGGGGGGGAGCGACCCAATATATCAAGTAAAACATATGGTGGTAACTCCAGATTAAAGTGATAAACAAGAACGCCAGTAAAACCCAGTTCAAATCCATCTACCTTCTGCTGATAAACATTTCAGAACCAGCTCCGTTCTTTAATTCTTTAAATCGGCGTGATCGGCTAATGTTCTAAATCATTCCAAGACACCGGATCTACTTAAAATTGCTTATTTCTAACCGAAACCTGGGATCACCCTCCCCAGCCCATCCGCCTCCCCAGCAAATCCCCCTCCCCGCACATGCCACCGAGACGGGAGTCAATTAGGCTAACATGGGCCGACGTATTACCGTGCCCGATGTGATATCCGCTTTTGGTGGAACTTCCTGACACCGCTTACATACCGTCCATTGAAAAGTATAAATAAAATGTGTCACCCTGACACACAATCGACGGGTAAACACAATGCCAACGACGACGATAGGCGTCGCTAAAGGCGCTTGTCGAGAGAGATTTGTTGGCATCCTGCCTCTTTGTAATTTTTGGCCAATTTCTGTCTCCCGAGCATCCCCTCAAGACACGCGACGAGGCCATTCCGGCTCTATACGACGAGCGACGGGAAGGAAGTTGGCACAAATCATTCGCGGCGTTGAATAAAACCGCGCAGTCCAAACCGGGCGTTTGGATTTCTCGAAATTGCGCTTTCTCTCGAAGCTAAGGTAAAAATATACCGATATTGCCACCAGCGTGAAACCTACATAACATGGCCGATGGGGGGTGGTAATTCAAGGGCCCTCCGAGTTCGTTAACTTCAAATGTTTCTGCTAATTTCATATGAAGTTTCCTGCAGCTTGCTCACAACATAGACATGGCTCGCCAGGTACACGTAGAACAGGCTTACATTCACAAATCACCTGGAGCTCGGCCAGTTTTACCAACCACACATCGGGCTCGGCGCTTACTTTTATTTGTAATTTTTCCGCCGAACTCGCCCCGGCCTCGGGAAGCGGCGATTAATAACGAACGACCTTGGTAGTAAGAGCCTCTAGGTGTAAATCAGGAATTTCTTTATGGAGCAAAAACAACGCGACATAGACCGGAAGAGTTTCTTGTTTATTTCGATTATCATCCGAATTACAGCCGATATAGAGTATTTTGGGGGCGTATAACTAATACAGACTCACCTGGGGGCGATTGTTTTAACACTGCACTGTTAACCGACCCTCACTTGGTAACCCTAGATAATCTAGGTATATAGTCAACCCTCAATTAGCCTCAGGAGACGGTGGATGAGTCAACATTTGTTTATTTGAGCCTTGTTCGTCCTGTATAGATCCTAACTGTTTGATGACCCTATCGGAAGGCATGTTTAATGTTTGCATGTGCGTGCGTGCTTGCGCGCGTGCGCAGGCGTTTTCTCGCACGTATATATGCGCGTAGTGTGTGTGTGTGTAGATATGGAAAATAAAACAAAGGCATAACGATGTTTTTGTATATTAATTTTCCTAGTGGCACGTGTTCTATTCATGATCAAAACCTAAAAAGCAATAAAACCATTTTTCCCCACATCTAGAAGCCTGCTCAAATGTACTTTATAGATCTGTCGAAAGATGAAAAGTAACATCTCTGATACTATTCAACAGACCAAACCCCACGTAATCTTAAGACAGCCGTGATAACCTTCCTGCATTTGAATTGGGCCAAGGATGTCAAAAAAGAAACTACCGATTTTCTTACATTAAATTAAACCCTGGTATTGAAACTGGAAACCAAAGACTGACTAGAAATAAAGCTCTACGTGTGCGTACATTGAACGAGTGAGTGAGCAATTTGTTTGGATTCGGTACTAACAAGAGCCCACCCTTGGTGTATCCCGAAACTGTAAACATAGCTATTAATTATAGGTGATATCTTAATGACTCTGGTCATTGGCTGCCTGGATGAAATCAACTTTCTCATACTCCTTAATTTTGCTGAAGTAAACCACATAAAACATATAGTGTGTGTGTGTGTGCGTGTGCGAATGCGTGCACGTGTGGACAATTTCCACTTACTCCTGCAAATTATCCATTTACATTTCAGTCAATTGGTGTATGGGAACAGACCACATAGACAGACAATCACCGACTGTCTGGGCTGCTAAGGATCTGGAATACTTACATCAAAGAAACTTTTTGCTTTGTTTTATAAAACAAACTTTCTTGACATAAAACAAATGGGAGATGGGGGGGAGGGGGGATATTTCAATGGTTTGGTGGTTTAACTGAGGCTCTCTCTCTCTCTCTCTTTGTGTGTGTGTGTGTGTGTGTGTTTTTTAGGACACAAAGATTCTAAGCAAGTTGATGAAGACTGGAATAAGTCAAAACTGGTCATTGCGATTGGGTTGGAGTCGTGTTATTATATCACTCTACGATTATTGAAAATCCTATTTAATTAAAATATTTATTTACATGTCTTATTCAAATACCAGCTGACCAAAGGTAAATTGCAAACAATGAATACTGTACTAATATGCAGGTAGTTGTATTTTTACCGTGTGACTATATATATATATATATATATATATATATATATAGCTGGACAAGGTATAAGTCTGCTGTGGTGGGGTAGCTGGTGGTCAGGCAGTTGGTGGAACAAATTACTGAAGTCCACCCACGCATACGCATGATCCAAAAGGGTAGCGTAGTTGTATCTGCACCATACTGCGTTGTTCAGTGTAGATCTAACATTTACAGAGTGAAGTAAGCCTACATGTTATGACACTTCGTTTTGTTTTAAATTGCCATTGACCCACTCCGAAAAACTTTAAATCTTATTTTTCTTTTGGTTAGTCATTGTAATCAGTTTAAATTTCTATTGGGTTTCTGCGAAGTGTTTCTTTATATTCAGTTAAACGTATATTGGATGTGTGTTTGCGTTTATGCGTATTATGTGTATGCGTGCGCGCTTGCTTGTTTGCTTGCTCACGTGCATCCATCAGTAAATAATGTTTTTTCTGTCGTCACACATTAAATCCCCTGTCCAGATTAATTATTTAAAAATTAACAAACAGAGTATCAATCACTCCATAATGTGTTTATTAATTTATATTTATTTAAATTTGACCTTCATTTGTGAAGGAATAGACAGCGCATTAATATTCGAAGAATGAACAATGTGGAAATATTATCAATATACATTGCTGCATAAATCGAATGTATAATGCATACACTTGCTCGCGATTTATTAGCAGCAGTCACTTTTTTCGGCTAACCTTACAAAGGATGCATTATGATAGATTTGACCGTGGTCATAATGGACCGGATTGTTGACGCTAACCAAATCGGCACGTGTTTGGTCTGTATTTGTCAGGTCTCATAGATCACGGCCCATACAAATCGTAATACAGATGACCTACTCCAGCCACCAAACCAGACCTATTCCAGGTAAATAGTTAGGGCTGACTCCGACGACTCATTCGGATCTACTCCGCGCAGAATCCGACCTACTCCGGTCAAACAGTCAGAAACTCGACCTACTCCAGTCAAACAGTCAGAAACTCGACCTACTCCAGTCAAACAGTCTGAAACTCGACCTACTCCAGCCAAACAGTCTGAAACTCGACCTACTCCAGCCAAACAGTCTGAAACTCGACCTACTCCAGTCAGACAGTCTGAAACTATGCCAACCAAAGAGTACGACCTACCTCGTGCAGAGGGTCCGACCTACTCCAGTCAAAACAGTTTAAAATACCCTAACCGAACAGTTCGACCTACTCCAGTCAAACAAATCGAACTATGTCAGCCAAACAGTCCCGACGCACTCCAGCCAAACAGTCCGACCTACTCAAACCGCCACAGTCCGATCAGCCACAATCACAGCACCAGCCAAAACCAATTCCAATCCGACGCCAAATTTCATTCCGACTTCCCAATAACGGAACCCTGGGACGACACGACCGATAATACCAGCCTCCATCAAACAGCGATAGGACTTGAGAGTCGTATCCCGGGGAGACTAGCGACAGCTAGCGAACAAGGCCCAATGATTTTGTTATATAACAGAAATAGGACATCACCGTTATACGGGAGTCTCTCTCTCAGTGTGTGTGTGTGTGTGTGTGTTATAACACAGAGCAGCGGTTTGCTATCAAAGTGTGTAAAAGTGATTATAAAAAACCATGTCCAACCGAGACTGTCTAGAGACGATTTCCAGGTCTACTGAAGTGACAGATGATATATTAGCCGAGTTCTGGGGGACTGCTCCCGTAGATTCCAGGTCATCCGTCAACGGTATTAGAGAACGGTAATATTGCGAGGGACGGCGAAATTGGTAAAACATTAACTTGCCCCTGGATACGAAACTAGGTACGAAATATACAGTTACTCGAGGAGTAAATGCTGAAAACCGAATTGTGCGTTCTTAATTTTAAAAACGAACGCAAATAATGTTATTTAACACATTTCAAATAAATCTAATTAAAGGTCTAGCACTCGATCAGTCAGCAGTGTAGAGCAGTCAACCAGCTGAAACAGCTAGCCAAAGAACCGGCTGATCAACTGCTCAGTCAGTCAATGATCCAGTTGATCAATCAGTGAGCTCGGACCAGCTGACCTCGCATATCAGCTGCTCAATCAATCAAGCTGTTTAACTGGTCAAACTTTCACAGCTGATCTGGACAGTGCTCAATCAAATCAACCAATGAACAGAAAGGACGTAACAATGGTAAAGCAGTATTGTAACACTTGAAATCTTCGCATAGACTGTTTGCTCGTACTGACCAATAAAGTGACAATACGCTCCTATGTCCCTCTGTGTGTGTGTGTGTGTGTCACACATATATAACTAACGGGTATATTATTTAAATGCTTTCAAATACTGAAACACCATTTTCTGTAGACAACAGCCCAATAATGTAATAAACTAAGCAGTTTCCTAGCTAACAGAAACAATAATGCATTGGTTCCGAAATACCTGATACACTTAAATTATATAATTTTGGTTACGGTGTAAAACATTTACACAATATCATTTGCACCTAGTGTGCACCGAAATATAAGTTTTCCTACATTTCATTTGCCAAACAAAAAGAGAACCAATGAACACCGAAACCGTAAAAGACACAAGTCTCCATTGTTACAGGGCGACAACCGCCCCAGCTGGGCCGAACACTTAGCAAGGTCAGGGTCACCTAATTCCCTCCACCAATCACCTACCTTGAACGCTCTAGTCACTTCCTGTAAGTCGTCGTCCGAAGCGTTCCTATTGGCTGTCATCTCGTCATGGCGTTTCAGGACCAGGTCCACTTTGGTCAGCCAGAGGAAGTAATCTTTCAGATCGGCGTCAAACCGGTGAATGGCATTCAGCGTGTTCTGGATGTTCTTCTGGCGAGCAATCAGCCTAAAAAATGAGAAAAGCACGGATTTATGTCAATTGATAGATGCGCAAATATTTCATGCGCCACCTAATGCATCGCTCCCACTTGATCCTGGCCCGGATGTTCTCTGGTGGCAGTCGCAGCATGATTACAAATTTCTTTGGATATAACAGTAGAAGTCGGGTGACGACGGCTGTATCTAAACATACCGTGGGGGGCGCACGCGCCACGCACGCACGCACGCACGCGCTCCTATTTGTAGAATGTTCTTCAGTTTGTGGACAATCGTGTGGCTGATGTTTTACGCTATCCATTTTACATCACAAGACATCGGGATAAACCTTTACACTGATCACGTCCTGGGATCTAGCCACTGAGACGAGACTGGATTGTAATAGCTCTGTGTGTAAGTGGCTGGGTAAAGTAATATGGTTCCCAGGTTTGAATCTCACCGGCATTCATGTGTTGACCTGTAGTTAACTTAGCATTATGTAATTATTTGAGGACAAGGCATTGGTACACAGGTATAAGTCGGCATGATGATGATGATGATCGATGTTTTACGGCCATTTTTGTGCACATGGTAGGCTAAATGGGCCGAGCGACCTCCGAAGGTAATGAAGCGAAGTAAAAAATGAAACAACCTTCAGATATGCCCACGCCGAGATTCGAACACGGGTAGTAGGGATCTGTGGTCCAACAGGCTACCGCTAGAACACGGCAGAGGCGCCCTGTCGCAAACCATTAGAACGTAGTTGGGCTAGCGGGAATGGTACCAAGTCAATGACCCAAGTCCTTCAAAACCTCTACCAGTTGAAGGCGTATAACATCTCTCACGGTATCCTTCCGGATGGCGTGTAAGACACAAATGATAGGAGTTGAAATGCTGCGCGACATGTTTTTGAGGCAGCTTATAGTTAAATCATACATGTCACTCAATCGCCATAAGACTTTGAGAACAGCTAACGTCTGTATAACAGCAGCATCGGACTTTATCCCGATAACCTCCTAAACTACTGATACATAATTTTACATCGAGCAAGTATTTACCATGTAGCTGGCAAATAGTTTGACACTTTTCATGTCTTTGTCATATCGCCGACGTACAAATGTATACTGAAAGTGTCTTATATTTCAATGATGCAATATTAATATGAATCTAATAAAGCGCTCATACTGGGATTAACTATTTAATGGACTATACAATGAACGTGAATAATAACATACTGATCTTGTGTACATCTAGATATTTAAAATACATTTTTTTTAATATGTTAACCAAAATCAACTCACAAGAAAGCCTCCCCGCATAATAACACGATATTAATCACTGACAGTAGACACATGCCTGCGAGTTGGTTGCCAACGAATTTGGCGTATTTCTAGCAGACAATATTCTGAAACATTCATCATAGTCATTGGCTAGTTTGTGTTTACTGTGTCCAATATGCGACGGATTGAAATACCGAGAAAGGTTAGACTTCGAAGCTGAATATCGATGTGAATATAGTTGTAAACAGTTTGCGTAAAATAGTTATCGACAGAGAGCGTCTGACTGACGGAGGACTGTACGTCAATTAGAAACTAAACCATATGTATGATATCGGTGAAAGGTGCTCACTATTGTAGTTGTGATGATGGTTGATGTTTTACGGCCACGTTTGTGCACACGGTAGGCTAAATGGGCCGAGCGACCTCCAAAGGTAATGAAGTGAAGTCGAAGATGAAACACCCTTCAGATATAACCACGCCGAGATTCGAACTCAGGTAGTAGTGATCTTTGGTCCAACGCGCTACCAACTAGACCACGGAGGCGCCATTATCTCTGTATTGTCAGTTGATATGATATCGCAAGTGTCTAGTATACAATAATTTACCTAAACGGTTCATCGTTTTGAAGACTACTAGTGATGACACCACCCTCTCCCCATTTCCACCATCCCCGGGGGCAAGGGTGGCGGGGGGTGTGTGTGAAAGGGTGACGACCCGAGAGTCAAAGCTTTAATTAAGTTATTCTATCATTTCAGTCACGACCAGCGACCGAAACAATTATAAAATGGAGGAGGACAGTCGGGGTCTCATCGTTACGATCGGAAACAGATAAACCCTATGGCATTGTGTCACGTCCAATAGTTACAATAATATATCAAACATCAGAGGAATGGAAGTACCGTCTGAAATAGGCCGACCTCAATCAAATATCGTCTGAAAGATGCTAACCCCAATAACGTTATGACTGAAACATGATAACTTAACAAGAGTAGGAAACCTACTTGAAACGTGTGTTCGTACTCCAACAGTACGGACGCTCGCTGTGGTGACAGAGTGAAACGTTTACAGGCTAAATCTAATGGCTGACAGTTCAAATGAACCACTGCTCTCAGAATCAGCGAGCGCTCGCTAGGCTGCCTCGGGCTTCTTCGCAACGCACGCACCAGTACACTTCTATCCCATCATCAACCTCAAGGGAGGCATCCTGTTTTGCTGCGGCACTTTTAGGTTATGTTAAAAAAAATTGTTCTGAAGTAACTAATGAACACGTGTAAACTACAATTTCACAAACAGGAATCGAATCCGGATTCACCTACAAGCTCTCTTGGCCAACAATATTTAATTCTGGCAAAACAAGAGAGAGGTAAAAAGGTATTTACCTGGAAATATTGCCTCTAATTGTGACAATGATGAAGATTATGGTTATTATTATAATGACCATAATATGACAAATTGGAGTAGCGCATGACCTGTGTGTGTGTGTGTGTGTGTGTGTGTCTGTATTTGTGAATACATACTGTAATGTCCAGCTCTCTATACCTGCCAAACTCTACCAAAGGCAGTGGCACATCAGACGAACTGTACAACAGACAAACACTGTAACGACCTGACACATTAAACAGTGACAGTTCTGTCATAATTTCACCTCAGATTAGAAATAAGGTAACAATAATATCGGCCGTAAGATTATAAATAATACAGCTAAGTGGTTAAAATGAATGCTGTAACATGACACGTTATTGGTTATTAATGCTGAGAGGGCATAACACTATCATGACATCATCAGTAGTTTTAAATCTTACCTGAAGACTCGTCTTTTTAGCATTGGATTTTCTAAAATTCCGTAATGTTTACACGTCGTAATTGGTCATCTAGTAAGTTTATCCATTTTCATTTTCATGTAAAGCGTATCAGAACAACACAGTTGAATGTGCTGGTATAAAAATCATAAAAATATCATCATGATGATGATCATCATCACCGTCATCACCATCCTAGTCAACATCAACACCATTATAAAGAATCTAATAATGCACATACCATATACCGTATACTTAGTAAATCTACAATTGAAATGAATTATTACAAATGGCACATCTACAAATGTCGGCTACAAACAGTACAAGTCCCTGAACGAGGGGCATTTGACGCTAATACCGTACTGCACTGACTGAAGTAGCTAGCTCTAAACACCAATATAAAGCTCCTGGCACACTCGAGTCACATTAGGAACATAAAATAAATAAATAAATAAATCTATCCGAATGTTACACTTACAGACTACAGGTCTTTGACTGACTGGCACAGTACCGGAGGCGATTTAATTATTGATCAGGGGGAAGACAATTATATGGCCACACCATTCACTGAATGGTGTCGCAGTAAAACATCAATCTTCAGTGCGCAGATTATAACGGCCAACATGGTAACTACTAGTACTACACACACGCATGTACACATACAGGACAACCCATTCACCCCACCCCCTCCCGCTACATCAGCATGTAGCTCGTTGACTATTCTGAATGAGCCAAGCTTAAGGCCGTGGATTATGCGATCCACGCTTAAAACGACGAAGCTGGTCAATTATTAATCACAGGAAGCTGGAGATTCTGTGCAGTTAGTTCCGTCGGTGTAAAATTCACCGATGCCTAAACCAGGTGAATGCTTAACGCAATATGACACGGGATTCGCACTGCCGTTGAGACGATGATGATGCTGATCTACATAACCGGGCACAAATATCCCCGGACCGCTTCAGCGACCAGCCCATTGACAATTCGAAGTCATTATGCGCCAATGATCAGATAATGCCTTGCTCAAATGTTTCTAGCATCGCGATAGGAGGTGCGCGATATAAAACCGTGTGGGAAGATATGATTGATACGGAACGTTAACAATATCCCAGATCTCCGTATGGGGGGGGACGTGGAGATGGTGTAAAAAGACAACAATTACTTCCCTATCAGCTAATCTTTTGTCCTAATGACGAATTCTTCCATCGGTACGCAAAGAATGGAAGGACAAAAAGCGAACGTTTCATATGGTAGATGTTGCCGAGCAAGATCGGACAGACGCAGATTTGTTGGCAATGAAAAATTGCCATCTTGAAGCCGGTCTAACGAGACACAATGTTGGAATGTATTACTAACCGTCAACGGGCTTAAGAGAAGGGTGACTCCATAGTACGGTATGCCAGATGATGGTAATATGTCATTGTATTTATATCTGGAAATAAATTAAACTTAGCGGGGGGAGGGTATTCTCTTTCTCCCCCCTCCCCTCTCTCTCTCTCCCTGTGTGTCATTTGATATGTGTCACACACAAAAACACACGCACACGCACACACACACAGAGAGAGAGAGAGAGAGAGAGAGATTACGTATTGAACAAAAACCTAACCAATATCAGCTTATAACCAACGACCTTCATTGATCAATAACTGCATCAATTATAACCCCAAGATGGCACCACTATACCACATCACCAGTATAACATCAATTAAGCCTTGACATTTTCCCGTCAGACAATAATCTTATGTTAATATTTTTTACCAATAATCTGGCCTGCCGGTCAGGGCTTAGAATAGGTGTTGTATGAGCTACGAGGTGGAAAAAAGAGGAATGTTTTGTGCCGATATTTCTTTAAACAATTTTCAGAAATATACTTCTTAATTCATTCACCAAAATCAACATGATTTTATAAATGAATTTAACCAAATACATCTTCAAAATACCAATACAATACCAAATCTGTAATTAGTAAAATCCTTTCTGATCTAATAGACTCTTAAGACAGGTGGTGGTAATGACAGGTGTCACTGTGTTGTATCGCTTCTGACAGGTTACAAAGAGCATAATACAGACAATACTTCAGATACCGACAACACCTGTAACATTGATAATACTTCGCCAATAATACTGGTCAGTCAAAACAGTACAAACTGTGCCCGGTTATTAATGCTGAAGACAATACCTTATATAGATACAAAACATGTCTGTATTAATGCATACTATTGAAACAAAATCTGCATCCGTCAGCTTCACTGCGTCGAAGAACTTAGACGCATCTGCTGGCTTCATGATACATCGGATTGTTTCGGGAGTAGTGCTTCCAGATAGTTGACGAAAATAAACCCAATATGTAGCAATTTTGGATAAAGTAATTCGCCCAACGGAACTGAGGACATTTGTCTGGCGAATGGACATCCAAATACAACCAAAGTTCGTGTAAAAGTTGTTTACACGCAGGATTTTTATACACACCACGAGATGCTCATACCCTGTTTGTTCATAAAAATAAGATGCTCATGATGTACGAACTTTGACCACGTAGCATGTCTATATAACAAGGGCTGTTTAAACAGAAGATGTCTAAACACAATACATATGTATGCAAGAAATTCAAAAACAGGATGTTTTCATATTAGACACTCAATATGGTTATACATTTAAGCAATACGTGGAATGTCTATACACAGGACATTTATACACAGGACCTTTTCAAGGAGGTTTTTGTACATTTTGTAAAAGCTATTTATAGGGAGGATGTCTACACATGGTCTGTGTATACGAACAATGCGTAAACACAGAATGCCGTTAAGCAAGATAGGACACTCGGGATATTTATATGCGATATATCCGTGCACGGGACCTTCACGCAGAAGGTGTTTATAAACAGGATGTTTATAAACACATCCCAGAAAATATCCAACAACCGTAACAAAAGCTGAACAAAGTCGGCATACTCACAACAACTCCATCTTTCAATCATCCGATGCGAGCACGTTGCCAAAGTGAGAGAGGAACATCAACCTCTCGGCGTGGAGTGGCAAAATGCACTCAATCAACGGTCGACATCGGAGTATTCTATCAATGACATGGGACTCTTATGAGGGCAGGATCCGGCACGGCACAGATCTCCATTAACGTTGATGCGGCAACATAAAGAAACAAACACGGCAACGGAACCACACTGACCCACTTCTCACTGCCGCCTTCTACGGCGTCTCCGATTATATTTAAGGGTGCACGCACTCCATGTACGAGCGTTGCTCTGTGTACGCGTAAAAGCGTTGCTGTACACAGGGAAGTGTTGTTCCGCTGACAGTTCTCACTGTACGCAGACGAATATGTTAAAGATGCCACATCAGGCACATCATTATTATTACATTCATGAATAGTAACTTCGCAACTGCCTGGCGAGCGAATGTAAAACTGACGGTGGGTGAATACGGGTGGGATAGAGTGGGTATAGTTGATGAGAGGGGTGGGGTGGGGGTCAGACCACATGGTGTACACGTAACCAGTAATGACTGGTCTTGTCTCTACCGATATTGGTAGACACAGACACATAGAAGATACAATCAATATAATACGTAGAAGGGCATCCCATAGTGACAGAGGCAAAGGGCTAGCGCTGACTGGCGGAGCAAGTCGTGCTGGGATTCTTATGAAGACCAACCCGCTCCTCGTCCCCACCTCAAACACACATGGCTAGCCACATGGGCCTGATGAAGTATTCATTGAAACATTCCCAAGAGGCTTAGAACTTGTTGAATTAGCCAGCCATGTAACAATGGTGAAGATATACGGCCAAGTTCACTTATAGCCACGTGGATGGCCAAACACCCGAGCACGTGTGCGCAGACGCACGCGCACGCACACACGAGACATAATTGGCTTACATTCAGTTGCATGACACGGTGGTTTCGGCATCATTTAGATTCATACCGGAACACCGAGAGCCCGGTACCATCTCTCCCAACCTCATCCTAAGTCAAGGTCATTCCATTCCTCATGGTGTCATAACACGAGGAGACTGGCGTCTTGGCGTCGTTGGTTCCGCGCGTCGGATGTCTGGGTGTCACGTGCTCGACTGTCGACGACGACGCAGCCGTAAGGAGGGCAGCGGCAACGCAACGCCGCCCGTCCACGCGTTGCCATGGCAACAACACCCCACGAAACCCAGCGCCAGTAATGTACGATAATAAAGATGAATGATGCAAATAGATATCATAATCGGGAAGATGCAGATCGGAAAGAGTTCGTAATTATGATAAAACTGGCCAATAGCAGGTCTGGGACCGGCTATTGGCCAGTAACAGTAACTTTATAGGTAATAAAACAGTTACCATGAGAAAATAATGGGGCAATTTGATCTCTCTCTCTCTCTCTCTCACTCCCCACACACACACACACACACACACACACACACACACACTATCACCAACATCTACAAATTACGAATATTAACTAACTGTAACCCAAAATCCATCAGGTAGTAAGTAATACATTCTACGAAAATATATCACAAATTCTTAATAAAAATAAATCCAAATCAAAGGTAAGCAAGAAAAGGTCAAGACCAGTTGCGCTATTAGGGCCGAGAAGAACTTGTACTTTTTGTTCTATTTGCTAAAGGTGTTTTCATTTAAATCGTTAGACTAATAGATAAATTTGATGGCGCACGTGTTCAATTTCGAATTCAAGTTCTATTAATTCGGTGAATAAATCAGCAACTTGTCGTCGTGATGCGGCTATCCTAACGCGCAACACCCGCGACCCCCCCCGGCCTGCCGACACACTGGCTGTAGCGGTAGATCCCGAGATTTGTTCCCTGGATCCAGTAACAACTGATTATCTAGTTCAGCCACTTAGTGATGGTGGTGGCGGCAAGCAGAGCACTATAAGGAAGCCATTTCGGAGGTGATTATCCGAGGTGCTATACGGCCATATTTGACCATCTCTCTACTAACATTGAACCGGTCTCTCGATGACAAAGGACTACACCAGACGTCTGACAGCCATTATATACATAATATATAACGACCGAAGCTTGGAGGCCGCCAGCGGTCTGCCTCATAAACATTGGTTATAGACGACCAGATGAAACAATGGTGCTGACTAAATGTTTAATTAGTTTACAGACAGCAATATGTCTACTTCTACGGCTGCATCTTAATATCGTATTTATAATAGATGGCGGCGCTAGTATATATATATATATATATATATATGGGCGCGCGCATGCACGAACGCACGCACTCACGAACTGGCTGGCTGGCCAGCTCTGCGCAGATATTGTAATTGGCTGGCTGGATTGATTGATGGCTGGCTCAATAGTTGGCTGGTTGGCCGTAGAGCTATTTCATCAATTGGCTGGCTGGATATCTGGACAATTGGCTGGGTGATTGGTAGCGTAGCCTATATATGTAACCGGCGTAATTAACGCAGATGGATAAACCAAACCGAGGCGTGTTTATTCCCCTGATGATTCATCCTGGTGCTGTTGTCGTGATTTGTGATTCTCAGTGACGGTGCCTGCTTATGCACTGTGAAAACGCGAGCGCATGCCTGCATGCAAGCACGCAGGCAGACACACGCCTTCATCAATTACACATGAGTTTACTACTTCAGATGCAATATACGGGTGTAGGACAGTTGCTCACCCGGACAGTTGCTCACCCGGACAGTTGCTCACCAAGCAAATGAAAAAGTGGACACTTGCTCACCAGTGAATTTTTATTGAGAGAAAAAATGCACATAATTATATTAATCAAATAAAATAATCTCTGAACTTTAATTCCCTAATAATTGGTAATATTCATCCCAATAATTATATAAGGAATAGGATACTAAGAAATATATTTCTGAATTAAAAATCATATATTTTTTAAAATTATTTCTCATTAAAAATTCACTGGTGATCAAGTGTCCACTTTTTCATTTGCTTGGTGAGCAAGTGTCCATTTTTTCATTTGCTTGGAGAGCAAGTGTCCAGGTGTGCAAATGTCCGGATGAGCAACTGTCCGTACTCCGCCATATTCGTTTATAAGCCGGCAATACTCGGTCTTCACCAATCAGATAGTCAGCTTAGATCCATGACGTGACAGTTGGCTAATTCAAGCATAATTTTTGTTCAAATATGCTGTACTACAAGCGAATAAGAACGATATATATATATATATATATATATATATATATTACATAATAACATTGCATAGGATCCAGATACGTCTGCCAGCGTGGCACTCGGTACAAATTTATTTCTACTATTCAAGCTCCAAATGATAGCATCACGTTCGATGCTTACATTAAAATAATGGACCATCTATCTTCACTGGCTTTTGCATTCCCATGTACTCTGATGTGACTCTGGCACGTCAACCCGTCTAGAGAGAGACCACCACCCGTAAAATTGCCCGTGTGGCATTTAGGGAGAGAAAAGGCGATGTCTAGGAATGGGGTGCTCATTTCGGAACACCCACTTTCGGGTTTGCCGCTAATTCGAGCTGGTGTGAGTGGATGGGGGAAATAAAAGCCGGCCACACTAAATGACCTCTTAGTGCTAGGTCAATAAATTCTACTCACTGACTCACCCATCAATTTAAATGGACCTTCCTTTGTGAGGGGGTGGCATATGAAAGCATCGCCAATATCAAATATACACAGTTTGGGGTGCAAGACATATCACATAACACTTTTTTTTTCATTTGTCAATCTAATTAAAAGTGTCATGCCACTTCCACACGTCATGGGATTGGTTTGGTAGCACAATGCTGCTCCTTCTAGCCATCACACTATAGATAAACTAAATCAGATAGACAGATAGACGGACAGGCACAAATAGCACAGGGCTAAATGATAATTAATACAAAACTAACATTTGTTCAGAGTTCGATTTCGACACGCTGTGTTAATATTATAAGACGTCTGATGACATTGGCTGAAAACTGTTAGATATAAAACTGATTTATTTCATACCGGTATAATAGCAAAATTATATACTTGATAAAAACACACACACACACACACACACACACCAACACACACCAACACACACACACACATTGTGCCAATAATAGTCTACATATTACAAACTCTACTATAACTTACCTAGACTGTAGACTACTCCATCGACTGTTAATCCTATCTATATTTAGTTTTATTTTACTCGTATCATCAGTGTCATAATCCTCAATAAATTTCTCTGCCATATGATTGAGATCCTTCACTCTCCTCTCCCACTGATCTACCTCATGTTGTAGACGCTGTGTGAATGACAGAAATAATAAATATCTTTATAATTATAATACTAATGTTAGGAGAAGAAAGTTGATCACATCTATCCCTTGAATAAATAGTTTGTTGATGATGTAACATTAAATTGTCAAATAGACAAACGTGTTATTAGAGTGTGCGCGCGCGCGCGCGTGTGTGATGGGGAAGTTGTTATTTTAAACTGATAAATTAATCAAAAGCAAGCTAGGCCTCTCCTCCAAGCAAACATCAAGTAATACGTCCATGCATGTACAACATGTCACATGAAGAAAATTTACACACACACACACACACACACACCTCTGGATTTAGTTCCCTGATTAGGCGTCCAGTGTTTATATTAAGGATTAACGATTCTCTGTACAAACGCCAAATACTATACTGTTAGCACACACACACACACACACTGTAAGAATATAAAACTTCCTTGAATATAAATCACCTAACAGACATTTGTTGAAATTTGGTGTCGAGACCCCTGGCTGTCGCCTAGTATTGGGCCCAGTCACCTGGTGTTGACTGGCCTAACAAACAGTTAACAGAACACATATTTATAACCAGTCACTGAGTACAGGTACGGTTGTACCAATAAGAACAAATCTTAAACGAACCATAAACATATCATGACCCAAGCAGTCACCTCCAAACTACTGCAGAAAAGATCAACAGTTATACTTCAATAAATGTCGCATGAAGTTTACAGTTGGGGCAAGGTCAAGGACGAACAGTGCCACCATCTAGTGGTTTCATTAAGCAGATGAATAATTGAAAGGTTGACACAAAACAAAGTAACCGTGTGGCAGGCAATATAACAGCCATTATGGCTAACAGTCCTGTAATACTGTTACAGGACGTGAACATGATCTTCACACTGGACATATCTTTCTACTAAGCCAGGAAACACGTGCTTTGTATCACTAACAATAATCACCATCGCGCACATCGTATGCTGATGTCAGCACAAAAGGTATATGAAGTTAGGAACATTTACATCGTAATTACTGTATCGTATATTTATTCAATGTAAAATGTACACTGTAAGTTTGCAAGGTTCATACTAAACAAATGTTAGGTATAAATATATCACAAACCTGCAGCGTACCCTTTATATTGAATAATGATGATTGATGATGATTGATGTTTTACGGCCACTTTTGTGCATTTGGTAGGCTAAAGGTAATGAAGTGAAGTCAAAGATGAAACAACCTTCAGATATGCCTACGCCGTGATTCGAACACGGGTGGTAGTGATCTGTGGTCCAACACGCTACCGCTAGACCACGAAGGCGCCCCCATTTCATATTGAATAAATACGTGATACAATAAATATAATTAGACTATAATAAAAGTTCATATACCTTCCATGTTAGAAAAGTACACGCCATCCTATATATCTATTAATGGTTAGTAATTGTTCTTAGCTAATATACCTGCAGTAGGTCATTTATGTAAATATCCCCGTGTAAATGTTTCAGATCCAGATATGATTTGGACTATTTCGCGATTTATGATCAGGAACCTACCAGGCTATCACGTGAAAATCCCAAACAGTTACTAACAGCGCCTTCCCTTTACTGGGGAGGTTGAAGCTACCTTCGTCCCACCACTAATGAGATAGTGGAATGAAAAATCTGGATCCAAAATAGCCCGAGGGTGGCCACAACGTTCACTACGACGATGTTTTACGTCCTCATTGGGTCTTCAACGTGCCACTTCAATCCAGTGATCTAGCAGCGACACTGGACGTGATCAGTCAGCCACGACGGCACGAGACAAAATATGAATATTATTATGAAAATGTCCTCTTACCTATCGCGTGGGACTGAATCCATGATGGCTGCCAATGAGGTAACTATTTATTTATTAATGCACTCATTCTAGGCGATTAATAGAAACTGCAAGTGTTTTGATGGACGATGTCTGATTAAATAGTTATTTCAACATCGTATTCTAAAGCATTCAGACAATATTATCATTTTGATATATCGGCATTATTTCACGACTTTAATCCCCCCCCCCCACCGAGTAGGAATCTGCGACGTGCAGCTTTTGAATGCAAAACAGTCTTCAACACACACATACCCACGCACGCGTGCAAGCTATATACAAACTTACAACGGTGCTAATTCGTCTTAGGCACGTGACGGGTGAATAATCTAGGTAACAGTAACGACAAATTTCAAAACCCAGAAACTCACAACGGATGTTTGCCAAATCTAACAGCTGTGCCGCGCCAACATTTGGTTCAAACAAAACCTGGTTAACAGTATCCAGCAGATGCCACGATTGATGAAATAAATGTGAACAATCAGTCCGCTGATCAATCAGGATGAGATTTGGTTTTTATTAAACCAAACAATTAACTAGGTAATGATAAACAAATGGAACCGGAGTAAAGGTATCGGGTGATAATCGATATTCGACTTAGACTGATAACACTGTCAACAGTAATTAATAATTATTGTTTAAGATGTCTTTGTGATCAATAATATTATGCTCCGTGTAAACCGAGTCAGAGGTGACATCGGATCATTGCTGCAGCATCCAATTCCGGATGAGATCATGAAGTCATCTCAGACGATGAGCATTTTGGAACTATTGTAGGCAGCGTTATAACTAAATATAAGTAGAGGTATAGAAGTATTTTCTCGGGAATATTTAGGCAGAAAACGGGTGGTTTTCCAATATAAATGTCTATTAGTTTTTAACAACAAACCGTTGTAGACAAACAGAAATCAGTGATCCATACAACTGGATCAGGTTTTAGTGGCTGAATAATATAAATTCACCAGTTATAGAATTAATTTGTTTTTCTTCCAAGGCTTAAAATCACAAACTGCACTGCGTTTGTCAGTGTATTTTTAGCCAAAATACTATTCAAGGCTTTCAAGTGGCCTTTTGAGCTCTGCATTAAAACTGATTTAACACAGGTAAAACATCACCCGCAAATATCCATGACTGTTAAGCGCATGTACCATGGGTGATCCTCTTTCAGGTACATCATACCGTTGTTAGTCTGTTGACTTTCAGCTATCATATTTTGGTGCCGACAATTCCCTGTATACACAACACAGTGACTGGACCTATCAGAGCAAACAATTCACCACAAAACTAACCGCTGCAAGCAAAGATAACTCACAGCCTTTAAACACCATATTTACACGGTGTCCATTTCGTGCTAGAACTCGTTCAACGGCGATTTTCGTATCTGACCACGACGAAAGGCAAGTAGCCATCGGGTGCATTCGAACCAAGAACTGCCCACATTCGACATGGCCATTCTTACCAAACAGCCATCGTATATGCCCACATCTCCTCAGAGGATGCAGATGAAGGCAAGAACGATCATCAATTCCGATATGATATGAAGTCATCTCTCGAGTGGAAACTCGTGACGTTCAGTTGAGGAATCCATGTTTAATAAAACATTCCTATAACATTACGGGGATGTATTCGGTCATCTTGACGACTGTATCCCGAGCTTACAGACAGCGACATCAATAACTACAGTAACAATGATGGTCAACATCCAGACAACCAAAATACACTGAACAATTCAGAATCAATATTGTGGCACTTCTAAGGTCGTAATCGTATTTTAGGATTATTTGGTTTATGTGAAATGATTAACAAATCCTATAATTGTGAAACATTTTCTCCTACAATCAGTTTATCATTTCACATAAAGCTTCTGATGAAATAATCCCATAAATACCATTATAACAATCAAATACCGTTACAACAACTTAATTATCTTGCTCGGCTTCCTGTATCTTTAACCACATACTTATTAACTATTTGGACACCAGTTTCCATTCTTAAAATCTGTGGAATGACGAAGCATTAACAGCTGCACGTACAGCTGTTTTAGTAAAACGCCAGAGAAAACTGCCAACGTAGAGATTTGTAATTGGGGTCAAAATATTAGACAATTAATAAGAGCTATGTTGTGCCAATATTCAAAACATACACAGGTCCGTTTTACCAATTACAGCCTACATTAACCACTGCACTATCAGTGCGCCCAAAATACTACAACAAACAGTTTGATTAAAAAAATTCTGATCTTTCATGCATAATTTCACAAAAACACCTGAAAAGTAATGTCAGATTGCGTCATGTTGAAAACTGCATGATACCAAAACAAAAATACAATATTCCCCCCTCACACACACACACAGACTATCTAGATGGTATACAAAGTTCTACATGAATTCAACTTATTACTGATATCATCATGTTTTCATTGTGGACAAATTTCATGACTCCACAATCACAGAAGAAACTTTTCTGGAAGGAAATGTTTTACCCAAATAACTCAAATTTCCCGTATAATTATTATTAATAATATTATTATCATCATTATTATTATTACCATACCTAGTATTGCTATAAATCCGACAATTACGACAATTATCGTTGTTTCATCCTTTACCGCCATCGTATTAAGACTGCATTAGTTCATCAATACTAATAGACCAATTGTGATTAATTACTTTGACAAAAATGTGAACAAGACCAGTTTTACAATAATCGGAATCTCATCTCAAACCATATAACACGCCGAACACTGAAGCCAGCAGCAGACTATCTATTAATAACTACTAATATAATTAGGGCTATGACCAATGTTTACTTTATATTATTTCTACATTCAGCAACAGAATACAAAACACGGCCATAAGAAGCGCAACTGACACGACAGGATATAGTTCTATAGACTATAGACTCGTGGCCAACCAGCTTCCAATCCACTAAAAATGCCACCAGGAGTCGCCGTCGTCGTATATTTATAAACTTTTCCTGCCGTGCCCCCAGAATTCAATCGGGATGGTGGGAGAGATCCCCATAAACACCTCGAGGCGGGATTTTGCTGCACAAACCCAAAAGTGAACAATCCATTTTTCTTGTTAAGAGCCTGCTCAGATGATGATGATGATTGATGTTTTACGGCCACTTTTGTGCACAAGGTAGGGTAAATGGGCCGAGCGACTTCCAAAGGTAATGAGACGAAGTGAAAGACGAAACAACCTTCAGATATGCCCACGCCGGGATTCGAACACGGGTGGTAGTGATCTGTGGTCCAGCACGCTACCGCTAGACCACGGATGCGCCCTAAGAGCCTGCTCAGACATACACGGTAGCTTTACCAAGTGATGTGCTGCTTGTGGAATTATAATAGTTAATACAGTTTTGGAGTAGAGCTGCCCACACAAACTACGGAATAATGCTGTCACGGCAACTAACATGCCTTTATGGATATAATATTAGGATAACGGCGTTTATAGCTGTATTAAACAAATTAGTGCCGTCTTATCTGATGACCCCACACGAATCTTTCAGGTAAGTTGCCTTAAGAATGATCAATTCTTCCCAGATAAACAAATTGTTATACATTATTATGGATACGGTATCAAATATAGTATTGGGAGATATGAACTATATCAGTTAAACATTTAGTGTAATATATGATAAATTTGATACAAGTTTGGCCATTGGAGCATCATTTAAGGTGTTAAAATGTCACATTTTAATAATTGATCAATCGTGAGTTACTAATGGAACTGTGTGTGTGTGTGTGTGTTTATGCATTTGTGTGTGTGTTTATGCATGCATGTATGTGCGTGCGTCCGCATATGTGTGCGTGCGTGTATAAGTGCGCGCGTACATACTTGTTTAAATGAACATCTACCGAACTAAAACTACATTATGTACGCAGTTTAATTTTTTTGGGAGGGGCTCCCGATTTTATTAAAATTAATTCTACAATCGATGTAATTAATTATACTATCAGTATAGCTAATCCAGTGATTAATACAATTAGTCACAAGATAAATGCAATTAGTTTTGCGGCCAACGCAAATTTGGCCAAAGTCAACCGATTCAGTGATCAAGCACAGGGGAGTTTAAATCCCTTTCTGGGGACGAGCTTCCTGATGTTATATTTGGAGGTTGCGTGACCCATTCACTGATTCAGCCCACCAAATGTACAAAACTCGCCATTAAAACAACAAAATATCATTTTATTCCATAATGACATCAAGCCAATTTTGTATAATGTGGTTAACTTCTATGAAACAAACGGTAAATTCCGTCACGGAAGGCGCCATTATTCAGTGACAACGGCAACTAATTCTTTGGCGAATCCAACTAATGCTGGGATGAAAGTATCAAGCAGGGGAGGGGGGAGGGGGGCTTCTCAATGCTCAGGGGAGGGGGACTGTCTCGTAGCCCGAGGGGTGTGCGGTTTGGATCAAACCAACTCTTCTAGGAGACTCTGTACTGGAGAGATAGCCCACACATATCACCTCATCCACACCATCCCTCATTCTGTCACCATTCTTAATGATAACATCACCGGCTTCAGTCAGCCAGAAAAAAATATATCCCACATCCACCAAATTAGAGAACATCAATAGTTCGCTGCGCAGAGGAAGACTTGTTTCTCGGCTGGAGCTCTGCCGGGATCTGGCGTCCTTGTAGATCCAAGCAATAGGCTACTACTGACAAATGGTGGTGTCTAGTTCACACACACACGCACACACACACACACACACACACACACTGGCATATCTAGTACTGGTGATATATCGCTGGTGGTACTAAGCACCACATAAATCAGAAATATTTACAGCTAGTGGCGCTAGAACACATTAAACATCCCTATATAGACTGCTGAGAAATACTGTCTTATAAATGGTGATAAAATTTAATTACTGCAGAACAGACGCTTTGCTTAATTGTATATAATTAAGTATATACACACACACACACACACACACACACACGACTATTTGTGTGAGGACACAGGTCAAAGCCAAGTGTGCATAAATCCTAAATATCTCGCCCCTTATAAATAACAAAACCTACTATACAACAAAGACTGGACTCAACCAGTATATATACCAATGACAAACACTTTATCATAAAATGTCATTTAATTTCTAACAATCTCTTGCTGACATCAAATAAAGATAAACATAGGTGTTCCGTGCAAGTATATGTGTGCACGATGCGCGTATATCAAGTACACGCTACTGACACAAAACACCGTGTCAGATTTACCCTCATTGAGTCAATACTCCCTTGGCCCATAGACTCACCAATGTGACATCGGAGTTGGAAGGAAGCTCCCACCGAAGCTGGTCTCTAATCAAGTCATTTTGTGACTAAACATCACACGCAGAGAGACCTTGTACATAATCCAGAGTTTATAGAACACCAGGAGTGTTTATAGTCCGGAATTTACAACATCCAAATATCCTGACAGAACACTAATCGTCATCACCACCACCACCACCATCATCATCATCATCATCATCACCAATCCAGTACAATAATTTCACAGCCTTGACTTAATGTTTTCTCTGTAGAATGTTTATTCCCATTAATTCGAGCCAATCAAAGAGCTCTCCATCCAACACACGGACAGGTGGCCGGCTATCAACGTACAACCAAATGTTTGTGGTGAATAGTCGCTCCAGACACACTCCTGCGTGACATTCCAGGCGCACAACGAGAAACACCCTGAGAAATATATCGGAACAACCTTTGAGACACCGTGGACGACACTCGGGCCAACAACATAAGCTAATCCTTCTAAATGGTGATCCGCAGAACAAAGAATACGTGCAAATCTAATAACAACATCAACCACAACAACAACAACAACAACAGCCACCAGAACAACGACGACGGAAAACTGTCTAAGACCGACTTACCCGGAGAGATCACTGTGTTAACTACGGTGTCTCGTTAGCCGTGTAGCGCTGCCATCAATCAAGTCAACAAGACAGACACATACACAGACTAAAGCACACAGGCGCACAGACAGACACTGGCAGCCAAACGTTGAGCGAGACACCTGTAGTATAGGAGAGAACGCGGGACCAGAGATAACCCGTGATTGGCATCTCTCAGCACCGAGATGTCCAAAATTGCGTTGTCCAAATCCTCTCCTCGCCGTTTATTTGTGGCTCACTAGACCTACGACGACCAATGGTGCCACGAGACAGCCATTATCAAAGAACACTGATAACACACACACACACACAGACATCGCCGAGCTACTGAGACGTCTAACATCGAGATCGGGCACGGGCACACGCCAAAAAAATAACCCACACCCGGACCAACATTTCTCCGGGTTTTCCTCAACCGATCCAACCGGCCAGCTGACTGTTGTCATCTCATCGCCATGGTAACCGATTCCCCAGACAACTTTGTTATCTGGTCCTCCCTTCCTATATCAGAGGGCGAGCTGGCGGGGTGAGAAATGCCGCAAATTCGTTGTTTAATCCGCTGCGGCCAAGGAACGGTCGTATCTTACCCGGCAATATTTACGGCGTTTAGTCGGGCATCTGTAGCGGCCATTGTTGGCCAATGGCTGAGCCGGAGCGGCGCCATAAGCGTGGACCCCGTTTGTTGACGAACCGTAATTCGGTTACAATCCAAGGACAGCAGCCTCCGACGGCCTGACGCGAGCTGGCTAAGTCCATACTAGCGAGCGAGCGATGGTTGGCGTCTGCCGTGCGGTGCCAAGTTGCTTTATCCACACACAAACACACACAAAGAGAGAGAGAGAGAGAGATAGAGGAGAGAGAGCACACAGCTGAGCTGTCACCTTTGATTGTCGAGGACTGTCCAGCTGACCACAGCATCCCTGTCATCCCAGCATCTTTATGACAATAGTATGGCCTTGATCATCTACTCTAACATCTACGTCTTACTATCCCTGTCTCATTAGGATGAACGTTTTAACGCTTTGGTATCAAAATTCCACTTCAGGGTGATGATGATGATTGATGTTTTACGGCCACTTTTGGGCACATCGTAGGCTAAATGGGCCGAACGATCTCCAAAGGTACTGAAGCGAAGTCAAAGATGAAACATCCTTCAGGTATGTCCACGCCACTTCAGCACGTGTCCGATTGTGTACGTGTAGGCATAGGCTATAGGTAAGCTCGTGTTCACGTATTACTGTGTTCGGGGCGGATTCGGGCATTTCCGATGGGCCAGGGTGCTGTCGAAGGAGCAGTTATATCGAGAATGAAATCGGCCGTAATGCCTAAAAACCAGCATACTCCCTTTCCACTGTGCACCAACTGCTGCGGGCATGTGCAGGCCTTCGCTTTGGGCAGCAGGCTTTCCAATTGCGACGGCAATACTAGTAAATAACAAAACGTAGGGAAATTTTATCCGAGCCGTGAAATAAACACATAAAATAAGCACACCATTAGGCACCACGAATTAAGCGCTTGCGTGGTCAACACGCCACATCAACATCAAAGCTAAATTTGAACATGTTTCACCTGTCAACTGGAATTTGTGAGCCAAATATCATCGAAGTGATGGTCCTGATACTTATTCGAACGTATAATAGTCATTTTCATTCGTTGTACCATCGATAATTGCAATGATAACGTTAACAAGGGTTTAATAATGAATGACTGCGTGATACCAATTGATGAGACCCCGACACAGGAAGGTCATTTATCATCAGCCTCCTCCCTCTATATTCATTTATCGGTCACCTGTTATCCTGTATATGATGATATACCGGATCAACTTTAAACTCCTGACATCTTCATTATAGCTCGATGAATATGTGTGTGTGTGTGAGTGTGTGTGCGTGTGTGTGTGCGCGACCGCGAAGTATCACCACTCTAGAGACACTAACCACCTGGCACTGATAATGAGATAACGGCCATGAGACAACAACTGCAGTACACGGTGCCCATGAGACAACAGCGCAGAGAGCCCAGAATGACCATGAGACAACCCATCAAGGCACAGTGAAACATGGGTCAACAACCATAAAACCATCAATAGAAACCAATCATGAGGCAGGTCCAGCATGAGACAGTAATCATGAGATGGTCTACCGCAAACCACGAAACATAAACCACTCAAACAACAATCGTAAGACACTATAGTCATCAGAGAACACAATCGTGAGACAACCAACGCGAGATAACCAGGATGGCAAAAAAAAACATTCTGTGAGATGTATTGATACCAGGACGTAACAAGGATGATAAAGGTCATATGGTGCGTCTCTGGTGGGTGGGGTTGGGGGGGGGGGGGTATGCGGGACAGGATGTCTTAAGATATTGACATAGCCAGCCAGACAGCTGTCACAGCTGCCATTTGTGGTATGTCTGGACATAAATGACGATAATTTAAGATGCAGCCATCGCTAAGGAGATTATCTAAGGATTACCTAGGCCAGGCGTCTCTAACTATAAAGAATAAAGTTGATAAATATCAACTAATTATATAAACAACTGGCCAGTTAGTAACCTGACGTCACAGCTCAAGACTGATATTATCACCATCATCGATATCTCCATCACCACCACCAGGGGGCGCCTCCGTGGTCTAACGGTAGCGTGTTGGATCACAGATCACTCCCACCCGTGTTCGAATCTCGGCGTGGGCATATCTGAAGGTTGATTCATCTTTAACTTCGATTCATTACCTGTGGAGGTCGCTCGGCCCATTTAGCCTACCTTGTGCACAAACATGGCCGTAAAACATCAATACTCATCATCATCATCATCACTATCATCATCACTACCACCACCAATATGGCCACTATCCTTATCATCACCATAACTGATATGACCATCAACATCCTCGTCACACCCAATATCATCATCATCATCATCATCATCACCATCACTGATATCACCATCAACATCATCATCAAATCCAATATAATCACCATGGCCTTCTGCACATACATACATAAATGCGTGTGTTTTGTGCGTGCCGACACATACGTACGTGCGGGTTGTGAAGCCGGAAGCGACAACTCCCCACCACCAACATATTAAGACGAAAGTCGAATGCTAAAGCTAAAACACACCCTTAGATCCCCTATATCGTGGACACCGTCAGAGTATTTGATGTCCTCGGAGAATCTTTAGTATCCCCGATCCAAGTCAGAGGACAAGGATACCATTTACGGTTGACAGCTGAAATACACCTCCCAAGTATTGTCAGCCAAGCAAGCCGTTAATCTCCGAACTAGCGAGCGAGCGTTGTTATTTATTGATTGCGCTTCTCCATTTTACGATGTCTCCACTCTAATTCGTGCGCACGAGGCCAACATTGAGATACTTGTTACCGGAAACGGCCGCCCGATGGCTAACTAGTTACGTCGACCGATTTGACGATTACGTCATTATAAGTAATCTCTTCCAGGCGGAATTTATCCCAAGGATTACACGAATACAGCCGCCCGAACGGCCCACTGGGGCAGGTGCTATATCGCGGCTCTTATCCTTCGAGACTAATAAAATTCCGGGACCTTTCCAGTTCACCGGTCATCGAATGCTGATGGCGGGGTTTTGTCCACACCCCTCTTCCACGTTCTATTCATATGCAAGAATATCTAGACACGGCATAGCTTCTCTGAGAGCGACGAATGCGGCAACAATTTTTGGTCGTTTTTCAGTTCGAGCCAATAAGTCTATAGAATTAGTTATCGTGCTCGTGCTATTCCAGCACCTGACGCGTACCAAATGGACTTTCATCGTTTTAACTGGATTAGACTAAACAATTACAACATTCACGCATTTTCCGAACTTCCACGATCATGGTCTCACGGGACTCGTGGAAAATGCACGCCGCATGCATACGCGAAGTCTCCAGACTGTGTACACAACGAAAGGTTAAACACACGACCACAGCTGACCCGTAACCAGTTTGATTGTTTTCCCCGCTCTAGATTTCTCTACCTGTTTAGTTACGATGATCTATCATAGACCTTCCATCTCGTCTAGATGACGAAGCGCGTGTTCAGTAAAGTGATGACATCGGCGGACGGATTCAAACTCGGTACGAGTGATGGTACGGCCAATGGAGGACGTTTAGTGAACTGTGCCAATTGCGCAATGCCACGAAGTTACCAACGGCCCATCGCAGCTGACCGGCCCGTCACACCAGCTGTTCTGTCGGCTGTTGGACACCTTTAGGGCAAACATATTCCTTTAGCCGCCACTGGGAACCTTTGCTTTTAATAAATTAACGAAGCCAAAGAATGAACATCAATAAACACATCTGTTATTAGTGTTCTAGCATCACCGATATGTGGCAGCACTGTTGGCGGGGCCGTATCGGAGTTTGGAAAATATTCCGAACAAAACATCGCACTGTGATAATTTATTTTGAAGCGTACTTAAGGTGAAGTACAGGAAATGTCTCATAGTTCTCAACGGTTCTCAGCTTTAAGTCATCACCGAGTGGTTTGTTGGTATAGGAAGTCGGTGAAATCTCATCGTGAGACATGTTGGAAATCTACATCCAGTTTTAGAGCCTGAATGCTATATTCTGGTGTATACAACTGGTTTATATGTCTAACTTAGTCTAGCTTATCTATAGTACATCAATTTATACTCCATCTGATACGTAATACAACTAGGTTTACTGTTTTATCATTTCGGGGACTGTCTGCTTAGTTCACATTGTTTCTGGGATACGAAGGCAGACGATTTGATGTTTTACGGCCACTTTTGTGCACATGGTAGGCTAAATGGGCCGAGCGAGCTCCAAAGGTAATCGAGCGAAGTCAAAGATGAAACAACCTTCAGATATGCCCACGCCGCGCCGTGGTCTAGCGGTAGCGTGTTGGACCACAGATCATCACTACCACTTGTGTTCGAATCTCTTCGACTTCGCTTCGTTACCTTTGGAGCTCGCTCGGCCCATTTAGCCTACCATGTGCACAAAAGTGGCCGTAAAACATCAATCATCATCTTCTGGAGCACGGTGATGCAAACTTCCAGATTTGCGTTTGATTGCCAATCGTATATGGGTTGGTCTGTTGGTTGTTTCAACCGATCATTCTCGTTTTCCCAGAGCGAGGCAGTCCATTTAGCTATATGTCTCTGGTGTGAAAAGTACCCAGGTTAAATATATAAGACCCATTCAATTAATTAAAAAATCACTCACTCAAATCTGAATGTAAACATAGCTAAAAAAAACAATTCTACTTCTCAAATGCTGACCTGGATATGTTATCACCAGTTTCACCACAGAATGCCGAGATCCCCTCCCCCTCCTCACATTGATGACACTTGTTGACTGATGAAAGATAAACCGTGGAACATCTAAGACACTCCACTAATACAATAACACACACACATACACACACACACACCACACACACAACACACACACACACACACACACCAACCTAATGACGTATAATATAATCTCCGGGATGGACAGATCTCCATTACAGCGAGCTGATAATGGTGATGATCGTCAACACCACCATCGCCATTAGGATGATACAATTAACAGACATTATTAAATAATCACAGCACTGATTGTATTCCTGGTCGGCTTAAACGGGCCTGATGTTGGGAGGTGAGAACAGAAAAACCCGGAGGGAAAATCCCAGGAAACTATAAAAAAAACTAACCCACGAAAAACCCCAGCCAGTCATCTCATTACGACGAAAGTCGGCGCTAATAAGATGACTGATAGCGGATAAAATCTCTTACACGGAGAATCCTTTGATGATGACAGACTGACGGATACCATCCCCAACGGCTCTGATCAGATTCTGGTGGAACCCCGCTAGATGGCGGCACCGTGTAGGCGATGTTTTATCCGGCCGATGTACGGACGGGATACGGAACCGAAGCCAATGATCCAGTACGATAATCCGAAAGGATCCGACTAAGGGGTTGACGACGGTTTTGACTAAACAAAAGTCTCATCCTTCACAAATCTTATCATTAGTTTGTTGATCCAAACGTCACCTGTCTGGTCGTCCAAAACTACGTTAGTTATAATAGAAGTCGTTCAATAATCCCGCACCTCATACATTCGCCAGTAAATGTTACACATACTTAAATCAGACCGGGCTATTTCTGAAGGATGTTTCATCTTTCGTTGTGCCTCATTACCTTTAGAGGTTGCTCGGTTCGTTTAGCCTACTAGTTGCAATAATAATAGCAACAATAAATAGTAATTTAAATTAAATAAAGCAACAATTTAAAACTAGTTAATCTTTTGATTAATAAGTGAAATGAAATGGTTTCTCAAACAAATAACACTTTAGCTTAGATTTAGATGTCTAATGATAAATATTGAATAATCTGTGGCCATTTTCTTTTCTTTATAAACACATCTCATCTAAGGCGCCCTACCGGGGGGGGGGGGGTCGTATGATAAAAACATCATTCACATACACTATACTGAGAGACCGGTCAGTAATTTAAATAGAGCGAGACTGCTTTGAACGAGTGCTTCCTTTATCCCCAATACTAGTGTCACGGCTGGTAAATATGGCCAAGAAGTAACTTTTTAGGGATACATCCCATAAACACAGGTATTACTGTGAGTCGAACCCTAATCTGGAGCTTTACGGTTCACTCATCTGCCGACTGGGCTGTCGATGCAACGCGTTTAAATGTAAGACCGTTGGTCGTATATTTCGACTTCTGTCTTGACTTGGTAACCAAGCCATCTGACGTCAGCAGTCTAGTTCTACACATCAACACCCACTGGAGTATACGAGATATAGCCCCTCTTCAAGCACAAGCCCCTCACTCACACGCCGGCCTCCATTTACTGTCAGTCACGATTTAGACAGCTGGTTGGACTAAGACGCGTAGATGTTAGCACTTAACATCCTCAACAACAAAAGCCACCCAAAGGCAATACGACATAAAACATCAATAAGAGGTACCTGAAAGATGAGGCAAAGGGACAAACGACACGGGAATCCGATGGAAAACATCCAACAAACATATAGGCACAAGTCGGATTTGAATCTCTAACATCCAGGTTTGTAGCACATCACTCTGACCACTGTGCTATCAAGGCGCCGGTGTTCATCTGACAGAGGTAACCGGCCAAACGGTGGCAGTACTTAGTCTGGATTGCAATAACATTTATCCCGGAATGATGGTATTCTGTCAGAGGACATATCATTAGATTGACGTGAAATATTTATTACTGTCATAACAGTTTGTTATACGGAGACCAATGTTAATGTGAGGCTACTAACGTTTATCAACTGAACACGACAATATAGGTATCGTATAATGTGACGCATAACTACAGATGGTTATGTAATAAAATTTAAAAAAAATGTACATTCTATGTTACAACGAATGACCGAATTGTTTGTTTGGTCAGCTATCCAGTTTACACACACACACACACACACACACACACGCACACACACACGCACGCACACACACACACACACACACACAAACACACAAACACACACACACAATTTTGTACTAACAGCTTGATCTTCGCCCCCCCCACACACACACACATCCGCTAAATAGACCTCTACGATATGACACCCTCCATCACCAAACCCTAGCCTTTATGATGATCTAGTCGTCAATTATTTGTCTATGATCCATAATAATCGATCACCATCCACAACACTAAGTACTCCAATCACCTAGAACAGAGTCAGCTCAGCTTCTAATGGGATGTTCCAGAACAACATTCTCCGACAAAATACATTCGGAGTTTGTGCGCCAAAACTTAGGATTGATCTACCAAAAGATGTTAAACTCCACGTATCACGATTGATTATTTTTAATTGAAAATCGACTTGTACAAAAACTAAACTTTCAACTAATTATAAATCTGATGAAATGTTGTATGTAGAGGGTTTTTTTTAAATTTGAACTTTTTGAGATGATTCTATTTTTATTGACAGTTGGGGACAGTTGTATATGATTAGGCACTTTATAAATGCACCATTGTTATAATCAGTCGTCTGTGGCCGAGACAACCAGGGAGCACATGAAAGGCTAACAACCAGTTTGCGGATTTGAACCCGGGAGCTCCTGGTTATTTAAACCAGCACGCCGTCATTTTGCCACCTGGACAAGTAGTAATCAGTCTTAATGTATTATCCCCGGAGATAGTGGACAGATAGGTCTAGTGGCATATAACTGATATGGTTTTATATATAGGCTGGTTATTGATAATCTGGCCATTCCTAGATGGGGAGGGGGGGGGGATGAAATGTTTATTCCATCTAGAACAATAAGAGGGTGAATAGGAAATATGGGCCAAGAAGCACTAAAAGATCTTTTACTGGTAATCCCCCCCACACTTAAGTTGCCTATTACTAAATGGGTCTTTCTGGGAAATGGTGGGGGTATTTACTGTCCTGAGTACTGACTGGGGGTGATGGGAGTAAGGGGGGGGGGTATTATATGCTGGATATTGGCTGTCGGTTGGTATCTGGTCTGGATACTGATGATGGGTGGATGGGTGGTGTCTGTTTTCGGTATTGGCATAAGTGGGTATCGGTGCGGATGCACACAAATGCTTGTGTGTGCATGCAACCGTGGACTCGTATTTCTTTGTCATAACACACAACTGTGCGTGTGTGTGTGCTTGGAAGCGTAAAACCTCGTGTGCCATATTTCTTTGTGGATTTGTCGGTATCTCTATCTGAAATGTAGTTATCACTTAATGTTAAGTGGTCCATGGTTTATCATCACCGATATGTACTCCCCCCCCCCTCACACACACACACACACACACACACACACACACACACACACACACCTCCCCTAGGAACTATTCTCTGATAATCCCGGAACAGGGCCCCAGAGACAAGCCCTATTAGACCTGGCTCGGAGATCTAGCTGAACCAAATCATAATTTATACATTGATCTATTGCAAATATCCATAATACAAGAAAAACTTATTACCGAATCTCGTCATATTGGGACCTAACACAGAACAAAACTACACGTTATGATAAAGAAAATAAATTACACGATATCAGTTCATAATCATCATCATAACTGGGCAACCATTATCTATAGATAATGTAACTTTAAAACTACACTCAGACAATTATTTAAATACTTCGGATCCAAAGGACCATTGTGTCGTATATAGATTTTTGCAATATTACGAATGTAAAGTACCATCTCTTGTGTTTTGTGCAATATTATCACAGGTACAAACTGCCCATCGTAGTGATACTTTGTGTGTGTGTGTGTGTATATATATATATATATATATATATATATACATAATTACTTATAGAAATGCTGGAATTTGTTAAATTGTGGGGTGTGTGTGTGTGTGTGTTTTGTCCAAAGGAAGGGTACATTGTGTATAAATATATTTATTCCAGACAGATTTGTCCGGAGGGAGACATCATGTACCTCCAGATATCAATAATCTTGTTATATACAGACAACTCCATCAGGTACCAGATAACACAAATTATCCAAGAAGACAGGCTTAAAAGCTGCGTGGTTGAAATTGGATTTTAAACTAGACTGTTCCACGGACTAGAGTCATTAGACTAATCTACAGATTAAACTTATCCACACAATGAGTTGAGTTATTTAGCGTCGGCCCTAGTCGCACTTGGAACATATGGCCGAGGGACAACTCTCTAAGGAAACAACTCCCATAAACACGGGTCTGAGCCGGATTTGAACCAACAACCCCGAGGTTTACAGAGTAGCGCTCTAACCGTTGCGCCATCCGAACGTCCAGATATATATTAAGAGATTAATTAAGAGAACAATAAGACGTTACTAACTCGAGACTTAAAATATCTATTTAGGTTAATTTTATAAAGTAGTATTATTGTTAGAGGTAAGAGTTCAACGATGAAGACATCATTGGATGAACAAGATCCACTACACCGAAAATATACGGCAATATCAGTCAACCCTAAGATCAGTTGACAGTGACACCGCTCACTCATACCCAGCCATCTGTGACCTCAGAAAACCAATACCAACAACAACAACACGTTATCAGCTCATGTTCAGATCCCAGCCCCTGGATCGGTCCCTTGGCCGACAACGAGACCCCGGCTCAAGTAAATCGTCGCTTACATTAACCCAATTTGATCTTCCCACAATACAATCTCCATAATCTACAAGTCATTAAGTCGCCGACATCACACAATTAGCTATCACCTGGGAATGGAATTTTAAAGCGTTTAATTTTAAATCCAGTCCTTCTGATCCTCTCTCTCTCTCATTGGGTACACATTGACTACGTTTAGATCATGTCCGCCATCCCTCTATCTGTGAAATACTTTACAAAATATTTACTGTAAAATGACAACAATCTGACAAATCCTAAAGATACCTACTAACGAGCTTAGTATACGGGATAATATGTTAACTATGAATTATATAAATAGTATCCATTGCAACAATGACATGTAAATGTAAATATTGCTGTTTTACGGCCACTTTTGTGCACAAGGTAGGCTGAATGGGCCGAGCGACCTCCAACCCAGGTGCCATAGATATGTGGCCGACCGCGCTACCAGTTTGGCCACGGAGGCGCCCCCAACACTGCCATGTGATAACTTGATTAAGTAGATTTTTTTAGCCTGGTCGCTGATCTCGCCTTAGAGCATATGGCTGGGTAGTTATTGGCTACTAAAAAGAGGTGATCGGGAAGATTTTAGTCGATGAATGAAACATCCCAGAAATACAATAAAACAACTGTGTCGTATAACACCATGATCTGGAGGTACCAACGATGACAGGGTCGTTGCAAATGTTCAACAGGCGATCTACAACTATTTACCGGCAAGTGAACAACAATCATTGCTGTAATGGTTGGATGTTATTCCACGGTCGTTATTAATGTTCACAGATTGAAAACAAAATCCGCCTCATTATTTTCCTCTCGGGATATCAGGATCTTATGAAAACTGGCCAATCACGAGGTTATATTAGGACAACTGGACAATATGATACAGCATAGTGTGTGTACAAAATACATCAATGGCTAATGTAGAGGACGATGGACAACTATGATACAGGACAATAGTTGGTCAATATGTTGGATAATTTAAAACACAATATAGAGAACAGCAACGCCTAATACAGGGAAGAAACTTGAAGACAGTCCTGGACAAGATGGAAGATAATAGGCCAATACTAGTACACACACACACACACACACACACACACACACACACACACACAATCAATATCTGGCTTATTTCTGAGAAATGTTGTACCCTTGCCTTCTAATACATTTCCACCAGCCATTACGTCTGTCTGTCCGTGGTATCCATCTCAGTCTGTCTGTCTATAATTTTAAACCGGCACATTAATAATTAACACCAATTTGTCACCATCAATAATCACTATTATCGCATAACAGCAATACATAACCAAAGCCTTCACATCAAACCGCCTATAAAAGAACACAGTCAGAACATAACACGACTGACAGCGCAGGACAAGACTTCGGCTGAACCAACAGACCAATGTCATAAATATTATATCAGAACAAGTCGCCTTTAATACAGAGTATCAAAAGATATTTCGACACACAATTGTATCATGTTTTCCTTTGGTGTGTAGAACAAAAAGGAAGAAGAGCGCAGTACGGGCATGAGAGTGGCATTTGAAATAAAAACCTGAAAAGCAGGAAAGGAAGTCGCGGATCGAGCTGAGCCACATCCACCTACAGGTGTGGGATAAAAAAAACATTGGGTTATGTCCATTTGTAGGACAACCTGAGACAACTAGAGTGGGGATAAAACATGACTTTGCCACAGAAGGTTTACAAAACCACCAGTTTCACCAACTCCCCATTTTCAAAAACGGCATTTTCAGCTCTGTAAAAAGCCGGAAATCAGGTAAAAACCGGCGGGAAAACTGTCATCCCTGCCGCCGGTATTGATGGCTTGTCCAGCCATCAGCAGTTCAATGCCAAACTGTAACAGAGTAATAAGTGCAACAATTATTTATGGTGCCCAAGTATGCCAAAATGTGAAGAGAGGAAATGGTCCGCTGTTAGCTCTCCATCTCTTAGCCGAATAAAGTGGGATTTCAGATGAGGTATGTTAGACAAGACGTTGATTGGCAAATCTGTTCCTCTAACTATTGTATTGGTGTTGAACTGTATGACAACATTTAACAACATTCACCAACAGTTGTGACATCTCATACCTCAAATCAGAGCTATTCTATTGATGCCTGAATGGTCTTAAACAAACTGATGTATACACACTCAGAAATGCATGTATACGACAAAATTACACCCGCAAAGAGCTACTCCATAGAAAGGTTTAACACAGTGAAGTCCAATTTCTGCTTCTGATATTCTCAACACAATTTGTACAATTCTTTCCCCATCCTATATCAAACCCCATCCAACACAGTTCTGTTGCTATACACATGTATACCTCATTCAGTCAGCTGCCAAGTCTTCATAACACTCACACCTTGTTTCACTCACACTTCCACACACCTCATGGCACATACACATTTACTGAACCAATTAGTGACTGTGTCCTATACCAATCACATATTACCTACCCCGACAATCTGCTAGCCTGTACATATATATATATCACATCCATAAAATCAAACACCTTGTACATCTCACACTTTCTAACTCCACACCCTGTACTTCTCATACGCTGTACACAACACCCCTATAAAATAGCATACCCCGTATACATCACGCCCTGTACATCTCACGTCCGTACACTCGGCACAACTCATAAAGACAACACAATTAGTACAGCTGTGAAAACAACCTGTATAGCACACACAACCTGTACAGTGAATACACCACGTACAGCTGCCAAAACCCGTACTCACCCTATGATCTTCCAGCTGTTTCTCTAACACAGGTATTGTATGTCCGATGTCTCCCTGAGAGTCAAACTCGTCCTCAACCTGTACAATCCACCGATCAAACTCAGCCACATGTTCCTCAAATTGACGACATTCTAGTAACATATCTTCAAGCTGGTTGTGACGATGACAGACTTTACCATTGGTCTCTTCCCAATGACTACGGAGTCTCTCAACTGTAAATAAACATATAGAATATATAAACATTATATGATGATCATATGATGATGATGATGATGAAAGTGATGATGAAGATTTCTCTGTATTTACATCATACAACTGGCTATCTGTGTATATACATTACTGAGTAAGAGTCAAATTATCAACTACATTATAAAGTATATGTGTGCGTGCGTATGCGTGCGTCCGTGTGCATGTGCCCCATATATATATATATATATATATATATATATATATATATATATATATACACACACACGAATGTTTTATAACCAATTATTTCGACAAAGAGATAAGTTGTATAAACATCAAGGCCACTAACTATTTACAGAGACAGACATACAGACAGACGTATAGCTGACTAGGGTGATGCGAAATGGATACCATAGCAGAGAAAAGATGATTTTCATATATAGATAACCTAATTAACTTCTGTTATAATGATAATAAATGACGTCTGGTATTTAGGTAATATACGGATAGACAAAGCCAGAGGCTAATAATACAAACAACTAGACACTATATGGTGTTTTCCGGTAATAGTATCATTAATCCAAAATACTCCATAATGATAGCATCGAGTGTAGCACCATATAAATGTATATGGATTGATGCCAATAAGAAACTAAGAAGTGTAAAAACGAAATTGTATTAATAAGTACTAAAGACGTATGAATTATTACATAAAAAATACTCTGATTTATAAATCCGGACAGAAGAATACTTAACATTATATTAACGAGTGTTATGTTTACAACCATCAGCAAGATATTTCAGTAAGCAAACCTTTATGAATAATAATACATGGGTGTGCGTGCGTGCGTGCGTGCGTGCGTACGTGGTATGTTGGCAGTGTGGAATAAGGCATTAGCATAGAAAATTTCCAATCGCGATCAATTCAAACTCCGGACAATTCAACGGTGTGTGTGTGATAAATATCTTTAAACAGTAAACCCTGTCTCTAGCCTTAAATAAAACGCCACCACATGCCTTAATGGCCAATCTCCAATCCAACTACCAATCAGTTCGTAAAGATATGTAGCCTTCAGTTATCTTATACATTTTCATTAAAGTAGCCGCAAGTAAGAAGACCAGATCTCGGGCTAAATCCACTTTGAGATCCGGACAAACCAGGCCGAGGTTAAGATAAAAGTTATCTGTGATAATAACAAACTCTCAGTGGCAGGGACTTTTACAACAACAGAGAACATACAAACAGCATCAAGCACCTCTAATAATGGCCTATAAAGGCTCTGGAATTAAAATTAATATTCTAGTTTCTATATTTTTATAGATGGGACATAAAATATAGATATAGTACTATCATAACTTCTGATAGAATCATGAAATGATGTTCTTATAAATCAAATATCAACAAGTAGAAATATGTCATATTTTTTCCCATATCTGTGTGTGTGTATGTGTGTGTGTGTGTGTGCGTGCGTGTGCGCGCGAGCGAAGATGTGAACTGTGTAACAAATACGGTATATTTAGGAAAAAATATTCTAACTCGAAATCTAGAAGTTCTAGATGAAAAAAAAGGTAGAGAAGACGTGAATTAATTTATGCACGATACGGTTACATATGTAATGACATATATGATTACGAATTCGCTACAAAATTATAGATACCATAAATATAAAAATCCCTTTTCCCCTTTATGTCCTGACGTTGTTTGCACTTCGCTAACTGAGCCATTTCACGTCCTTTTAATTTTACGCATCCCTAGATTCTGAGAACGAGCTATCCTTTTTCAATAACCCGATAAAACCCTACTTGGCAAAAACCAACTCAGACATAAACCCCACTGGGCAAAAACCCACCAAACAAAACCAAAATGACCCGACAACCTAACTTAGACAAAACTCTACTTCACTCAAAAAATTAAACAAAAAACCTTCTTATTTCTTCTTGTTATTCGCATACTTTTATTGACAGATTTTATAACATATTTCACGGTATCAGAGATATCAATCACACAAACAGCAAAACAGAACAGTCTCAACTTCCATATGATACAGTGTAGGTATTAAGGTTTTGCAGTGACGTCATAAAATCACGTGATATTTGTTGTTGCCGCCAATCTTGTGCTAAAGTATTATACAGAGAATAATATCCAAGAATAATTAGTCTGGCTTCTCTCTAATAAAGATCACACAATTATAATATAGGCCAAGATCCTTACAGTGTGACTTTATTACCAATCAACGGAACCAAATTTTAAATAAAAGGCTTTTTTTTAAATGGAGTCAGAAGAATAATTAAAATGCATTCATAAAATTAAATAATAATTCTACCTAGATTTTTCTTAATTTAAACATTTCAGTGTTGGGTTTTCTCTTGAATTCAGATAAATGGGTGGGCTTCTGTCCATGTGGGCTTTAGTCCAAGTGGGTTTTTGTCTTGTAAGGGTTTTTCCCTGGATCAATTCTGTCTAGTGTTTGGATCAGGCTAAAGGGATTACATATATTTATGAAAAGTTTTAAATACTTTGTTTCTTTGTCAATTTATAGATCCTGTGTGTGTGTGTGGGGGGGGGGGGTTATCACTGACAACCGAGTTGAGAAAAAGTTAGGGAAAAGTTACTTAGCAGCCGGAATTCACGATTTTTTTAAATTTCATAAAATTAAAGTACTCAAATAATTAAGGATTTTATAGTATCACAAACACCGAACTAGTATCAAAACTTAATACTACTTTTACCTTTTATTTATATGTAAATAAGTGAATGGTTAAACAGTTTACCATTCAATATGTACATGTCACGATGATCGAGCATTTTGTGTGTGGTGACACACGTAAAAATCATATATTGATTGTATAACATGTTCGCGCCATTCGATGTCATTAGGTGCGCCTCGGTGGTCTAGCGGTAGGGCGTTGGACTACAGATCAGTGCCATCCGTGTTCGAATCGCGGCGTGGGCATATCTGAAGGTTGTTTCATCTTTTACTTCCCCTAATTACCTTTGGAGGTCGCTCAGCCCATTTAGTCTACCATGTGCACGAAAGTGGCCGTAAAATATCAATCATCATCATCTGATAACCATTAACTATGTGGCCAAGCTAGCAGGTGTCTAGATTTAGGAAGTGATATTAGTGTTACATCCGCAAATCAAGACAGGCATATACTAATTATATATGAAACAAATCATCCCAATCTCAACCTCATTACCCCCCCCCTCTAATCATACAATAAACATGACCACACTCACTCAGGCCACCGAGGGGCATGCTTTTGAAAAAGAAATCTTGAACATTCACTTACAGATAACAGGAAATCGGAATTGCTATGGAAATATCCATATCACGGGCCACAGCGATATGAGAGTCTGCACTGAGATTCATTTTAAACAATAAAATAAAAAGAGGTAAAATTACACGAACGCACACACGCGCGCGCACACACACACACACTGACATCGGTTAACTGACCTGGCACAAGTATTCTATCCACTATCACTAACCGGTATCAGTTTTCACAATCTACTTAAAAATTCTCCGATATCAATATTCACACCTAATCAGTCCTTAATGCTTCTGTTTACAAACGGTTTTGTACCAAACAGTGTGTGTATGATCCTGTGTATCATCTATGTGTATTGTGACGCGTACCATCACTTAACCGGCCTAAAACCAGTACGTATAACTCGAATAAGCTATAACCACAGGCTCTACAGAGGAAGTTCGGCGTTAACCACCGACAGACACACAGACAGACAGACAGATCAGGACAATGGTAACAGTTTCTATTTGTCTAAGTTCACTGGTAGACAGTCTGGTAGACTGTTATACAGACAGTCCAGTGACAGTCAGGAACCCCCACCCCAACTACTGGTACAGTCCCTACCTATAACTACTATAGAGAGTCCCCCCCCTTAGATAAGACATTTGTCAGCTTATCTAACCTGATAACGGATATCTGTTGGCGAATTAAAACAAATGTCAGTTTGTAAACAACAAACCACCATTACAGGAAATTGAGTGATGGATGAAGTTTTTAGCCAAAAAAAAGAGAAAATGGACAAGAAAAAACTTTGGTTTGTTAACATGATGTAGAGTGAACTCTACCAAGTGTTTGTGAGACTGAGATAGTATACACCATAATGGGATAGTACTGTGTGCCAGACTGAGATACTGTTCATAAGTTGAGACTGGGATAGTACTTTATAAGACTGGGATAGTACTTTATCAGACTGGGATAGTACTGTGTGAGATTGGGACAGTATACATAGACTTAGTATAAGATTGTGCTAGCTCTATGTGAGACTGGGATAGTTTTCGCGCATGAGACTGGTACACACACGTGAAAACTTTAAAGTATACATATAATGAAACAGCAATAGTACCGGAGTAGGATTTATACTAGGAGACTGAGACAAGATTGCATTACAATGGGATAGTACCATGTGAGGCTGGGATACTAGTATTACTGTATGAGATTGGGACGGTATACATATTTTACAACACCGTAATAAAATTGCTCGCAGCTGGTTCAGTATCAGGGATGGGAAAAAGCTATCCCCGATCTTACATACAATCACATTACATACAGAGTTTACATATTATCAGATTGAGTCTGGTACAGTATTGTATAAGACTGTGATATCGTACCCACTGACGTAAAGGGACGCCGGCGTAAACCACATGCCATGGTTATCATTAAATACCAATCACATAAATTATGCGTCTTACACCAGTATTTATATCTCAGCCCAATTTATATGTGCCGCCGCCTGCGATAAAACGCTTGCGACAGTCTGCACTCGGTGACATTAGGCATATCAGACGGAATAAACCCAATAGTTCCCGGTAATTTTATCTATGATTTATATAACACACTGATAACAGCTGCTGCTGTTGTCGGTTATTATGAGATCCAGATATCAGAAAAATATCTGGTTATGTAGACTGGGTCAAGGTCATAGCAAGGACATTCCATTTGCCTATAAACCAGACGGGAGTATATCTACCTTGTCATATTATAGACGTCTAAGTTAAAGAAGAGAACTGGCCTTGGGACAACCCGGAGTTGATACAGGGTTTGTTATTATCATTATTTCCATAATCCAGAAAACATCACACCTCTCCACTGACTACCAGTTATATATATATATATATATAGGTCACAATGTAATATCCCGATCAATGATCCTGATCTTATTAAATCACATATTAATAATCTGCTAGTCCAAACGTTTTTATTTTGAGATGATTTAAGTCAGAGCTGAAGAATTCCTTTCTGGTCATAACAATTAAACTGTCATAGGCTAACACATCTTTGCATCTATGTAACACAAGAAATATGCCATTGTATAAATGCATATTTGATGGCACATATATCCGATGATGTGTAAATCTAAGCTCAAGGCACATGTTTCAAATTACATAATTTGCTATCTTATAATAAATTATACGGCGAAGCTTCTGCTATCTTGGTTCTAATTTCGAAGCATCCACATTTGTATAAAGGTCAGTCCTGGTCAAATGTCACTTTTATATAAGTTAACGTGAAGATAGTTTATCAATACGGATATCTGTATAGTCAAGAAATTGTGTATTTTAAACATTATGTTCTTCATCACTGATTCAGGGAGGGTGCTCGATATTTAAATGTGCAAACACATCTTATGAGATACGTCCCAAAACACTTCAGTGTGTGTATTTATTAGTTGTTATAGGAACAAAAGTATAGATTCGCGGGGGGGGGGGGTATACAGGTAAAGAACAGCCTTTAAGGAACATTGATGGGGGTGGGGGTGGGGTGTTGAATCGTTATTTCTCCCCCCATTATACATATAAAGCTAGATTACTCCCTGTGGCAGACGTAACATAAAGGTTTCTTGGTGTGATCATTTTTTTGACTATTTAAATGTATTTAGTTGAAGATTGGTGTATTTATGCCAAAATACTAACACTGGTTATAGGGACGGTATATAGAAAAGATCACCAATAGGACTACTTTTAATGTTTGTATTAAAGATTCGTTATAAACATCATATTTCACCTAAGTGACCATCTGTATCATCTTAAAACATCTACAATGAGGTCCCTGAGCACAGCTTTTGCTCTACTCTATTGAAGAGTCATAGTATAATCATAACAGAAACTTGTACTACTAGTACTACTATCACCACCACCACCACCACTACTACTACTACTAATACAACTACTATTACTACTACTACTACTACTACTACAACTAAAAGTGTGGTCCATGTAGAGAAAGTATCAATATAAGCTTGCTGATGTTGCCTTTAACAGTTCAAGTAAAATTCTTTAAAACGTGATGGCGACTCAATGGATCCCAAATATTTCATCTTTTATCAAAACTCTTGCCAAACAAATTATAGCCACAAAATCACAATATTGATAATAATAATAGGTATATTGCTGCAGGTTCGTCTAAAACAGTGACACGTAATAGTTCTGGTTAACAAAGCTAGTTATTAAGGATAATTACCTGCGTTATGATAAATGTGATACCACACTGATATAAGCTGTGTGTGTGTGTGTGTGTGTGTATAATTATCTCTCTCTCTCTCTCTCTATATATATATATATATATATATATATATAGAGAGAGAGAGAGAGAGAGAGAGAAGCCTAAATTCCTATACCCTCATTGTCAATCAGGATGGGTATGTATTATTATTTAAATTTCCGTCATCATAATTAATATATTAAATTGATATCCAGCCTTAGATTTTTGCTTCTTTCTGTTCTAAAATTTGTTCACTATCATATTGGTACTAAACGGTAACAGATCGAATATGGTAGCTTACTAAGTGGGGCTATATCTGTGACAAAAGGTGGATTATGTCTAAAATATTTTACCCATTTTCCCCATCACAGACAACTTGTGAATAAATCTACTCATTAATATATGAAATATATGAAAATTAGTTAACTGACCATGTCATAATATAGTATGTTTTGACATTGAAATATAACAACGCCCTCACTTTATTTTTTACGACAGACATTCCTTGGGCTAGAAACTTATCACTGTAAAATTTTACATTTTTACTGATACATGTACCTGGTTATAGAAAGTTATTTAGCACTTCATGGTATTTCCACTATTTATGTAAATATTAATACTGATTCACCATGTGCCACAGTTCAAAGTTTATAAAAATATGACTAAGTTTGTTTGTTAAAATCAGTAGTTTTATTATTAATATTATATCTAGTACCCAGTTATTGAAGATAAAACTGTTGTTAATCAATATATAATTTAACCATGTCACATATGTGTACTCAATAATTATCACTGTATTACATATATATATATATATATATATATATATATATTTGAAATTATATATTCTGAAATAAAAAGTTCTAACTTTACCTCTGTCCTATTAACAGATGAAAGCTACTAGCTATGTGGACATTATGACAACATCAAGCCAAAAGGTGGCAGCACTATGAAAACAAATCCAGCCATCTTGCCACAAGGTGGCAGCAGAAGCAGACACTGCTTCAATCAATCAACACTGCCAAGCTAAGCCAAAAAGTGATGAGAACAGTTATTTTGTTTATTTGTTTTTGTTTCCAGTCCGTATTACGTGGTAATGATCTAAGGACCTAACATCTCAGCTATAGCTGAGGTCTACGATGACTTCCTTACTCACAGACTGCAGCCCCCCCCACGGGGGGGGGGGGGCATTATCCTACTTTTTGTTGCCATCTCTGAACACATAAATCCATCACCCTCCAGCGAGGTAACTCATTGATGGTGGCATCAATCTGTGGGCTGATGAAATATCGGCATCAGCCCACTGAATGATAGAGCCATTAATGAGTACCTGGATGGATGAGAATTGCTAGATTGTCGATCAATCAAGGTGCTATTGATTCATAGCCAATAGTCTTACTGTTTACTTATCTATACAGAGTCAGCGCAGACTCTTGAAATATTACAATATCATTTTGGGTATATTTACTCTGGAAAATAACCAGAAGCTAGTGATTTAATACCACTGGAAGCCACCATAGTAAAATAATTTCATTTCTGTAAACAGTTAATCTATATTCTGGATCATCAAAATCTCATATATTTATATCGTTTTGTAATATCTTATTATCTACCCACTGTTTATTATAATACCATGGAAGAACAAGGAGATATATTTGGGACCTCTGCTGTTGTTGTTTCGTTGAGTTGTTTTGCCTCAACAGTGGTAACACCTATGACATATGGGTGAGAAGCAATTGTTTAGGGAAACATTCCACAAACAAAGACATGAGTCAGATTCGAACCCACAACTTGAGATTTGCAACTCTCTAACCACTGCACTATTGGTGAACCCTATTCTGTATTCCTGTATTAACTATATGATCTCAAACTGTCTCAATTTAGCATATCGCTTTAAGAGCTGTATTCCACTGGACCTTGCAGCCTTTGGTCTGGGCAAAGGGCCTATATGAGTTTCTACAAGCTTTTTGGTAGGTGTCTGTACACTCTGATGTCATTAACAACTCCCCTGTGGAGTATACAATTCCCAAATGCCTAATACAGCCATATAATCCATACTGATCCATCAACCCATCCAATCAGGTACATGTTTACTTGATCATGTCTGTGACAACCAGTGACAATGTTATAGACCAGCAGCCAGTCTGATTCAAACCAAGAACCTCCAGGTTCTAGTCCACTGTGTTAACAACTGAGCTAACCACGTTATTCAGACAGTCAGTTAGCACTCTTTAGCCGTAGCAATGGTCAAATCTCAGACATATGGCCGCGATTTGATACCCAAAGAAATATATCACACAAATATAAGTCAGATTCGAACCTGACTTGGAGGTTTGCAGCACAGTGCACTAATCACTGCTCTAATGGAATGCCTCCCGAGCCGACCATTGCTCAGTCTACTATGACCCAAGTGTTTGATACGATCTGTGTCACAATGACCTGACCTAGTCACCAAAACAACTCCTACCGCAGGACATGCTATAACGAGGGCAGTTCAACTGGGAGAGTTGGTCGTGCCAAGTTTGAGTGGTGACTTCTTCTCTACACACACACACACACACACACACACACGCACGCACGCACGCGTCACTGTATTGGAAACAGCCTCATATCACCACTACCTGGCATAAGCACCTTCATCAATGCAAAACATCCATCCCACAAACCATCATTCACTGCTGCCATAATGACTCCAGTCTACATTAGTTGCGTATCTGCTAAAACGTGATGCTGAGGGAAGCTAAAAGTTTACAAAAGAACAACAACAACAACAACGCCACGGTAAGGAGACTTTCTGTAAACAGACATGACCTGAAAACTGCGGGCTTTTAGCTGAATCTTAACTAAGTCAAGTATCTGGAAGAGGATACGCCATACACTGTTACTGTTACATCGCCGACCAACACTGACAACAACAGCAGCAGCAGCAACAACAACAACAACAACAACAGAAAGACACCGGTAACAAGTTTTTTTAATCCATTTCTTACGACAATGCATGACGTAACGTTATTGATCTTCTGTGCTAACAATAAGAGCTTCTCCTAACAGAGATACATAAACAACTAAGTGACATATTGATTGGAGAAGTTTAACCTCAGACAACTATAACATTTCAATCTGAACAAAGCGATGTCACGCCAAGAGTCACGGCGCCATTCACTAAAGAGGATATAGAACTAGTTTTTTATCATTTTCTCGTGTGGCGAGACACAAAGAAAGGCAAAACCCGGTGTACTGTGCAACTTTATGACACCATGGTGATTCTAGATGTTTTCGGATTTATTCTTAAAATTCACATGAAACTGTTTTTTTTGTTCGATGATACTGGGACAGCCAAAGCTGAGACAGGAGTTAAAAATAACAGATCTTAAATTTTACAAATCTGAAATATATCGATGGTAAAATTGTTCTTTCTGATATAAATAAAATGTGGTGCGGATGATTTACACTAATTGTTATTAACCATTCATACAGATAATGTTCATGATATGGCAAAGTTTCCAATAGACACACATTACGCTCCGCTCCACGAGTGATGATTTGTGTGCCAGCCTAATAATATCTCTGATGGCCAGAAATTGGTTTATAATTTTTTGGAAATATTACTGCGGGAAAATACATGTTCTTAAAACTAATTTATAAAAGGCGGATGTTTCATCGCGAACGCAAATGGATATCAGAGAAATCCAGGGATTCACGAAGAACCAATATTTCAAAATATCTGTATCACTGAAGAAAGGGGTCTGCAATAACTTGAGACTAACCGCGTCTTTATTGGAGTCTCTAAGGCCTGAAGAGACATTCGGACAAAAGGTCGTTTAGCATTGCCTCGCTTAAGAATTGACACATAAGAGGAGATAACAAGCCGATTATTATCCCTGAAAGTGTGGGATGTTTCTATGGAAAAACACACAGATATTTATATCTCTGTATGATTATCATGAACACCGATGATCTGATCCAGACAATTATAGGAAATTAGTCGGAGGGAAAGGTCACAGGAAACCCCCCCACCATATATATATATATATATATATATATATATATATGTATGTGTGTGTGTGTGTGTGTATATATATTTCATTGATTTGATTATTTATATCTTTTGTGCATTCCCCAATGCTGTAGTTTGGTTCATGTATGTATGTATGTATATATATATATATATATATATATATATATATATATATATATATATATATATGGTTTTTATCCTGGGATTTATTTTCAGTAACAGTCCAGACAACTGATAACTGGCTTTAGGTATTTTAAATATGATATACTGTGGTGTATTTGTTGGGGGAGAGGTTGGTACCCTTGCATGCATTTGTACACATATGGATTTCTGTGTGAATGACAATGTGTATTGAGGTGCATATATGGATGTCTATTGTGTATAAGTGTGCGCGAATGCAAGAGCATGTGTGTGTGCGTATCCCTGTGTGTATGTGTGTGTGTGCAAGTATGCGTTCTTATATATACTCCCCCTCCCTCTCTGTATCTATATAACTTCCAATAACAACAATAAGATGACATCCCTAAATCAGTATATTATTAAGTGTTCTATAAGTGTCCTGATAGACAGAAAGGATAATAACTGACAAGGAAGATGACCAGTTGGCATCACATCATATTACTGACTCCTAGGTAATATCCCTTGTCATATATATTTCTGATAACGCGGTCATCATCTCGGAGCAGACAATACAGACAGCCTCAGGTTTATTATACAGTCATATCTGTATTAACAGACACTGTCCTCGGTGCTCATTACAGAAACAACCGATCCCAAAATACAGAACACACACAGACGTGGGAATAAATAATTTGCTTATTGAATATAATCTTGTATATTTTTTTATTAAACATAAAAAAAGCATAGATGTCTCAGCACCTGATATGAAGCAAATTACTCTTCTTAGTTGAATTATCTGATTAACCATTTTCTCAGGTTGCAAAAACACGGTTAACATACACACGGCTCCGCGCGCGCGCGCACACGGCGATGATTATAACAAGGGCATAACACAAAGAGACAGCACACAATAATCCGTCAATAAAAACATAAATATGAATGCGATGAAGGTCGCGTAATAAAACTGTTTTGATAGATCAGTCGACTTAAAGCTTCCTTATCAACACTTTCTCTAAATATCGCTCATTAATGGGACTACGGTAATCAGATAGATATTGGTTATTTGAAAGTTTCCATGTACAAATAACACTGGGGGGGAAGGAACGGTAACCCAGTCTATTAATATGTCAGAAATGTTCTACTGATGAAGTTAGCATAAAGTGATTGATGTAGCCTTGGCACAGGAAATACTGGAGTGGTGTGACCATTTGGGAAGGGGGCAGGAGGACTGCTTAGGCAAACATCCCAAGACGCCGGTAATACTGGGATCCGAACCCCGACTTGGTTGTTTTTAGCGCATTGGTGTACCAACTGCGCTATCAGAGTGCCCAGTTACATTGATGAAAGACTACAACTAAAAGCCGGAAATTAACCAACAAAAAAAAAAAAACATATTAGAAAGAATAAGAGACAAATCTGACTTGAGGAAACAAAACAAAAAATTTAGACATCCACATCTACATACAAAAATATGATGTTTTATCTATTTAGGAGGTAGATTCTTCGTACTGGTCTATGAGAAGGTGAGAAGGGGGAGGATGAGATTAGTTACAGAATGTTATTACAGGTAGGTATTTCGTATCTATCTTCAGATTGATGAGGATAGATTGTACACTCATTATTAATGTAAATACAATTATGTAAAATGTTGTAAATGTTATTGTTTTGTTTTTTTGGCCACCTTTGTGCACATAGTAGGCTAAATTCAAAGTACGCTCTACTGTTATAACAAATGTGATGTAGTAAAACTGATCGTAGTATACCTAGACAGTTGCGTGCTTCCTTAAACGTAACTATCTCTCAGTCTCTCTACCTAAACAGTATTAATCGGCTAGAGGAACTACTATATACTGTTCTGTCAAACAGCTGGTGATCACGATGACCGATTTTACCGCATTTAAACGCTGACTGTTACAATAACAGCTATTTAAATTAAAAGATACTATCCGGCAATCTGTTAAGGCTGCGGCATAACTCTTCTAAGACGGATTGATTCTTCCTTCAATTCCCGCGTGTAACATTTAAGCTCCGACCAATTCCTCGTCTCCCACCAGCTATGTCACACCGGCTAAATAACGCTTACAATGTTAAAGGTGTTTTAAATTCAAACCTCGTCACTGCCCCTTAAAGCCTGAACTGTTTCAGTCAGCACCGCATTTCAATCATACACAGAGAAAATCCTCTTAGCAAGTGCTGTAAATTTGAAGAACAAAAGGAGTGTAATACAATCCAAGCTTTTTATTTTACCTGAAATAGAATTTATTTTAAACAAATAAATAATTTCAAAACGCGTTAAATATAACACCCAAAGGAAACAAAGAATGCATAACAACTATTTTTTATTAAAACATCCTTGCAAATATTAGTATAATAAAACTTAACGAAAGTCTACATTGTGAATTTAAAAGCCTCTTCCACTTCAGAGAACTTTACTGCATTACGTATGTATGTATGATCTAGTACATATTGAAACTGGCCTCAGTCGGATGTTAGAAGTTTTATAACAGACTGCCAGATGAAATTTCTCAAAAGACCCCAATCACAACATGTAGATGATTGTAAAAATAATCAACATGAACCATCTCAAAGTGTCAAATTCATGACGTGAGTGAAAAGTGCAATCTGATAGTTCCAGACGACAAAGTTGTCTGTGCTTGAACCCCTATCTTATAAATCATTCCGCTGAATATGTCAGAACAGTATTGAATCGCCCCCAACATGATGTACCCATCCTCGCATCACCTCCGAATCGACACCGGATGCTGGTTCTGCATACCTTGAGAACATAGACTGTCCCACTGTGAGAGACATGCTAACCGAAGAACATCTTCTTCTGAGGTCTAATATGTCAGACACTCCTCGAATTCAAATGAGAAATGTACAAACATTACGTGTATTCTTCAGCTAAATTGGAGTGAACCAATCACATGTTGTTGAATACAGTAATTTTATTATTTGTATTTTATATATAATATTGTAATAATGTTTTCATTTATGAAATTTCCTAACCAATCGCCGCTGCGTTGTTGGAGGGAGGTATGGATGCCGGGATGGGGAGGGGGGGGGGGGGTGAAGGGCTAACCGTGGGGTAGTGGTTAAGTCACACTAACACAGTAGTGGTCCTTTTCCAGTGGAGGGGAGGGGTCCTAGACTCTGCCCTGAAAAGGTTGGGGAAAATTGAGCATTTGGTGCATTTTGGGCCAGTTTTTCACCAAAACCAAAGTAGCCGACCGATTTGTTGCCGATAGGCGACGAGGGTGTGTAAAATAGACGACGTATAGCGTTGGATATCGGCTGAAACATATTATGCATGTATACATGTTAATAGTATGCTATGTCAGTAAATCTACTACTGCTATGTAGGCGTTTTTAAGAACTTTCTTCGACTTTTTAACCTAACAAACTGGAGTTTCCGTACGTCTGTTAAAAGTGTTATATCAGGGCAGTTCACTAATATGGTAAAGATAACTTTTTTCAAACCAATTCAAAGTAATATTTCTGAGCTGACATCACGGATGGTCAACTATATTATAAGATGCTGCCGTCTCACTGAATTAAAGTGCTACGTTAAAGATCTTCTCCCAGATGATGTTCTTAGCCTTAAAGGATACTTTACTGAAAAGAAAAGAAGAATAGAGTCTGGATCTTGGCCAGACATATGAGGATGATCCAAAATTGGTCGGAATGTTTGACTTCTAAAACATTCCTCAATTTTCAGCTTTTACTATCAAAACATTGAATGACCTACAGTATGATTGGATACACACACACACACACACACAGAAAATTTAACGAAGGCGTAACACAAGAAGCCACAGAATAGCGTGCGCCCGTGTGTGTGTGTGTGTGTGTGTGCGTGTCAAACAAGCAAACAAACTCTGTTCCTAAACTATCTGGTATAATAATAATAATAATAATAATAATAATTAACAGCAACAATACTAACAACGACGACAACAAACAGATCTGTATGATGACAATGATGATCATAATGAAAATGATGATAATGACGATGATAACAAGAACGGTAACTTCATCTTTGACCACCATAAAGCCGAATCAGATGCTATCATAACCGCAATCTTACCATATAAATCATCATCGTCCCATCTCATACAATATCCAAGATTGAAGCCATTCTCTCCGTCCTATCCCGATCAAGGTCAAAGTCTATAAGTGTCCGGATTCATTATTATCACCGTCGAGATCGTCCGAGGTCAAGGCTATTTGTTACTCGGGGAGAACAATATACGGCAGGGCGCCATCTGAACTAATCTCTACCAATGACTTATTTAAATGTAGCAGAAGGATATGGACGTTTGTGCTGGAGCATGGAAACTATAGTTAATGGGAATGATCTGTGACCGAAATAGGCAATGTGTAACGGTTTTTGGCTAATACTACGACGACTGGTATGTGAGAAACATGGCCGGCGTGTAACACTCGAAGATGCTAGGATCGTCACAATCGTCAGCTATCTGTTACACTTTAAGGCCACAACCGATCGCCTGTGGGCGCAGCAACGCCCAAGAGGAGCGCCTCCGTGGTCTATTACTGGTAGCACGCCGGACGACAGATCGCCACCACCCGAGTTCGAATCTCGCCGCGGGCATATCTGAAGGGTGTTTCATCTTTGACTTCGCTTCATTACCTTTTGAGGTCGCTCGACCTATTTAGCCTACCACGTGCACAAAAGTGGCCGTAAAACACCAACCATCACCACTATCATCATTATCATCATCACAACGCGCAAGAACTGTTCATGAAAGTTCATGAACAGTTTTTGTACAGATTAGCGAATGGCTCTTGTTCAGGCTTCTTGTAGCCAACTGGTGAACAACAGATGGCCGGCCACTCATCGATCTAATATCTATTATTTAATTAACAGTTCATAAACTACTAATTCAAGAACTGGTCCGAACCCATTCACGAACTTGTTCACTAACTCGGAGTAGATGAAATATTCATCCGTTCTTAACCATCACTGGCACAGCTGATATAACCGTTGAACACATTAGATCCATGTAACTGGTCTGTAACTGATATGGTCGATGTGAAACATACGTGATTTAAGATCATTATAAACATATCTATGATAAACATTGGTAATGTGTATCACTTGAAGGGTACTAAAGTGGATAAACTAGGGAATATTTGTGACACTTTAAGCTCTCTCTCTCTCTCTCTCTCTCTCTCTATATATATATATATATATATATATATATATATATATGATCTGTGACAATCGATGGAAATTACACAACCAGTGTCTATTATGTTACCACATCGTGAAAGGTGGATTACCATATTGCTGACATCCACATCAATAATTTATGAATGAATTGCGTTACTTCAACGATTACAGGTGTCATGCTGTACTTTTATCATGACAGATGTCAGATCTGTTCTCATGAATACAAGCCATAATCCAGGTATGCGTTCCGACAGGGTACTACATCTAATAATTATACCTTCCCATGAACTGGGGGGGGGGGTGTCTGGGCAGGAGACACAAATATAGAATTAGTTATGAATTGTTGAACACGAGAGACCTGCCAAATGACCTTGTAACACAGCAGACACTAGTGTTGGATGATTTCCATCAATCGTCACGGATCAGTTATAATATTTATCTGTGTTTTGGTAAGAACCATTGTACATGTAAAGGGATCCCTATTCCTGGCCGTACACATCCCGAGTGAGATTCTATCCCAAGTTATAATGATCTGGCAATAATTATTTAGTAGTCATCAGGCTTAAATGGGGACCCGTGCTGTATCTAACTGGAGAATGCCAACCTGATGACAACAACTATCATCTAGATCTTTGTTCTTATGTATAATTGCCTAATTAATAAACGTTCTTAAGGGTCAATTAGGAAGACAGCAATGGCTAGATCAATACAATATTGTCGAACCTTTATATTTGTATTAATACACCCGTGTCATAATATGTTATGTTGTAATTCTATATTCATAATGTGTCCCGTTGAAATTCTATATAAAGTTCATTTCGATATTGGTTTTTCGTTTCTTGGCTAAGTGCTGATTAGGCAAAACCAGCACTGGCCAAGTTCTCCCATCATGGCTACTAACATTAGATGGATCCAAACAACTGGAGTGGAGGATGGTCTTGCATCTTGTCTTTAATAACGGCCGCGGAGGATCTACTGTTCATTATCACCGGTTTTGAGCTGCAGCATTAAGATGCATGCTTCATAAGCGAAATCACGTCCCATCAACCGGTTCGTGGTGAAACGAATTGCTCTCCACATCCACCCTATGAGACAACCCTGCAGCTACCACAACACTCCAACAGCCACCCATCCACCCACCAACCCATCCTCATCTGCAGTGAAGAAATAATGAAAAAGTCATCCCCCATAACGGCAAGCTGTTACCAGAAGAGACTCTGTGAATCTTGTCAGCTGCCGCAGTCGATTTCAGATTTTATTTGTTCGCATCTCTAAGCGGCTGTGACTATCCATAACATCCCGAACCGTTGCTCACGATTATCGCCGTGATTCACGCTCACTAAGCTTATATAATATTAACTGGCTCCGGATAAAAACAAAGACTCCCGGAGCAAAGGACGATGAATCGGCCCACGCCATCCAGGACCATCTGAAAGCGATATACCACTCGACGTTGGACGAGACAAGGAGTCGCGGGTGGCATATGGCTAGAAATCGAGGAGAAAAAAGGATTAAATTCCCAATAAAATACGTCTCAACCAATGACACTTTTATATATCGTTCAGTCTGTGAGTACGAAGTGGAACCTCGATGTAGACTTAATGATGACGTACGGAAATACGACTACCCGGCTACCGGGATCTCGAAATACCTGATGCTGGCTGGAAAAAGTGTGAATCCAATGCTGGGACGGTATTAGTGGTGGGGCAAAAAAAACAACAGCTGCGGACAAAACTGGACCAAAGTGGCAAAATCCATTCCTGGCTGTAATTGCACACTTCACGTAGCCAGCAATAACGCAACTGCTAAATTATCCACTACCACGGCAGCATTGTCGTCACTGTAGCATGGTGGAGGGGAAAATTGAGTTTTTACATTGTTGTGGAGTTGCCATGGAGTTCTGGTTGCGGCGTTATCACGTGGTTGCGTATTGGAATGGTTCGAGTGTGTGTTGATGCCGGGTTCTCGAATCACCCCCAAGAACCCTTACCGCCGCCAACATCAAACAAGTTAATTCTGTACCTGAAATCAATACACCATAGATGTGGTGGATTTACCCTGGAAATTACAATATTAATGACAAACTGGGATATGATACCAGCGTGTCAATAATTTTTACCTGGCCATCAAGACCTGATCGACGTATACCTGCCATAGTATCACTGATTTATCGCTATATAATTGTAGGATGCTTCAGTTAAAATGAGTATAAAATAACTAGTGCATATATCAGTCATCAGATTGGGAACTGTGTGACAGGTCTAATACATTCTGACACAGTTTCTTCAAAACCCGAATATCTGAATTTAAAAAAAAAGATGATTACTTTGAACAATCCTTAATTTTAACTTCAAGGATGATTATTATAATTTGCTTAATGTGCATCATCTAACTAATGTGAATCATTCGAGCTGATGAAGCTCAGTGTGTGTGTGTGTGTGTGTGTGTGTGTGCGCGCGCGCGTGTGTGTTATGTAACCATTTTGTTTATGTAACTGTTCCATCATAGTTCAGTGAATAAAATGAAAATCAGGACATAATTAATTTCATTCTTATTACTTTTTGTATGACCACGATCCAGCTGGAAATAAGGATGATTTTAGTATATTTAGTTAGTACACCTGGATTTCATGTTTACACAGCATATACTTTTATCAATGAAATCTATATAAACAACGTGAAATTAATTTATCCCAATAATATTACTAACAAAAGGTCGAGAATAACAAATCCCACAACCTGATGTATAAATAACAACAAAGAAAATATTGTCCTTAAAATATAAAGTTACATTCACCCAGTATAACATGCATGTACAGTAAAAATAGATCAACTGTATGACTTAAGATAGGTGCTGGTCATAAATTCAGTGAAGTACGTTAAACCAGGACAATGATGTTTATTGATGTTTATAACAAGACGGTAATAACCTGAAGAATATTGTCTTATTAGATTGTGTAAGAATTATAACACAATTGGCAGTTAAGTTTAGCTCCTACCTGTCTGTGACAACTCTACATTACTAAGAAGTGAGTCTTTGGCAGTACGCAGGAAGCCGGATACTCGCGTCATATAGTTCTGCATCGTGCTGGGATTTCCAAACGCAAACATCACACAATATTATATAACCGTGTGCACGAAATCCACTGAAAGACTACACCAAGGGGCACGGGGCAAGAATGAAGAAGGAGCCAGTACAGTCGCAATCCACTTGACACGCACCGTACTGCTGCCACTCGTCTCCGTGAACACCCCGTATCGGGGTTCGGGCCAGCCTGCAGTCAGTTATATATCCGACCGGACGAGTCAGCCTGGATCGCTAACCGCCGACTATATGTGACATTTAGAATGTAAATGAAATGCAGTCGTCCTGTGTACAGAGATCAGCCAGTAATACACGCCAACAAACATCGCCACCGGCTCACACAAACGAATGGACAATGGGATCCGAAGCGGGGATTCTATCAGATTGTCTACAGCGTTAAATTGAGCTCCGTCAGATCGAAACGTTGACATCCCAAGTTAGACAAACATCGACCACCACGATGACAGGTTCGCTGCTCCGCTGTATTCGAGGCAGACGATGTGCTGTGTCAACTGAAGTTCTGGTTCGCTAAGGTTACGTTTATGTTCCTTTGTTCGCGCTCGCACGAATTGATCGCTTCATCATCACCTTCATAGGTCACACTATAATGATCGGCGATGGCTTCGCCAAGAAGCCAACATTTAGCCGCGACAATATATGACGTCGTCGTTGTCCCGGTACAGATAAGTCGAGTCAACACCGAGCCTCACGCGTTAAACAAAAGCTCCTCGGGCGAGCAGCAGCCCTGACGACAAATTGACTTGGCACACATCGCGCGACAATTGCCGCTTTCGAACGATTCTGAAATTAAGAAGCTGGCTCATTTCGCCAACTGGTATCCTTAAGATGCCACGAAAAACGGGTGCCACAAAGCGAACTTTTGACAATAAGTTATCAATCAGCGGGCTATTATTACCTGTCAATGATCGAACGATTTTGTTTTACATTTAGCTCAATCGTAGACTCTGATGCGCATAGCACATCCAATCATAATTCCGATTTTACCAATTATGCATCACGTTTTAAATCTGCCGTCACAGAAGACGGCTAGAAAATCCACTTCCATGCAGCATCCAATGATAGCCGTGCCTATAGGTTCAAGTCATCGGTACGATTACATCACGATGTGGCAGATTGGTCAGCTTCGCCGGACACTCGTGTCCAAAAGGAGGGCCCTCAACTCGTCTACCATCGGAAAATATTGGCAAATCTTGAGGTAAGAAGTTGGCCCGGGACAAGTCATCGAGTGGTACTTTTGAAATGAGCAGAAATAACCACACGCGAGGAAGTGGTTGAGTGTTTCTCTCTCGAGCACGACCACAGAGTTAATGGCTTCGGGCTGCCGGCGGCAACGAAGAAACCAGCCACGTGGTGTTAGATCCAGGAGCTGTTAAACATCTATGACAGGGTCTCCCCACTCGATGATGGCATAACTCGGGACGTCGCCGGATGAGGAGGGCGGGCCCTGGGTCAATAATTCTCCGCACTAAAATCTGAGCACTTTCTCTCCGCAAGTTCTCCCATTCTGGCTGCCAACAGATGGCTTAGGTACCGGATGCCTTGTGACGGGGCACTCGGAAATAACGTACGTTATTTTTTTTATATAATTTCATTGTCCTCCACTCCCCAGAGGCCCCACAAACAGAAACAACTGTCAGTTTGATCCATGTCAATTTGGATAGGCGAACAAAACCGCTGGCTTTTTACCTATCCCCCAACACACACACACACACACACACACAGAGAGAGAGAGAGAGAGAGAGAGAGAGAGCTCATATCTGTAAACATTAATTATATTAAAAATATAAGGTATGTGTATAACTTAAGTTATCACGCTTATCATTAATATAGTTGATGAATGGTGTTTTACGGCCACATTTGTGCACATGGTAGGCTAAATGGGCCAAGCGACCTCCGAAGGTAATGAAGTGAAGTCACAGATGAAACACCCTTCAGATATGCTCACGCCAAGATTCGAACTCAGGCGGTAGTATAACACGGAACACTCATGACGCTCCCTAACAGAACACACCACACACGGCGTGGAGTATCAGAACACAGAACACCAATAGTGTCCTCTAACCGAGTATTTTTAGCCGTTCATCTCGTGACGGAGTATTTCTGCAGACATCGCGTCTCTCGGCCATACATCTGTGTTTGGGAACTGATAACAGACACTTCTGATTTAGAAACGTCCAGTCGGTCATATGATAAAAGCCGATTTAAGAGATCGTAACCGGCGAAATTGACCAAACGGAAAGGGAAGACACCGTTGCGAGGAATGATAAAACATCATCAGTGAATCAACTTAACCACAACAATCTACTGGTCAGACTGATAATGATAGACTAGAGTGCAGAAAATAACCCACCCCCTCCCCGAGTGACCACAGCCCGATTCGCGAGACTTCTTTTATTCGACGGAATGAACTCGACATTAAAAGGCCACAGTTTACTTGATAGCCCAAAACGGAATGGAATAAATTCTGGCAGAACCCAACTTCCGGCTGACTTCTTGTCCGTTGGCGTCTTCGACGGCCTAACCGATAACAATGGCCGATCTCAGACATTAAGGACAGGGCGCTTCATTAATTCTGGCTGGCTCACGTCCGAAGGGTGTTTCATCTTTCATTTCACATCATTATCTATGGAGATTACTTGGCTTATATAACTTTCCACGTGCACAATTATGGCCGTAAACCAACAACATTTGATCCGTTAGGCGAGGTGCGAGTGTGGTTTGTTTAACCCAGGCGCTTAGTTATACACAGGACATAAAGCCGACGGGCTGCTCTCTTCGAAAATGTGACGCTCGGATGAAACATGTCACAGACGGAGGCAACAATGAGATTCGAAATCCCATCGGAAGGTCTCCGTGGTCTAACTGGTAGCGCGTTGGATCACAGATCACTAGCACCCGAGTTCGAATCTCGGCGTGGGCATATCTGAACGGTGTTCAACGGTCTTTGGTGGTCGCTATAGGCCCATTTAGCCTACCGTGTGCATAAAAGTGGCCGTAAAACACCGATCATCATCACCAATCGGAAGGTCTACGCTGCAGAACACTATCAACCAAACCTAGCTCACCTTCTTGCTCAACATATTTATCTAAGTATACTAAAGCCCTTAGACATCAACACCGTACAGGGTTCATCTGGTTCTTGGTTTATCATATCCATTACATAATACAGTCCATCACAGATTCACCTGATGCTAGATGCTCTAAGAACAGTTCATATAAAACATCTAACATCTTTATTACCCACCCATCAGTAATCACTTCGGTGTGGTGTTACATCACTTCAACTCACATGGTGGTATCTAATAAGCACGTATCTTTAGAATGAACCATTTCATTCGGACAGCTCATCAGACACCAGCAGTCTAAATCTGAAGAAAAAAGTTGGCCGTTAAACGTTTATGAACATTGATAATCTGTCACCAATCTAAACCAGCAGCATGAGCTTTATAATGCCATTGGTACATCAGCTTGATACTTTATTATAAAGCCTTGACATTAATTTGGTACGCTTCTTAATTCCTAGAATGCTATCGGTCCTAACGTGAATCAGCCCCGTATCATCTCTAGCTATAGCAAAGGATAAAGAAAAGAAGCTGTAATCTATATATTCTCATACAAAAGCCGTCATGAAAACAATTCATGATATTTATGTTAAACCGATTCACAAACAATATATTTCCCTTCTCTTGAAACAACTGGTCGTAGTCCTTATTATTAAAGGCGCCGAAGATAGTGTCCTACGCCATAACGCCTTCCCACAGGTTTTGGAATACCGTTGTTGTTGTTGTTGTTATCTGTGCCCGTCGCATGTTTCATCTGAACATCTCATTTCGCCCGCTTGTCCCATGTGTAACTAGCACCGAGGCTTAACAAACCTCGACCACACTTCAACAATAGATGCAATGGGATTGTTTTACGGCCGACGTTTTGTGGATGTGTGGAAAACATGAAATGAATCTGAGAACACGAATATATTTGACCTAACCAGCTATTAGGTTAGAGTGAACAGTCCCATTAACCGTTTACTACAACGAGGCTGCTTATCCGTATAACATATTGAGGTAATATAACCAGAACTTTACAGAACACCGGATATGGCAACGTAATGCTAATTAATGTTGCCAAACAACAGGTGTTAATATAACAATATTAAAAATGGATGGTTACACAATCGGATTTAACCATCTCTAAGTGTCCACCACATAAGGCATATTATTCATAGTTCTTTCTCTTTTTGGTGTGTCCGTGTGTGTGCGTTGTGTGTGCGCGCGCATCCGCGCGTTATCACTGTTGTTGTTTTAGTGATATTAAATAGGAAGACCTACAAAAATTAATAAAATCGTGTGTAAACTAAACATTATACATTAAATACGGTTTAAAATATACTACTACTACTACTACTATAGAACTGGACATATTGGTTTTTACCACAAAACATTATCCAACATTTCCGAGTACAAACACATACAACCATTAAACGTGGATCTCTCACCGGTGTCTTTGTCAACCCTCCAGAACAGCCAAATTTACATTAACAATGTTATGAGAGAGAGAGAGAGAGAGAGAGAGAGAGAACTTAATTATGCAGATTTCTAACCGAAAATACAAAGATGATCATTACCATAATGGCTATATAATGTCTCATTCAACAAAGACGACATACCAATGATGATGAAGATGATGACGGTGATGGTTATGATGACTGTAAGATATAGTAGTAAGACACGGCACTGTGGAGACAATATTACTAGACATTACGCCACACTTGCTTCATCACCAAAGTGGCACAGTCACGCCCATAACAAAGAACGCCCGATCCAGCGTCACACAACTATCACGAAGCTGACATTAACTATGGCCGGTATTTAATGGAAAATGAATACTTTTTGCATCTGCTGATCCCTGTCTGATGGTAAATTGTCTCTGATTAATTAATTGGTGGATATGAATACCACGTTGGCTAAGCAAAATCTGCGCACGCACACACACGCACACACGCACACACACCATAAATCTTATATCCATTAAGCAGATTGTCCCTATTCCTAAGATGGCAGAATGTCTTTTAGACAAACATCACGGTACAGGTGATGCGTACCAAATCCAGAAGGAAAAAGGCACTAACGATGTTAAGAAGAAGCGAGAAGCTTATCTTCTAGTCGGCGTCATTTGGTCTGTGTTCATATTTCTTGTTTGTAAACGCCCGTGGACAGAAGCAGGGCAATAAAAAGATCGAAGCGCGGCCTCGTGGTCGCTTCTATCTGCTCTGCTATTATCAGATCATGCTTTCCCTCATACAAGACGTAATATCCGTATCCACTTGTTTAGAGGGAGAGAACATACTGACAGTTGATGGCCCTTCAGCGAAATAGTGAAGTGTGAAATGCTAATTTTTTTCACTTTAAATGACAGAAATGAAAGCCCAGTTTAGCAACTTGTTCGGTTCGCTCTTATTTTAACAAACATTCACTGACTTAAATAACTACAATTCTAAAAAATAACACAAGAAGACGACAACCCGTAAATATGTTACTCCCCCTCAATAGCACTACAAACATCAATGACAGACATGCTATGGTCTTCTGTGTTTAATTGTGGAGTAATAACACACATAAATACACGTATTTTACACATATATTCTGCACTAGCTATCTGACACAGGCTCTAAATATGAAATGCTACTTTGACTCTAGCAGTGTTTTCAATTTGACCTTTCTCAATGTCACTGCTATATATACAAGTCTCGAAGTTCTAGGACAAACTGTCCATTTCAGCATACGTAAGCCTCATTCTGGGCTTTAATTAAGCAGCTTAATCTCCATTATATAAAACACACATCGCGTGACAAATTGTGATGAAATCTCAAGACTAATAATCGCTACAAATCTGGTATTAATTAGTTAATGCTTAACAATTCTACACTGACTACCAACTCATACTGTGTGGGGAAAAAAACGGTTTCTTCCCATAAAATTATCAAAACATAATAACACCGCAATCGTTTCTGATACCGCCGCTTGCCTAGTCATTGACGAATACTACCATTAGATTTAAAAGGAAATCTATACGCAATACAGGCATCAACTCAAGAAACTGCGAGACTTAATTACATGATAGACAAACTGGGTCGAGTAATCTCTAATTGTGTTTGAACCTGGCCTAGTTTCAGAAAGTGAGAGGAATGTCGAAAAGACTATTCTGCCTGGCTAGAAAATGTTTGGAAATATTTTCTATATTTGGAACCTGCTTAAAAACCAGAAGGACACAAGACAAACCAAAATAATAATAGCATTCAGGAATGGGGGTCATTCCTGTCAAAATCGCATATCGGGTGATGTGACATCAAACAAACCTTGATCCCAAAGAAAACATTAAGAAGAAGAAGCTGGCATCATATAAAGCAAGGCATATGGTCAAAGCATAAGGTCAAAGCATAAGGTCAAAGCATATGGTAGGATAACCATTGTGATGGTATTGATGAGTGACTTCAATAAATAGCCAACAACTAGTATTAGTACAAACGTTTACCTTTCGTCTTTAACACTTCCTTGTTGTTTTTGTTTTTTGAATGCTGCTGCAGAGCATTAGCCTTAACAAGGAGTTCATCAATTTGACCTTTCTTCTTCTCGAGGTCAGCAAGAATGTTCTGCAAAAGATCGTCAGAAGGGCTTCTGTATAAAACACTATTATTATTATTACTATTATTATTATAAACAGGTGTTTACAGAAATTAATAATTTTCCAGAAAGAGAGGATTTTAATTTATTCTATACTGAATCAGAATCTGACACATATAGAGTTTGAAATCTGTCATCATCAGATATAGGATTATGAGAAAAAAGCAGAAGATAACAACTTATGTAGATCAACCCTGTCTTTCATTATTAGCCACTCACAATTATCAGTACACACCTGTTGCTTTTTTATTGTGTCCTCAATTTCCTCAATATCGCCAACAGTGACAATCTGAGACCTTAACACCTGTTCCATCATTGTTAAGGATTCATGGCACTGAGCCAGTGCGCTGTCAAAATCAGGCCACTGACTGCTCTGTTGCGGAACCTCTGCCCTCGCTCTCTCTGTTGGGTACTCAGAGGACAACTTTAGTTCTTCTTTAACTGAAAATAATCATGATGAGTATTTCATGAGAGAGAGAGAGAGAGAGAGAGAGAGAGAGAGAGTAGAGTATAACTTGGTTTTAATAAATACTTATGTGATGATTGATGATGATGATTTATGTTTTACGGCCACTTTTGTGCACAAGGTAGGCTAAATGGGCCGAGCGACTTCCAAAGGTAATGAGACGAAGAAGAAGGCGCCCCAATATAAATACTTATGTAATACTTAACATATTTTCAGAACTGAAAGAGCTTAAAATACAAATACAAGTTTGAACAAATACTGACTGATAACCATTACAACCAGGCCTAAACACTGAAAAACCCTCAATAGTGTCATTATTATTATTATTATTATTATTATATGACAAATATCTAATCCAAAGCAACAGTAATCAGTTTTCTCAACAAACATACCACAGGATCTGATCAAATGCAAACCTTCAAGATAATTGTGCTCCATGCTTGTGTCCGAAAGAGGTCGAAGGGTGGCTGCGAGCTCCTGTATTTTTAGCCAATCGTCATTTAGAGTTTCCACCTTCTCGGAGACAGGTTCCGGCATCAAAACCTCTCTCCGTTTACACTCATCCGACAATTTGAAGTACATCTCATTCAACTGGCTGATGTTATTTTGTCGTACCTGTAGGGCATCTTCCATTGTCTGCAGTTGGAAAGCAACAATGCATTTGTGGCATCGAAGAAACTCACAAGAAATAAAACGAAAAGGAAGGAGAAAACCGACAGAAACGACGAGAAATGGACGATGGTGAAAATGGCACGAATAAAACAAACATTTCTTTACTAGGATTGAACTCTGTGTGTCAAATAAAAAATAACAAAAAAGAATCATAATGTTATTACACATTAATTAATCAGCCACAAAACTGATGACTCAATAATACTGTTCGTAAAACAATTCTCCCCCCCCTGGAAAATGTCCGCCATTAATTAGGAAACTTGGTGGAATGCCGCCAATGTCATAAATTATCCCTAAAACCTTTATCAGCTGCGTTAATTGCACCCTTGATGCTTGACGTGGGACACATTTAATACAAAACCTAACAACGTTTGGTCAATTTAAACGAGACTGTTCTAAATTATATTCGTTCCGTTCGTTACACGTCTGACAGAAAATGGGGACGAAAGAAAGTTAATTAGTTGCCAATAACTGAAGTCAGTTAAAGAATTACAGTAACAGTCATGATAATAGTGACAATAATAATAATAATAATAATAATAATATTAATAATTTGTTTTACCAATCAATGAAAAGTAAAATTAGCATTCCGTAATACAGTAAAACATATCTCCATGACTCTTAGGTTTCTGACCCGGTGCACCACCTGTTCAGCCATGGAAATGCCACTGATTTGTTATGCATGGATTACCATGGATTACCACGGATTACCATGGATTACTGGGGTTATGCATCCATAATTGACAGCAGATAAACCCACTGTTAGATTGTACATATCAACAAAACTTGAATAGCAAGAGACATATACTCCTTAGTCCTAGCCAAAATCCTTAGATTAGCGAACCTGTCTTAACCACCTGAAAACTGTATTGAGTACAAACAAGTACTACAACCTGGATACAACATTTGTATTTTTACACTGAATGGTATTATTGGGAATTGTGCAGCCAGAACTGACAGAAAGAAAAGGTATGCTCCTAGGGGAGCTGAGGATTTTCTTATATCTGTGGTCTAACTAGTATTGTGGTTGCTATCACATATTGCTATCACCAGACTTGAAACATTGGTGAGGGCGTGTCTGAAGGGTGTTTCATCTTTGGCTGTGACTCAATCCCTCTAGAGTTCGCTGGGCCCATTTAGCCTACCACGTGAACAAAATTGGCCATAAAACATCAATCATCATCATCATCATCATCAACTCATACTTTACAGGTATGTAGATCAGCAGGGGGATCAATACACAAATGAGAAAAGCCCTGATAGAAATATAAACTATAAGGTCAACCGTGTATCAATTGTGATCACGGTCCAAATGGCAACATGAAACAACTTTCCGAATACAGAAGGACGAAGTGCAACAGGTGCAAAGAAATATAAACTCACTTCAATAAAATAAATATGAAATAAATCTCTCCATCTAACCATTTTAAGACAATGAGATGATGATCAAGTTAGTGAGTACCGGTAAGTTAGAAAGCAAGTAACTACTTTGATATTAGATATGATTGAATACATGATTGTCTAGATCAATGAGAAGATCAAACCAAAGCATTTTACAGATATATGACAAATTGTACAAAGTGTGTTTGTTTTTTTTTGTTTTTTTGGGGTGGAGAATCCCTGGGCTGTCGCTTATTCAGCACAGCCTCTATGATGGAGTGGTTGGAAAGACTCCTCTCCCACCACTCACAGGGTAGCAGTACAGAAAGATGGAGCCGAAATACCCTAAGGGTGATCACTGCCAGTGTGTTTTACATCCTCAGGGGTTCCTTAACATCCCCCTTTATTTTTAATAATTCAGTGGAGATGGCAGCACCATTTAACGTGGTCAGCCACCCACGATGTTGTGAGCCGAGAAATTAATCTCTGGAAAAGTTTTGACCTCTTGACGGGATCGATCCTGTGACTCTCGGCACCAAGTACCGGGTGCTTAACTGCTAGGCCACCGGAGCTTACAAAGTGTGTAAAAATGGAGCTGACTCATATAGGTACATCAACAGGAATAACAACTACCGTAATATTTAGCACGGAATCGGAACAATGGATAAAATTCAGTTTTTTCAGAGCTATTTCTAGTTCTAATGTTGAGAAAACCTTGAAAATCTTTGCAGCCCTGAAAACTGGTATCTCAATAGTAGTTGGCTTATCTAATAGATATCTGAGATTACCGTATTCTGTTTTAGATGCAAATCAATATGAAGCACTCTAGAAACATCTACGGTGGCTCAGTAGGGTAAATTTTGATGCTAAATATTACGAGTGCATTAGATTTGACCTTCAAGGTATCTAACATTGTAAGAGGGTAAAATTCTGCTTTCACGGAAGCCAGGTTACTGCTACAGGAACATGAAATAAACAGTATTGTCCAAACATCATTCAGTTTGCACTGACTTGCAGTAATGTTTACTATACAATGTGCATTGCACAAAGTCATTATCCTAACCAAAAATAAGCTTGAACTGACTTGGTTAACTGCAACTAAGTGCACGGACTGTGGAGGACAATTCTTTGATAGGTTCTAGAAAATTCTAGAAAGTTCTGGATATTGCTTGAATGTACCAATTTCCACCTATAAAAAGACCAACTTAGAACTTGCACCAGTAACAGCTTGATTAATGTTAGTGCTGTGTATTAGTGTACATTCACAATGGAAACAAACGGCCATGCCTCAGTTCGAAACGGGACCCCCCCAAAAAAACCTGCCCAACATTATTACGTTTTCGGATATTTTTCATTCAACATCGAGCGGTCACCAACTGAGTGTGTTTTAATTCACAAGAAACGCTGGCTATCCTGCCAGTAATATAATGCTAATATAACAAAACTTCTGTTAGGCGTGCACTGCTCATAATATGAGCTACTATATAGTATAATTAACGTCATAACATTATTGACTGTTTGCCAATGAAACGATGTTTACAGCCATCTCAACATTTATTAACATTTTTATCATCCAAAAATACTAGCCAGTTTGCGGATTAGAGTGGCCAACGAATAACCTCTCCATTAGTCGCCAATCTACCATTATGTCTGGAGACTGGCCGTGATCCTGTTGCATTATTGCACATAATTTCTAATTTGGTGGCCAATAATGGAAAGAATATGAATATTCTGGAACATTTTCCCTGTAGAGACCACGCTGCCATCCGTACGTGTGTGGTTCACGTGGCTGGTTGATTATACAATAAAACCCATCACCGTAAACCACTTTTGTAAAAGATAAAAAATGCCATAAAAATACATTATTTAAAACAACATAATATTTACAAAATCCTAAGCGTTTCTTAAGAAGCGATTTAAAATGTTGTTACTAACAATAACCTGGTTCTAGTTTGCATTCCAGTTAGATCTAAGGACATTATAGGTGTTTATGATCCCACTGGAGCTTGCAGCATTGGTTAGTTGTTCCCATCCACTTTTTCTGTACAATCCGGTGACAGTTTCAACATCCCATGGGGTATACCATCTATAACTGTCAGTTATAGTTGGATATTAAACAAAAACTATCATCAGTCCATTAGGTACTCATTTACAGTAATGTTGATGATGATGATGATGATGATGATTGATGTTTTACGGTCACTTCTATGCACATGGTAGGCAAAAGATGAAACATCCTTCAGATATGCCCATGCTGAGATTCGAACTAAGGTGGAAGTGATCTGTGGTCCAATGCACTACCAACAAGACAACTAGACCGCTAACAACTAGACCACAGCGGTACCCCAACCAGCAATATAAAAGATCTGTAGTAGCTAGATGGTGAATTGAAACTGGTAATCTTCTGGCTTCTGGTTTACTACCATGATTCATAGATGGGTTCCTCAAATAGCTTAATTATCAACACTAGACTTTCGCCTAAAAGGCCAACCTTGTTTAACTGCCACTTAGTGCAGTCCCACGAGTGGGGCCTTAAGGACTGACAATAATAGAGAGACCATTAAAACCTAGACAATGCAGCAGACAAAAACCAGGAAAACGTGTCATATGGTTGCCACCAAAATAAAAAGGGTCCAACCACTTCCATAAAGGGAACATACAGAAGCTTGTATATCAAGAAATATCTTGGGTCATACGCAATATCTATGAGTGGGCTTAAAAGAATCCATTCTTTCATGGACCAGGTTTGTCATCAAAACATCAAAATAAATAGAATTTCTGTTGATCAACGTTTATCTTATGTTCCTAAATCCATACTAACATACATGTTTGTAAACCAGACGGATGAGCTGTACTAAAGTGATGTATGGGACAGTTCTCTCCCATCGTATTATTAGCTAATGCTCTTGAAGGTCTCCAATACCCGTTTATATTTTCTACATTACATTATTGTAAAACATTTAGCTCTACTTTTCATGCTGCAATAGTGACAAATAAAAAGATTCTTTCCCCAATAAAATGTTGTGGATACAATTTCTGAACATGCCAATAAATGTACTGTGTAAATTTAATTTTGGATATAAATATAAAGAAAACATCTGAAAATGGAAGCCAAAGATAACCCGTCATGTAAACAAACACAGATTTGTTGGTGAATTTGACAGATCCTGTGTACATATATCTAATTAAGAGTGAAAGTGTACATATATGTAGGAAAAGTAAATATATATTAACTTTCAGTCTTTCAGCCAGTGACATCTACCATCATAAATCCAATTTTCATTAAAAAATTAAACAAAAAAAGCAATCATCTGGGGGGGGGGGACATAAAACATCCAATCTTACCAGTGAATATTCCAAATAATATTAAATTACCGTAAGCCCAACTCAATGTGCACCCAACACCTCACATGTACACAACACACATTTGTTGGAAGAAAGACAGTGCTGGATTACAGTGAAACATAATACTGGGTGCTAAACATCCACCATACGGATACATAGTGTACAGTAAAACATGTCCAAACGATCACCTGTTTAAAACTATCCAACCTTATAGATTATAATAGGGCAGTACCTCCAATTGTCCATAAATGGCCAATCTAAAGACTTAGCAGACAAGTGGGCTGTTTCTAAGGGTGATAAATTGTGGAATACTTTCATTGTATACAGTAATAAATCCAAGCCGTGTAGGAAGACTCCCAGTCTATAGAGCCATGTATACCTTAGGATCTACAACCATGGAGTCTTGTTCGTCAGTGGACGTCGCAGACCCAACGGGTCCCTGTTGCTTCTCCAGCAGTTCTTTGGTTGACTTCACCCAAACAGAAATTGTGTCGAGGTGTTCGATGAACGAGCGACATCGACCGAGCTTGTCTTCGAGGAGTTTACGCTTCTCTGGTAGAGATGCTGCCACCTGGTGAGTAAGTAAGCTATTATAGTGGTGCCATTAGTGGTGATGTTTAGTTAGAAGCATCTCCCAGGAGATTGATATTATTATTATAAAATGTTAAAACATCCAATCTATATTTGTTGTGGCCATTCGTGATAATAGACACTCTTGATATATTATAACAAATGTACTGTAGCAGGCATACATATTACTGAAGCAAGTGCTTTAGGTTATCTTAGTACTGTTGGAAAAATAATGATAGCAAATATCACAAGTTTAATGAATATTCATGAAATAATTTTTTTAATTACATTCATTACACATAGGATATGAAGTTCCTGTTTGTTTTAAATAAAATAAATGAACACTTAATTTGGACATAAACATTTTGACAGTAAATAACTGTCTGGTAACTATAGTTGCTGAAATTTACATCCTCAGTGACAAATACAACAAGGACATAGTTTTGAAGTCAAAATTATACATATCCTAGTTACTGCTTAGAATCAACATTTTCTCAGTATATCTGGAAAAGAATCTTGAGAGAACGTTTATAACCAAGGATGACCTTTCTCACTGTATGACATAAACTGGATGTGTTTGTGGGTCAAGGTCGAATTGTTTAGCCTTGACACTGGTCGCACCTGGAGCTGGTGTCTGTCTGCCTACACAAACAAATCTGACAAACGCAGGTGCGAACCTGATTTGAACTGACAACCTGGAGGTCTGTAGCCCAGTGTTCTAACCATTCGGTGCATCGCGATCGAAATGCCCCGAATATGTTTGTGGAAAGTTCAGGAATGCCACTGAAAAAAAGGCTCTCTCGCATCAAAATTCTGCAGGTTTTCACTCAGCTCTGTGCATTTATTATGACACTGAAACACGTAAGGCAGTTGTGTAAGCAAAGCAGTGCAGGACAATGTCAATTAGTGAACGTCGAAAAGGCATAAAATTATCGACTCACATGATTCCAATGTTCGTTAAGTTTCTTAAGGCTGTCTTCTATCTGCTTCTTATCAACATTTACAGACGACTGCTTCACCAATTTATCACCAAGAATGTTTACTGATCGTAAGTTGTCGTTACGGTCAGATAATTCTTCTTCACGGTCCTGTAAAACACAATGAAACACGAACCAAGTATAAGAAACACGAACCAAGTATAAGAAACACGAACCAAGTATAAGAAACACGAACCAAGTATAAGACGAAACACGAACCAAGTATAAGAAACACAAACCAAGTATAAGACAGTAATAATGGCAAGATTAAACTTAACTAAAAAATCACTGGAGATTAGCTTCAATTAAACAATTAAAATACATCATTTGAGAACAGAAATTTGTTCATAATATCTACCTATTAACACTAATTGGCGACAATAAAGAGATTTTACTGAGAATTTTGTTGGATTGTGTGTGTGTGTTTAAATAACTATAACAAACATGTTGGCACGTTTTATTTTAAATCGTGTCAAAATATGAAGGTATTTAAATAATCCAGTTAAAAGTTCAGATGAATCGACTAACTCCTCTGTGGCCACTGCTAGTTTTGAAGCAAGACACCAGACCAGATACTCCCGAAATCTGTTTGTATGACACAGTTATGACAAGGTAAAATGGGTTGGTCAGCCAAACATATAAGTGTGGAAGAAAAGCTATTTATGAATATTACAATATAGTTGTCCAAACAGCCTCATATGTTAGTAAAACGGTTAAATAAAATTATAATAAAGGTAAAATTCAGATTGTTTTGAACCGTTGTAACACAAAGCACCTACCAAACTGTCAGCCTTATGTACATGAACCAATGACTGCATCAGTTGGTATTAACAGTAATTAGTAGGTTGAGCATATATCAAGTAAGGTCACTGAAGGATGGCTTAGCCAGAGAACCTGTCACCTAACTGGGTCTGGATTGGGATGGCTACATGATCATTGTGCCAGTTGAGGTAAGAAGATGTTACCTTTCTCCTTCCTGCTGCACAATCTGACATCCAAGGATGCCATAATAACTAATAATGAGAATATTACTTATATCTAAGATATCAGGTAGAGTTTATGATGATTATTGTGAGATTTGGGGTTACTTTTATCAGCATTACACATTAAGTCATATTATCTGAGGTGAGCTGTTCTGTATTATTATTATTATTATTATTATTATTATTATTATTATTTGAATGATCAAAAGGGCAACTTTACTATCTCAGTTGGCCATACAATAAACAGACAGTGACTGTTAATAATTATATATTTATTGGTGAGTTTTGAAAATGAAGACCAGAAACAATGTCCTTCAAGAGTGAGTGAGTGAGTGAGTGAGTGAGTGAGTGAGTGAGTGAGTGTGAGTGAGTGAGTGAGTGAGTGAGTGAGTGAGTGAGTGAGTGAGTGAGTGAGTGAGTGAGTGAGTGAGTGAGTGAGAGAGTGTGAGTGAGTGAGTGAGTGAGTGAGTGAGTGAGTGAGTGAGTGAGTGAGTGAGTGAGTGAGTGAGTGAGTGAGTGAGTGAGTGAGTGAGTGAGTGATTTGTTTGGCTTCAATACTGGTCAGACCTGGAAAATATGGCCAAGGGGAACCTTCCTTAGGAAACATCACACAAACACAGGCATGAGTCAGATTCTAACCCTGAACTGGATGTTTGTAGCGCAGTACTATAACCACTGTCCTATCAGATCAGCACACACACACAATCCAACAAGAAATAACAATTAGATCAAATACATTTTTTAAATAATTTTTTTAAATGAGATAATTAAACAACCCAGAAGTTGATCATTTTATCAGAATGACTAGGTAGCCTACCAGGGAACGAAATGGAGGATGTTTTTAAACCACAAAAAATACTCTTATGATCGTTTTAGTACACAGTGGCAGGCTAAATTGGCAAAAACAATTTCAAACATATTACTATTTACACCACTCCGATTACACAATAATGAAGTGGCCTTGAGCAATGGGTTAAAACATATGACCTTACCGTGACCTTTTCCAGAAGGTTTTCCAGATGTTCCTCGTCCGCTACGTGTACGCTGCTGCTGAGAATGTTCTGCGTTTCGTTTAGCCAGGCAAATAAATCATTTAATTGTTCGGTAAATTCTGATGATGGTACGTCACCTTCTCGGAGCCTGAAATTCGTGAAAAGACGATTTGAGTGACAAACTTGAAAAAACAGCTATGCTCTCTTGCTTGATCCGCATAGAAATAATTAAATGTAGAACTGACCCAAACCTAAAAGGATACAAACTAATCATTTAAAAGTATTAGAAACTCATACTTCCTGTTTGTGAACAACGTATGTCTTCAAACTAACCATTACACTCCGACATTAAACATAACAAATACATATCTCGCTCATCGTCCAATATTGATGATGATAAAATGCTATTTATTTTCTATATATTTTATTTTCCTGTTAAACAAGGTATGGATAAATAAAGTAAATAACGGACAGCACTTTAATACATTAATTATTTTTATCAACACGTTAATCACACACCGTCTCCAAATGCTATAATTACGTGATCTGCTAATCTGACTTAATAATGGGAACAAAGTAGCATACTTTCTTCAAGAATTATAGAAAATATGATAAGACACCAAAATTGGTCGGAGTATATTTACACCACCGATCATATTTTGGTCACGATTCAAAATTCAGAAGTATCCGACGTGATTATTTTTCGAGGAGTACACAACAGACAAAAATGAAGCATGTACAATCATAAGGAGTGAATACAGCATCACAGACAACAATAAAACTTACTAATAATTGCATACACGTACACACAGATCCAGTAATGTTCAATTATCACTCACCACTGTTTACGTAAGTTGACTTCAGAACAGATCACTTTCCATTTTCTATTTAAAGCATTCAGTTTATCGCTTAACACACAGCTGTCAGGTTTTGACAGCTGTCCGATGATGTCTCGTCCCGTCTCATTTAGCGACAATAGCACAGCTTCGTGTTCTCCAATCTCTTCTTCTAGATGCTAAAAATACAAAACATTATACGGAATAATTGTTAGCCAATTTTAGCATACGAAGAGCCAATAACCCAGGGTCAATATAACATGTTCATTACAAAAGAATGGCAAATCCCTAAAGTGGTGTGACACCAAAAAAATTATATTTTTCATCCCCAGTTCTAACTATGTTCTTTGTAATAATCTTAAGAATTGTTCACACTTCGGAGGTATTTTTTTTAGCTTTCTTCTAAATGGAAAAGGACAAAATATGACTTCCAAGGTGAAATATTGGCAACGTCACGATGCTGAAATTTTAAAGTTTTGCTTAGACTGATATTTAAAAGTTGCTGAATGATGTTCTAAATCACCCCCCCCTCCGCCCAGTAACATGCGGAAAGACATACAGACAGACCAATGCATTAAAGCATGTTAGATTGATCTTCAATGAGGAAAAAGGTTATAATCCAACCAATGCTACAGGATGTTTCATTGTCATAGTGTTCATTCTAGAATTGTTATGAATTGGGCCCTGGGGCCCTTGCCTCCCAGATGAAGTGGGCCCCAAAGTGGGTCATCTGAGCAGTGAAGGGGTAAATCCATTCTAGGGGGGATCCAGGGGATAATTGAGCTTGATTTCGTTTTGCTATGATTACTGGTGGTAGTCATGGCCAATCAAAGAGCACATAACAATGCACAACAAAAACAACTACTTTCAGTAAGTCATTCATTATTCAGAATATTTAGTGGGTGCATCAAATGATAAAGGCACCTCCATGGTCTAACCAGTAGCACACTGGATCACAGATAATTACCACCCATGTTCGAATCACGGTGTGGTTATATCTGAAGGGTTTTTCATCATTGACTTCGCTTCATTACCTTTGGAGGTCACTCCGCCCATTTAGCCTACCACATGCACAAAAGTGGCCGTAAAACATCAATCATCATCATCATGGTATCAAATGATAAACACTACCAGCAAGGAGTTAAGTTTACCTTCTGATAAGATTTAGCTCGTTGTTCATTAAGTTCTCCATTTGCATTTTTAGAATCGTCAAGTTTCTGTTCCACTTCATTTATCCACGATGTCATGTCCTTCATATTACAGTGTAATTGTTGCCATCTGTCAACGGCATGGGACCACCGACTGAAATTATACAGTAAAGAGGTTAGACTGTATGTGTTATATCAGGGTTCATAAACATTTTGACATCTCAGTTTCCAGGACTTTCCGGGACCTTCCAATGTCAAATTCAAGGACCTTTTCAATGAATTCACGAACTCTTAATGTGCAAAAATACACCTGTATTTCAGAAGAAGTGTAACAACTGAATTACTGTATGCTTATGATTAGAAATATATATCTATACGTCCAAATTCCAGGACTTTCAAGGACCTCTACAAAAATTCAAGGACATTCCAGGCCTGGAATCCAGATTTTAAAATTCCAGGACTTTCCAGGTCTTCAAGGACCCTGTATATGTAATCAGCAACTGGTTAATTTTATCACCAGAAATAAAAAAAATTAAGAAAGAAAAAACCTTTTACAAATCTGTAAAAAGATTTGAAACTAATGTAGGTACTATGAGTTAATAGTGAGTATAAAAACAGAACTAGACAGATAGATAGTGATAGAGAGATAGAGAAAGAGAGAGATAGATAGACAGATGGATAGATAAATAGATAAACAGAGAGATAGATTCAGGCCATGCCAAATAGGGGACAGCCTGGGGATACTCCCTGAATTACACGCAAGCAAGAGTTAGATATTTAGATAAATAGATAGATTGTTAGATAGACAGACAGATAGCTAGATAGACAATTAGACAAACCATCCCCCATCAATAACCAAACCTAAAATCTTCATGATTCAAGATATAAAGAATGATGTTTAGATGTAAAACTAAACACCCAAACACTGACCTATGTTTATCATTATAGTTCCTGTTCAGTTGTGTCCACTCATTGTGTAGTTGTTCCATTATCCGTCTCAGCTCCTCCTTATCCTCATCTTGAGGCATGTTATCCAGAATGGTATCCGCCTCATTCTGGGCTGTCTCTACAGATGGCTGGATGGTGTCCAGAGCCTCTTTGATGGCCTGATTAAAACAATAAAATAATATTTTAAAACATTAAAAAAATAACACATGAACCTAATTTCAACATGCTATAAGATAGCAGATTGCAGCCAGAGGACTGCTAACAGATCGAGCTGACCGCAGACATATTTACAATGTGGTAATGAAACCATCAGAAACTGATACATTTAATTGAAGTCTGAATATTAACTATGCTAAATAATTACCATATATGCTCACCCAAGAAATAATCTAATTGACCAATCAAATTGTATTTATGAAAACTGCTTAAAAATGGTCAGCCATCTTTTAAAACGGGAAAAAACCCTTCAAGGTGTCTCATTTTGCTCTTTCTAGCATGCACACATACACACATACACACACAGTGTTCCAATTTATATCAAAATTTTAGAAACATAACAACCAGTGGCAGTTATCTAATAGAAACACTCTGCTGATTCTCTCAATATACATTACAATTATTAACAAAGTTTTTGTTGTCTAAATACAAAGCCACGTGATGTAGCAACAAGCAAACATTAAAACAAAAATCTACAGTGAAATTTGTACACTGCATACTCTAAATAACGTGTATTATTCAATTCTCCCCCACCCCATTGCTGAGCTCCATCACCATCCAATGATGACAATGTCATAAAAAAAATTGCTATTTATATTTTGTCTATTTCATAACAAACATTTCATAACAAACAAACAACTACAGAGAAATTATACGGAATCTTAATCACGGAATCTTATCACCCATATGCCAACAATGGTCATTGATCCTGGATGTCCTGTAGAATTATGATGGGACCACATAAGGCATAATACTGATTTGTTCAATATTATTCTGTGGTTATCAGCAATTTTATTCTCAGGACCACAAGACAAATGACACTTACGTATTTTATTGTAAATGATAAACAAACAGCAACCAGTAACATGGATGAAATAATACAAGATTTTACTAGAAACGTGATATTCATAAATAAATCATTTTCATATATTGGTAATTGTTTCATTTACACTCGACAATGGTTTCAAATGTTTCACACTGTACATATATTTGACCGCAGGCTACAGAGACCCTAGAAATAAAACCAAACATATACAGGTAACCTGGGTGATTAAATATATGATGTGATGGGGATATCTGCAGGTGTAGATGATGATGATGAATTCATTGATTTGCTTATCCTTGGTGTTGATCACACGTGGGCATATGGACCAGGATTTGAACCCACAATATGGAGGTTTGCAGTGCACTGTTTTAATCACCTTACAACTGAAATGCCTGATGATGTCGATGACAATAATTAAATGTACAACTTGTATAAAATCCTACACAACTAAGTCAGTTATCTGATTTATGTAAATGTTGATACGATTAATAGTAAATAACCAAAAATAAAGCTGATTTGACAGGAACAATCACATATAGAATTAATTTGTTTGTTGTCTTGGTGAACTTGTTAATTAGTGTGTGTGTGTGCGCGCGCACGCGCGCGTGTGTGTGTGTGCATGCGTTCATGTGAGTATGCGTGTAAATACATCTAGTCTAACGGAAACTATGGCGCGTAAACATATGCATCATAACGTATAACATTTAGTCATCATAATGTAACCTCCTGCCAACAAACAAAAATACCAAGTCCCAACTTAAGCAACACAGGGATGAGAACAAAAGAGAAAGAAAAAAGCTGGAAAATGGATTTTTTTTTATTTAAACAATTTTAGAGCCACCTGCAGGCATCCGGAGATTATATTTATAGGAATCCGTCGATCCGCGGGGAATTCTCACCCCTAGCGGAAAAGAAATACACACATGGCACAACTAAAACGGGAAATTAAATACTTGTGAAGAATTTAGAATTAATAATTTTGAGAAAGCTTAGAACACACACACATACACACGCACACACATACACACAAATATCATACTGCAGACCTGTTATGTCACGACTGAACGTTTAGAGACTACATGTAGTTGTCGAGTTGTTTTGCCTGATCTTAACATTTCCTCAGTCACTTTCCACTCAGACACACATCGTATGTGACCAGCGCTGTGACTAATCAACTCACTCACTCACTCACTCACTCACTCACTCACTCACTCACTCACTCACTCACTCACTCACTCACTCACTCACTCGCATTACTTTTTAATCTTCCCAATTCCACAGCTAACCCGACCAGTTTACGTTTATTTGCCGGGTAACTTTATAACGTGACGCAAGATCAACAAAGTCCAATTCGGTGATGGATAAGGACGTGAGGGTTACTCGAACAGACAAAAAGACCACTCCATAACATAATGAAACAGACTCGACAAAATATTACCCAAAAAGTACCGACAGCTACGCAAACAAATATACTGACGGCGGCGTAGTGTACACAACGGGGTTTATCGCAGTGCCATCTAGCGGTCGGTTTTCGAGGCCATATAAACGCATGGCATCGCAACCAACGTCCTCCCTCCATAATATGACAACAATTGACTAACCGACCCACCATGTTAAATTATGGGTACAGAAAAATCGGCATTAAGAGACCAGCCATCGGATGAACATAAGTAGTCCGGAAAATGGGCAGTCCCGTGCAGACAAGTATGGTATCTAATATTGGCACACTGTATCCAATAGAAGCACACCTAAATTTTTCAGCAATGATAGCATCCCAGAAAAATGCAGAAATATTCAGGATTCTATATTTTTACGATAACATTTGTCATCATTTACGATCTGCTTCTCTTCAAAAAATTACCCCCCCCCCCCTAAAAACTTGATACGTTCTAAACTAAGTCTACCACTAGAGTATCCTGTAACATTCTATTTCTCATGGCCATTCAAGAAACGAAATGGAGGCAGACATTTCATTGACGAATCCTGGACATTTCACAGAAATGTCCAGGGCGCCTGCGTGGTCTAACTGGTAGCGGGATGGACCACATATCATTAACACCCGAGTTCGAATCTCGGCGTGGCCATATCTGAAGTGTGTTTCATCTTTGACTTCTTTGACATTACCTTTGGAGGTCGCTCGGCCCATTTAGCCTACAATGCGCACAAAAGCGGCCGTAAAACATCAATCATCACCATAGAAATGTTCAACGCGAGGATTCAATCCCAGGATCTGAATCGTCACTGACAACCGCACTACGAGAGCACCGAACAAACCGAACGGGGGGGGGGGCGAAACTACTGATTACACCAAAGACCCGGCCAGCTCAGTAATTAGCGACAATTAATTACTCCAAACGGTTCTGCTGGTGCTTGGCCTGGACGGGAATCGTCCGAAAACGGGAAGACGAGACCATAAGTAAATTAATGCGAAAAAAACTTGTAGCGGTTCCGAGTGCTAAGACAAACGTGAGTCACGAAGAAATATAAAATTTAAAAAACATCATTTACAAACAAAAAGCTGAGAGAGGACACCATCAATCTTGTAGTGTCCCCATCCCGACGACTCTGGCAGCGAGGTATCGGGACAATGTTGTCGAGATGGGGGGGGGGGATCTGTCCGATGCCAGTATTTGTCAGAAACAAACATAGCTTTTGTCGTGGGACTGAGGGCCTCCTTGAGTCGAGCATCTAACAAATGATGATCGAGATTTCAGCTTTTGGCAAATATTACCTTAGTGACGTCCCGAGATGGGTGGTAATTAGAATGCCGGTGGACGGATGCTTGAAACAGCCAATACAACAGCCCGAAGGTTGTTATAGTCGAGCGATCACAAGGTTGTTATGTTTCAGCGATTAGAAGGTTGTTACGTTTCGGCAGTCTGAAGGTACGTATGTTTCAGTGGTGTGAAGGTTGTTACGTTTCGGCAGTCTGAAGATGATTGATGATGATGATCGATGTTTTACGGCCACTTTTGTGCACATGTTAGGCTAAATGGGCCGAGCGACCTCCGAAGGTAATGAAGCGAGGTCAAACAACCTTCAGATATGCCCACGCCGAGATTCGAACATGGGTGGTAGTGATCTGTGGTCCAACACGCTACCGCTAGACCACGAAGGCGCCCTTGCAGTCTGAAGTTAGGTATGTTTCAGTGGTGGGAAGGTTGTTACGTTTCGCCGATCTGAAGGTTGTTATGTTTCAACAATCTGAAAGTTGTTACATTTCAGATTTCTGAAATTGGTGGAGTTTTTCTGATATCAACACCCTCCCCCCCACAAAGGATAATGGCTTCCTCAGTCGAACAACACAGTTGCACGGCTTCAGTTAGACAGCCAATCAACAATGGTTCACTGGTGGCATTGACAAAACGTGGAAGACCTCCAAGTTCAAATCCACCAACTGCTTACTAGCCTCTCTTCACGTGTTCACTCAAGTTGACTCGGACACACATATATATGAGTATGTGGTGGGATGAAATGGTAACATGCATTACATACCGGAGACTGGCTGCTAGAACAAGCAAACTCCGTGAAGTTTGATGAATCTACAACATTATACAGCTCCATTAGGATGGGATGTACCAACATTGTTATAAATATCAACGCCTCTATGGTCTAGTCATCATGCTCTGCGGGAGGTCCGACGTTCGAATCCCGGATGTGGCGCTATTGTAGGAGGAGGTTTTCATCCAACCAGGCGACTGGCAACGTTTTCTCCTCCGAATTTGCCATATGTCGTAAATTGAAAATTTATTTATAATTAGTCCCCGTGGTGAAGCTGTAAATTGCTGACCATATGCGTCTCCCTCATTTGAGGTAGCTAAGCCACGTAAAATAATTGACATTTCGGCCATTATATATAACAACGATGACGCTGATAAAAGCTTTCAAAAACAAACAAGATCATACAAGATCATAATATCCTTCTGATGAATTACGATAACAACACTAAGTCAGTTAAAAGAGACATACTAAACGACACACAGACAACCAACCAGGTGTGTCCTCTGGATACAGAAAACTAAGGCAACATGCCTCACTCGGAGTATTTGTCGGGTGCCCATTACACCCTTCCACTCATAACACCGTGCAGACAACAACATTATCATCATCATTATCATCATCATCATCATCATCATCAGTAGCAACATGACAAAATTGTTAATTTTATGACCGACTCAATCTATAAGAGGATCCAAAGGTCTTCTCCCTGACAATAATTTCCCGGATGAAGAAACAATGGAACCCCTGACAACATTAAAACCACACACCTGAAGGCTGTTATTTATTATGATATCTGTGTTCTGTGACCAGTGTACGGTACTTATAATATGGCTGTGATTGAATTATAAGTATCTCGGCCAAGATATCTGTATTATGGTCAGTGTGATGATGATGATGATGATGATGATTGGTGTTTTACGGCCACTTTTGTGCACATGGTAGGCTAAATGGGCCGGCCGACTTCCAAAGATAATGAAGTGAATGAAGTCAAAGATGAAACACCATTCAGATATACCCACGCCGAGATTCGAAAACGGGTGGTAGTGATCTGTGGTCAAACACGCTACCGCTAGACCACGGAGGCGCCCTATTATGCGTCAATGTTGGAAGGTTGGTCGCATTTTGTGAGTAAGTGAGTGAATGATCTGTTTATTCTGGTCACACGTGAATACATGTGGCCTGAAAGGCAACATCCCAGGGAAACATTCCACAAGGGCACCTGCAACTGGGATTCGAATGCTAACCTAGGAGTTTTCAATACAGTGCTCTAGCAACTGTACCGCTAGTTCATCATCATCACCATCATCATCATCATCCTGGGATAAATGCATTAGTGTGACCACCTTAATCCCATCATCCCACCAAAGGTAACAGGACCTACATCTCCCATCTAAGTGGACGCCATTAATTAAAACAAGACTTCCAGAGATCTATCAACTATCCAGGTGAGTAACCATATCAGTTACCATCAGATCTGACATGTAAAGTCGATAAGATATGAACTGAACTGAACATTCCCTCATCTCAACTACAGCGTCGGCAGCTCATTATGAAGAGACCGTAATTACTTGGAATGCTCTAATTCTAAACAGCCAGAACGGAATACTTACGGGTAGAGGTACAAAACTGAAGAACCGTTTATGCGGCATCTGGAACAGTTGATCCGGATGACATGCAGAACCGGTGCGTATCCAGATGGCGACGACGACGATGACGGGACCACCAGGTGGCGTTACTTATCGTAAGTTCGGGCAGCGCGAATAGCTGGAGCTAAAAGCCAAGCCGACTACAGTATCCTCGTTAAAAACTGGCAAGAGCCAAGACGTAGTAGGTCTGTCACAAAACTGTTGATCGTATCCCCCGAGGACGTGTCAAGTTCTAATCCCATTAGTGACACACATAGCAGCCACCATCAGAAGTGTCAACACGACCGAGGGCACTGTATGAGAGGAACATTAACCTCTACCAGCAAAGATAAGAAACTTGTATAGACAACAACAACAATAACAACAATAACAATAACAACCATATTTAGAATAAACACAAAGCATCTTGAGTACCGCGCTGGTTCCAGCCAAACTCTACTAAGCATCATCACTCTGGCGCCAGGCTATAGTCGGGATGTCTGCCAACAACCGATACACCTCCCATAGGGGTGAGCCGAGTGGGATGGGGGCTCGTGGGGGAAGAGAAACCCTCTCTACAAATGATATCAGATAAACCGAACAACCCCCTGACACGAGGCCGATATCTTACGATTCACGGGCGGCCGGCCCCACGGATGCCGAAGACATCTTCATCCGACCCAATCCCCCCCACACACGCACACGACCCACCCCCGACCATCAGCGCCCTGGCGTCGTTTTGATCTACGAGCCAGCCAGCCAGCCACAGCCAGGAAGATAGCGGGCTGAGTGGGACAACACCTCCACCACCTCAACCAACCCCTCCTCCTCCTGGTCTGTGGCATCTGTCCAAATCGGATGATTATAAAAGCTGCCATCGATGGCCAATGATGCGTCCCATCCTACAGAGTGGAGCGATGACAGCTCCCGGGACCCCCGGACCGAGCCCCCGTCGCCCACAACGGCGTCGTAGAGCTAATGCCGCCGACGGCTTCTTCGGAGCGGTGGCGCCCCGTAACGGCGGCTTGATCCCTACTCGGGACGTTTCGGCCTGCTCGCCGAATATGGGTCAGAGGTCACGGAGGGCGATGGCGGCATGTAGGAGAATTTGGCAAAATCCTGACGCGAATGCCACATCAACGGGGCCCGGAACGTGTAGGATTAGTGAGCCATGGTGGCTGATGACGGTCTACATCGGTGTAGAGATTATAGTCTCTGGTTTGTACTCCCAATATGTTGGCGATAGCCCAGGGTGTGGCCTTGTGATATGGCGGGATCAACTGTACTCCATAGGGTACTCCACGCTGTACTTCACAATAGAGTATATCTCAGACAACAACGATAACGTTGTATAACATGAAACCGCCAATAGTACAGTGAGTGAGCGAGTGAGTGAGTGAGTGAGTGAGCGAGTGAGTGAGTGAGTCGGGCGGACAGTCGGTCTGTCAGTTAGTGTTTCTTTAACATCAGTGCAAGTCTCCCCTACGACCCGTGCTACTGGAAAATGACACGATCCTTAACTGAGGGATGAAGTATCTTTCAGAGACAGCTAAATGGGAACGATGACGATTGGTCTCGCTGCTCGGGGGTTTACAGTGTTGCCCGCTACTAGCTGGGCTATAGAAGCAGGCTCATATCGTGACTACTGTATGAGTGATCTAATGACACCTGGCCAAGAGGCAACTCCCAAGCGGAACGGCCTACAAATCCGGGCTTGTCCAGGATTTGAACCCGGAGGAAGTGGTCTCATCACTGCGCTGTGTGTCCCACGCCGTATATAGAAATGGCCATACTACTGTTACAATAAAAGGATCCGGATACTGGGATACCTGGTAAAAGATCAAAGGCTAAGGTCATACAGACATCAGAGGAAACTGTCATTAACCCATTAACACATATAATGTGATGTTTTCTCTCTCCCTCTCTCTCTCTCTCTCACACACACACACACACACACACACAAACACACGCGCGCGCGCATGCAGGCACACAGATTTAAACAGCATATACGGCTCAGTGTCACATTATCAATCTTCTGGTTTTAGTGCAGTCCCCTGAGTATTCAACTGCTTCTAACATGATGCTAAAACACTGTTAAGAAAACACACACACATACACACACACACACACACACAAACAAACAAACAAACACACACAGAGAGAGAGAGAGAGAGTGTGTGTGTGTGTGTGTGTCAGGTGAACTATAAATCTCGCTCATCCTGTCCCAGATGATTAATGATGATGACTGTTATCATCAGATAACGAACACAATCATCACGTTGGCTCTCAGAAATTATGGGATGGACATACGAACAGGTTCACTGAACCATGACAGGTCTGCCATTAACAGTTTTATTTCGTAAGAATGTCTCCGGACACTTGTTTTTGTGTATGCGGCTTTTAGAAATGTGTGTCAGAAGGCTCCCATATGGATAAAAAAGGGGTGATTACATCATCTGGACTATTTATCAGGGGAATGATCCCCGAATGGCGACGTTTCAATGAAGATCCGTTAAGATGATTTAACACAATTCTGATGGCGCAGTCTAAATGTCCCAAGAGCAGCAGATGATTTATTTTTTATTTGTTTCTCACCGTGCTGACCTTTATGGTGACCTTTACGATGACCCTTTTAAATGGATGATAACAGTATGTAATGACCTTACATGTCCTATATTACACGGATTGCGGTAATTACGATCGGTGGTGGTGTGCTCTCATTTCACTTTAAAGGACAGTTTATAGCGATTTAGATCAAATATTTAGAGATACCACAGTAGGATTCATCCCCCAAAACCACCTCTGTTAAAGGACCAAAACAATTTATAATGGAATGTGAGCGCACACTTTACACACCAAAGTTGTTGTATCTAAGTCTCTTCAGACAGGTTTCACTCTATAGGAGACTTGGTTTATAAAGTAGTGAAGTCAGGGGGGGGGTCGTATTATAAAGTTGGTGGAAAGAAGTATGAGACAATATACAAAGGGAATGAGAAAGCGTAGATGGAAGGAAATGAGAAACAGTATGGGGAAAGAAGTGGGAGACTGTGAATACCCAGGAGGAAGTGGGGAAGTGGTAGGGAGGCCTGGACTCATAAAGATGGTGGAAGAGATGGACGGTATGAGGGATGTAAAGAGCATAAAAAGGATGAGGAAGCTGGAAAAAAAAGAGAATTATTCCATTGGCTTGTTTGTTTGTTTGTTTGAATATGAGAGACAAGATATGAGAGGAATATCAGGAGTGTGAGTCACTGAGTGAGTTGATGAGTGAGTAAACCGGCCAGTAGTTAATTAAATAAGCAGGTTCTATTTATCATTGGGTAGACCAATGTAAACCACCACCAAAGCTCTACTGTCTGCTAGTAAATAATAATAATAACAACAACAATACCTATTATAAATAAATAGTTCAGACGACAACACAACATTACATTCAATCCTATTCCATGTGAATCCCTGTATTAATGAACTCGGCCAGTGTTCCAAAAAACATCACTCGACTAAAGTCATCTAGAAATTTCTTCCGTTCACTCCTTTAGCGAGAAGACTTGGTCACCATAAATGAAAGTGGTGTGATAAAACAATATTTACGTGGACTTGTTAATGTTGACATTGTGCTAATTTATGAGTCTCTAGATCCTGAAACAGTTTGGAGCTGAGCTAATTATAAAATATTACTCTAAACAAGAGAAAGAGAATTTGGTAAATGAAACATCCTCAAAGCCAAAAATGATGTGACGGCTGTGAAAATATCAGAAATCTTTGAATCCAGAGATAATGGAAATAGCCGCTTTGTATCATAAATGATAATAACAAGGCTTTGTAACATAAATGATAATAATAAGAATTCCAAGATTATCTTTCCCAATTAGAATTCCCCAGTCTGAACTAGGTAATGGCTAGATGTGTAGCTAATATGGTGTGGCAAACCAAGCTTGGAATCTCCTATGTTTACCTTCAGGTTGTCCTCATGCAAAGAGAACTCTTCGTAAACTTTTGCTGAAAACTGCTCGGACTGCAGGTACTGTCGGAGTTGTTGGATGATGTCTAACAGCTTGTTGACGTTCGTCGCGAAGTTAGTTCGCGTAAAGCTAAGACTGGTGACCTCGGTCGTAACCATGGTGATAACCGTTGTCAGGGTCCTCTTCTCCGCTTCCCTAGTGATGGCTGACGATGATGTGGAGGCCACAGCTGGTTCAAGTTGATCTTCTTCATTAGGTTCAGATGGCTTCTTGAACTGTTTGAACTGCACCTTCAGGTGCTGCCACCTATTGTTAAGCTGCAGTAGGCGTGGTTCGATGGCGATGCGTGTTTCATCATCAGCATCGAGCTTGCTACATCTCTCGTTCAGATGCTCAATCTGCACCTCGCACTCTCTGACATCCTCACCCAACACCTGGTTAACAAAGGGGTTAAACAAGCAGAGAGAGGGTTAAAGGCAATAATTAGACTATATTATATATATATATATATATATATATATATATACGTATAGCTTCTTTTATCAAATGTTAAAGTACAGTTTCTAAAGTCAGATGACAACTGGTGTTAGACAGCTATAGCTATATGATAATAATCACAGAATTATTTATTATAACAGTTATAACCATATGTATGTGCAAGTGAATGTGTGCACACAGGCACACATAAAGATACAGGGACACACAGACAGAACACTTCTTTTAAATTCTTCAATAGACTAAAAACTGTCAAATGAATGAAATAATACTACTAATCTTACCAAAAATATATATATATATATATATATATATATATATATATATATATATATATATTACACACACACACATAATGAAATTTAAATGTTTTCTATCTATTTAAAACAATGTTTGCAAGGTATTTTTCCAAAGCTTATTTACCAAGTCAGAAATGGGCAGGAATAATATAATGCATAGCAGCTTAAAGGGCTTAAACAAGTTCTAGTGTTCATTATTATTAAACATATTATTAATATAATCATTATTATTACATGGTTGTTCATAATGTGTGATAGGCACATACATACAAAAATTAGCAACTCTAAGTGCAGTTTACACCAACCAACATGTCTTGCTCACTGAAAGCAAGCAAGAGAACTACACACAAAAAACCCTTTCAAACTCACACTAAAGTTAACTTATTTTATCCATGGCACAGAACCAAGTCTCTTAGTTAAAGTAACTAGCCTTACTTTACTCTGTTACAGAGTCCTATAAGTCAGTGAGAGCAACCTTAATTTACTCTGCTACAGAACGCCATACAGTTATAATCTGCAGCCGGTTACTTGCGCCACTCAACGGAATACAGAAATTACATAATTATGCAAATAGAAGGCCTGAAGCCATTGTTTTTTTCTCTCTGGTAATACCATTTCATCAGTAATTAGTGGCCACTGATAACGAAGTATCAGTTTCAACTCTGAGGGTGCACCCCAGTTTCCCTGAAGCTGAGCCTATTAGCTGATATCAGTCTGACATGGCACATGGTGACCCTAAGATGACCTTAAGCCAAACTCAGAAAGAACATCAATGACAATAACAGAAGCCTTAAACAGTGACCTTCTTAACCTTGAAAACTAACACTCAAGCGATTAGGGCGAAGAAATTCATATCCGTTTGCCAGACAATACCAAAATATACCAATTCTGAATGTTCTGATGGTGAAAAGTGATCTTTTTCGAGCAATTATTCTTGGTTGTCATGGTTCATTGTTGGTCAGCCATTTTTGGTTTAAATACCTGCCAAAATAGATATTCAAACTTGTCTAACCTTAAAATGTCACCTTCTATATTGATTTTGAAAATTTCTTATTGATTTTTGATTTAGCATCAGACATTGATCATCAAAGAATAATTTACAAAAATGTGATAATCAAATATGGCAGTGCTCTGAAGATGGCGAAAGGTTAATAAAATACAGAAATTCAATGTTCTTTCTGATATGCTAAATTGAGCAACCTATATTCATAGGCGAAATATGGGATGAAACACCCTTCAGATACATCTAAGTCAGGATTTGAACTAAGTGCTGTTAACGACTACTTTCCTGTATACAAACCCCAGAGATAATAAGACAAAGCGACAGATCAAATACACTTTGAACTCAACAAAACCAAGATCTGTACCCAGGTGCTAGAGCTTTGTGGCCATACAAATTAAAGCAATTCTTTGGTGGATAATACTTTTTTCAGATAATTCTACTAATGATGACTTTTTGCCATTCTATCACTTATATTTTGCAAGTTATACATAGATTATGTGTTTTCCAAGTAGAAACATCATAAGAAGTTGGTGTTTAGATGGATCGCTTTGAGTCTGAGCTACCATGTGGCTGATTAGTAATACAACAAAATATGCACAGTTGTTCAGCGTTGGCACACAGAGATTGGTGACGTTCCACACATAATGGAGCAAAAACACACACACATGTGGATGATGTCACAACACAATTCTGCTCGCTGAACTTGGGAACTGAAACTGGACAGAATCGGATAGTGATAAGGATGCCATATAGCGCATCTGATTGCTGTTCCAATCTGAATTTTCAAGTATGCCAAATTAAGACATCAACACATTATAATTATCTCTAGCACTTTATAAAATGGTGTTTATTTTAAAGCTAGAATTGGTCTTTAAATAATTTATGGTTTTAATATTTTGGAGTTTGATGAAAACATCTGAAAAATTACTTTATGCCGTTGAGATGTCAAAACGATGAGTAGTTATCTCTCTGTACGGATCACTCATCAAGCCAACATAACCCACATGTTATCCTTTTTCCATATTAGCAAATGATGTTTAACTTCATCAATAAGCTGATTTATGTCTCAGCATACAGCCATGGATTTCTACCAACAAAACAACAGCTAAATAAGAACCCCAAATCTCTAAAATATAGCCAACCATCCATTAACCATACTAAATGTGATACCTGACAAACATCTTTGTCATATATAAGTCAATCAAATTTTCAATTATTTAAAATCTGACTCTACCTGATAATGACATCACTAATACATAACAAAAGATTTCACAGACTTTTATTAAAGCTGCTGATGTTAAATTAATGAACTTTTGGTGTACATAGCATCTGATAGGCGGACGTTTTGTGTTTTTTATCTCAAAGTTTACATTTATGACATAAAAAGCAAACAAATATAATATCTTGTGTTTATTATCTCAAAATGTACATTTATGACATAAAAAGCGAAGTCATTCATGTTTTATTTATAGGCATGTATGAACTACAAATGATTAACAAAAAATGATAAAATGCTAATGTTTTGATGTGAGTTCTGTATTTAACTGATGTTTAATTCTCACATGGCTTCTCACAGTTATATATATTATATAGTGGCATCTATTAACTTACTTCTATGTCCTTGTTAATTGTTTAAATTGTATATGGTTTGGATCCTGATTGTGTATTTTACTGTATGTCTCTTCAATACTATTGTGCAGGTTACTGTATTCATCTCCTAACTGGAAGTTGTATTAATAAAATAACAAATAAAACAAATTTGTCCAAAACGTCCTATCTTCAAATAATAGCTGGCCAAAACGTCCTAGATTCGTAACAGTACCGGGTATATTGGTGATACAATGATGATGATTGATGTTTAACCGCCACTTTTGCGCACACGATAGGCAAATGGGCCGAGCTTCACCTCCAAAGGTATTGAAGCGAAGTCAAAGATGAAACACCTATCAGATATGTCTACACCGAGGTTCGAACTCAGGCGGCAGTGATCTGTGTTCCAATGCGCTACCAGTTAGACCACCGAGGCGCCTTATATTAGTGATACATAACTAAACACTTAAACGACGACAACAACAACAACGATCACAACAACAAGCAAAACTTGTCTCCATCATAAACCTATTTTTATCACCAAAAGTAATTTCTGACAAGAGTTCCACTGCACTTTGCAATATAGGTGTTGCCTCAAGGGACCACTCATGAATTGTTTCTTGGTACAGGATTCCCTTTAGGCCAGATTGCTGTAGGGACAGTCGTTTTACTGTAAACATGGGAGTGAACCTAATATGAACATATCACATTAAAATGTAACCAACAAACTAAAAATAGTAAAGATCTGATCATGATCCGTCCCTTGGGTATGGTGAACTGAGGTCCTATCATCCAGGTGAGGGGGGGGGGTAACCTGGCCCATGCACCATTATCCATTCTATTCTAGGTGTGACTCAAGTTGTGATTTACGTGATACAACAGGTTTTTTAGGGATGGCGGAGCGGGGAGGGGTGGTTGATTTACCTCGGTTGGGCTTAACAGATCAACGGAGACTAGTAAGGGTCTCATAATACAGCAAGGCTTTGTTCTGGAAAACAGACAAATTAAGTTTTTGGACATTTAGATCGAGCCAAATAGAAATAAAGAGATTACGCAGTTTGGAGTAGGCCAACTAAATATGGTAGCATGTCTTAAATAATACACAAGCTAACTGGTTTCTCGCATGACTTAAGGAAATGAGGATTATAAATAGACATCGTACCGACGAGTCCCCGGCACTGGTTGATCCATGATGAGTCCCACCGGTGAACAAACCAACCAGCAGCATGGTAACTAAGATGTCGAAGTAAACTCCAACCAGCCAATGAATACAAAACACCAACGTCCATTCCATAACGTGCTGCCACCTATCGACTCCCACTAAAGACTGGGCTCATTATAGCCATCATAATGGAACCGTGTCGGTCTAGAAGATGGCATTCTGAAGTTGCGCGTTCTACTGCGGTGCAGGAATTCAGCAATGCTTAAATCCGTCCTAACGGGGTGTATCCTCAACAGTTCATATCCAAAGTCCTCAGTTTCAGGATAGAAATACAAATAATACACTGAGACACTTAGTTATGATATATTACTATTCCCAATTGATCTTTTAGAGATCTCTGAACATCACAAATATTAGCACATCCAGCACACCAGGCGATCCATTAGGAACTCGGACACAACATCGAATACCACTGATTAGTTGACGTCTAAAATCGAACACCATCCTTAACTTCAACAGGAGCATACTCTTTCTAGAAGGAGAACGTGAATGTATATTCCAAAATCCCTACCCCCCCCTTCCCACCTCATCCAATCGGGTAGTTGTCTATAGCTGATCCAAACTGTTAATACGCAACGATCACTTTTCAGCCGGCCTGAGGCTTCGTCATAAGGACCTCTCACATCATGTTCCATCACCCTACCACGCTGCCAACATAATGCTTCATATTATAATAAAGAACACGACCGATCTCGTTTGCGTTATCTCATCCCCAAACAGCAAATTGCATAACAGCCAAAATACCAGTCACTGACTCCTAAGCCATTACTGATTATTGTCGGGATCGGGAACAAACCATTACTTGTTTAAACTTCACCTCGTATGGATAACCGGGCAAGGAGAGGGCTAGATATGGATACAAATTGTGACCGGAATGTGGAATTAAGATGCCAGTCTGGATCATTCTTACGGCTTGTTAACATGGTCTCAGATTAATCTCTGGTGATCGGGATATTGATAGAATGATCTCGTAGTAGACGATAGGAAAAATAACATGAACAATTAAACAAGACCATAAAAAACATGATAAAAATATGAGCTTTTTAAAATTGATGTCAAACTGCAGTGTGTGTGTGTGTGTGTGTGTGTGTGTGTGTTTTAGTTGTGTATAATAAGGCAAAGGCAGAATCTCGAACCGTGAATTCCAACTCTGGACGTTTCTTCGGAGGGGGGGGGTTCTGATTCCAGAGTGGCGACTTTTCTTGTTGAGACGTGTGTGTGTGTGCCTGTGTGTGCGTGCATGCGTGTGTATGGCAGGCATACAGAGAAAGAGAGATCGAGATCAAGAGAAAGAGCTAAACGTGTCTCACCTAACCTTCACCAGCTACCAATACACCATCAACAGGTATACACAAAATACCCTAATCATACACACCCGAGCCACTGCCTGTCAGGTAGCTAACCATCCCACCATACAACAACAAAGACCAATCCCCAGACGGGACAGGTCGGCACAGATAAATAACTACCGGTAGACCAAGTTTAAACACAGCTTAAGAAGTTACTAACTCCGTGGTATAACGGCCACACAAGCTGTACGGGTAACGTGTATATAGTGCTCTCTTCTGGAGAACAGTCTCTGGTCAGTGTAACACTCTGACGATTAATAAACAAACTGGACACCAGAGGAAACATTATCCTGACTGACAGTATGTATGATCCCGAGACAATCAGTTAACAGGTGGAGGAGGAGGAGTGTGTTGGTTGAAGTACATCAGCGGGTTCTCGGTTCAAAGTCATATTGTTAGAAGACTCAGGTCGACATTACTGAGGGCCTTCACAGATCTGACAGGGCTCTGAACTATAGATCAGCTGATCTGACAGAAGTAAATAATGGCAGAGAATCGCCCTCCAACCCCCCAACCCCCACATACACATACGTGTACATGAAAGAGAAAGACTTTATATTAACAAAATAATTAATAAATATCCAATATTCATAAACGTAGGATAAATATGGCTAATACCTTGTTTTAAAGCATCATTTAATGTATCCAAAGCACAATACAAAAAAAAAGTCTTCTACATATATATCGTAGCCCAGTTTGTATTTTAACACTGAAAAAGCATCTCAGTGTAGTTTACATCTGGGAGACCTACTGGGATGAGCAAAATACTACAACAGACCCGTTTACCTTTAAAGACATCGACTCCCAACCAAACATGATAAAATCAGCAAGAAAAGCATAACATGGATACTATTTTGAGATCCAGTAACTCGGCAAATGTGTTCCACTTTATACAGTAAATACCAAATACACCGTTTTGTTTTCATTAAAAATAACTTCCTGATTTTCCCTTCCCACTCTCAGAATCCGAAGCTCCTGTCTGTATTAACCTTTTGCCACTAATTATCACTGATAAAAAAGGTACTAACAACTATGTTATTTCCCAAGTATATGGTAATATTCATCGTTATCTCCCGAACAGAAAAACCAAACAATCTTATATCGGTTAAGTGTGTGTGTGGGGGGGGAGGGGGTTAAGGGGCACAAAGAGAGCTGATTGGTGTCAATGTGGTATTATTAAACAATGCACAGGAGCTAGAAACACACAATGATCCGGGTTACGCATGAGTAGACCCAAGAATTAGGTAAATGATGGCAAAATAATTTGGCTGTGATATCCCGGATTCCTGAGGTACCGGTAAGTTCTGTATACCACCAAAACTCACCAGAGCAAATCACCAGAACAACATACAGGGTACCAACAGCATTTCAAAAATCAAATTCCCCGTATTTTTTTAAGAAATTTCCCTGTGTATAGTGTGCAAACATTGCATGTTGAATGAACTTGTTTTAGTAACGTGGCCTCCATAAATTTGGAACAAAGGCACAAACATTCCCTGTATATTCCAAAATTTCAAAATTCCCTTTTTTCCCTGCAGTGAAAATTTACCAGTCATTTTCTCTGTTTTCCTGTGTCGTGGGTAGCCCTGAGCATACATTGTAGTCTAAAATAATAGGAATAAACAGGTACACTACAAAGTAATGTGAAATTATATCGCAGGCCGATAACAACAAATGTCTCATACATAATCTCATACATAATCTTTGTAACAGCCCAATCTTAAATAGTCTGCCAACCTTCAAACATATTCCATGCTTTTACTTTAAGTGCCACTGTTCAGCTTGACTTATTACCATTGAAATGCTTAAATAAGGGCCCTGAGATGAGAAACAAAATGCTATACTGAGTGCATTCTTATAACATTGGCACTGATTGGATTTGGCAGCCTTAGAATAAATAATGTTTCTAGGGATGTTTTCCTGCCTTTGGATATCAGGGCCGCTGCAGCCAGAAATATAAATGTAAGGCTGAGAAAAATTAAGTTAGCTTATTCAGAAGAGCAACACAATGCTCCATTGCATCCCATTTTAGCAATAAATGCCTCCATTCAATTACACAAATTATATACATCGCATATGATAAATATTGTAAGTTGTGTATGAAAACGCATCTTCAACAGGCAATGTCACATACTGTGTTTGTACTTGAACAACAGTAGCTTTCCTTTGAGATCAAAGTAACAACAGATGTAACTCTCAATCTGATATATTTAGTAAAAATGACTAAAATACAACAAAAGTATTTTTTTATAGCCTTCCACCAATGAATTATCATAAGGAAATTCTTGTTTTTAGCATCACTATACTGGAGGTGCTGCTATACTCAACATCCCAATATTTCCAATACATTAAATTTTACACCCATCGAAACATGACAGATTGAATGGTTTCTGAAAATTCAGTGCTCAGGTCAAACCAGACATTGTCAGAGGGTGATTTACTATGAATACATCCCACAAACGCGGGTATGAATTAAATTTGGTTCCTAACCTGGAAGTTGGTAGTACAGCATTATAAAGTGTACCAATGTTATTGGGCATAATTTAAGTGTAAATATTTCATATATTTTCCCAAACAAAAATTAAAACAGGTTGCCTGCTCAGAAATGTCACCCCAACCAGTGGGTTTTATAAAATGGAAACAATGGAAGCTGGTGGAAAATTCAATCTTTTTATGATTTCACATCAACCAAAAATGATATCAGGGAAGATACAGTTATCTCTAAATGACAGAACTTCAACTTTAAAATGCTTGCATTATTTTATAAAAGCATATAGAAACGCCAGTTACACAAACCTAAATAAATTACTGTTGAGCTAAAATTTAAAAAAGATAATAATATGTCATATCACCATAATTATAATACATAGATGTGATTGCCCAATCTTCAATTAGTCACTAATAAAAGTAATAATTAATACAATACATGGTTCATAGCAAACATATGGGCTACATTTGATAAGTCCTATTAAACATGGGACAAATAATGTACATAATACACTGCCTGCCAACTACCAAGCACGATTCTTGCTTCAGTAATGTAGTTTTCTATAATTTATCAACTACCTGTAGCATCAACATTCTAGTTTTAGTATTTTCTGTTTGATTTAAATGTCTATAAAATCCGAGAAATAATTGGATATATGTAAGTCAATCCAGTAATGTATACAGCACAGACGGATGAATGAAACTGATCTCGCGAATACTCCACCTAATCCCAGGTTAACTTTAAATCTTCAAGCCGGTAACATGTTACTGAGTGAGGATATCGATGCAATGTGCTTCCTTGGGATTGGTCCAATTTTCCACGATTATGAATGGCATTTCTTGGATCCTAAAAGTCACATCTCAGTCTGTATTATAACCAAAGCTGATCTTTGTAATTGATTTCCATATTCTTATTGACAATGTTTGGAAATAAACTTGGTCCAGATTTTAAAATAAATAATTGAACGTACAATTGTGTAACAAGTCATACATGTACCATGGTCACATAGTGGTAACAAAGCCATACTTCACCCTTGTAACTTAGCCTAAGTTACAAATAGCTTCTTGTAATTTCATTATTCCATTACAATGATAGCAATAAAATGAGTAATCTGATTATGATGAGAGATTATCCTACAGGGATAATTCATTAACAACAAACAACATGCAATCCCACTTAGGGAACATATCAATTTTTATGGATCCTATCCAAATGGATATATTCCGACATATATATATATATATCCTGACATATTACCCCTACCAACTGCTAACAATAACATAATAAGTTCAACATAGTTCCAGTATATCACGCCATTCCATGTTACACCCATTCTCCATGTATCCAGAATGGTCAGATATCCAGAACAAGTCTATATATACTGGGTTATAATGTACCCAGTCTTAAACCTGTTCTGGAGGCTGGAGCCACTCCATACCTGGCACCATATACACATCTCTCTGTGTCTATTGTCTATACATCAGAAACAGTCAATTATACGTGTTGTTGTCTATATACCAGACTAACATAACTTAATCTTGGTGTTTAAATACAAGTTATACATGTGTTTTAGTGACTTAAAATTATAGGACAATATACCAGTCACACGTCTTGACATCTGTACAAATTACATTTAATATTCCAAAATATTTAGGATGGAATACTGAAATTATTTGAATTCCTTTGAACATTAATGGATACCAAAGATACTAACCAGGCAGAGGGATTTAACAAAAACATCGGGCAATAAAACGCATAATGGCTTTCCATAAATTAAGACGAGAGGAAAAAACAAGTTGGAAATAATGAACAATTAAAAAAAATACATTACTACCAGATCAAGTTGGACAATACAATATAAATGAAATACTAACAGAAACGTCTCTTGTTAGAGAGAGAGAGAGAGAGAGAGAGAGAGAGAGAGATAAAGATGTATATTTATCTAATGGTGTCCATCTTAGTCTGACTGATCAGTTCATCTTTAAGAAAACATGAATTAACTGAAGACTTAAGGCAGAAATTCCTTGAATCCAAAATGCCTGACAGATGCTATCCTGAACTAACAAGATCCAGATACTCCAGAACCTATTCACAACACCCACTGTCTACTACAAAATACTATAATCCCAAAGGTGACATGAGAACACCCCCACACTTAGATAACATATTGACACACAAGTCAATCATCATCATCATCTGAGTGTGGGTTATTAGAGGAGATTGAAGGCAGATGCTGCCAATGATGTTCCTCTTATGTCTGACTTTAAATGGCTGTAATCTTTATTTCAAGTAATTCCACCTTGAATAGTTGTCTTATTGCATGGTTCCTACAGGATAGGGAACATTATTTTCCAGTATACAAGATTTAAAGGTAATAAATCAAGATATGTGCGAAAAAGCCTATCATATTTATTCAATGTATGATCAAATATTGACAATTTTATGGTACAGCTCCACCTCAACCCTTCTAGCCGTCTGATCCAACCATTTTAATTTTAATTTTAACTGACATGGGATATCAAGACTATTATGTACCTGTACTATTTTTCTTCTACAATCGAAGTTTTCTTCTACAGGCATAATATTTATTCATGGGCTTTTTTGTTCCAAGTGGATTTTTTTAACAGGCAACATTTTTCCAGGACATTACCTGATTTGTAAAATTCAATGACATTTCCAGGACATTTCTTGATTTTGTCAAATTCAAGGACATTTCCAGGACCTGGAAAATGAATTTGTTATTTTCCAGGTTTTCCAGGATGCGTGGGAACCCTGTATTACAATTAGTTTTGTTCTATTTAACTATATGTTTACTGTGTAATACAAACTTCCATTCCTTTCTGTTCACAGATCTGACTAAAATTTCTTTGTTTTTATTTAATCTGATTACATCTAATTCTAGCTGTAAAGTTGTTGTTTTTTGATGGGTGTACATAATGTAGCTAATACTTAAATATAATAACTGACGCTAAGCAGTGTTTAGCAGTGTTTTCTCATTAAACAAATATATATATATATATATATATATATATATATATATATATATATATATAAAACACTCGTGCCAATATCTTTATTTTCTTTACAAATCATAGACATGATATGATACACTAAATAAATAAAATCTTCACAGGGAGATGATTTACACATAAAATTAAAACAACACATTTAATGTACAGCTACCAAAATAATATGATATGGAAAATAATTGCACACTCAAACCATTTGATAAAGAAATATATCATAATGCAAACATTCAGGTTTATGTGTTAGAAAATATTAGAGCAACACTATGATGAGAGAGAGCGAGCGAGCGAGCGTATGTGTGTGTGTGTGTGTGTGTGTGTGTGTGTGTGTGTGTAAGGAGGGTCTGTATGTGTGAGAGAGAGCATTCTGTTCAAACCTCAGCACCGTCACACATATTAAGATGGACTATTCCCTAGGAAAAGGAGATCACTAAGCTGAAGCATTCTATTAATGGATGGATGACATTTCTCACAAACAGGAGTAACACCTGGATTTAATCCTGTGACATCGTAATGGAGGGTACTATCAACTGTGCTATCTGACCTGGGTACCCACTAAGTACAGCTTATCAATATATAACCAGTTAAAGGCCATAATGTGTGCTCCTACTGACAACATGTGGTAGGATAGACTACTGTCAATTCTAAATGACAAAACTGCAGATGGCATTAAGATACGCATATGATTCATCATCACATTTTTGACAAACAAGTACATTCAATCCACACACCACACACACACACACACACACACACACACACACACACACACACACACATGTACATACACATGCACACACACACAAAGTGTAGACTTCATAAATTATACAGAAATCACCGACACACTCACCCTAAGTTTCTCTGGATCATCTTTTGCTGCTTCCAGTTTCTTCTCAATTTCCACCAGCAGTTTCTTGGTGTCATCAACTTGTTTGTCACACGAGGGCAGCACCTGTACGACAGTCTCTTTCTTCTGTTCACCCTCTAAGACAAGACTCCAGCGAACCTGAACAGAAAGTGGATATGATTCTGGTAACGGTGATGTTTCACTGAATACAAGATTCCCTACAAGTCTCAGATTCAAAATTTTCCTCACTACATCCTCAGGCATGTCACATAAGGCAACTAAAAGTAGATGATATTAAATGACATTTTTGTGATGAGGGACATTAAATCTCACTCACTCACCCACTCACTCACTGATAAACCCACCCACCCACACACACACACACATTCACCCACTCATACACCCACCCACCCATCCACCCACCCACCCACCCACCCACTAGCTCACTCACTCACTCACTCACTCACTCAGTTAATAGAATGGATCAAGAACCATACATTGACAACACAGATAGTAAAAGTAGAGGATGTGACATCAGCTTCATAGAAGACTACCCTGTGTTGGTCAATTATCATTTCAATATTAAGTACAGTTAAGATGAAAACATAAACATGTCACAAAAGGTGCAACAAATAATTACAATACTAAAGAATAAACATATTCTAAATAAACTAATTAAGATGCCATATCGCATACAAACCTTTTTATAAAGATGATAAATGACATACGAGCCATTCTATCAAGATGTCATATAAGTGATATAACACCAAAAAAACAACAACACTATTCTCCGAACACTGCAAATGTTACAAGCAAGAGTTAAAACTGTATTATCTAAACAAGGTTACCATTACAAAATCTTGTTAACAAGCACCACTTCACCTTAAGCTGATCCATGCGCGCCTGTATATGTTGTGCCTTCTCCGGATCCTGTAATTGTGTCCTCTGGATCACCTGATCAGCACGCTCTAGAATCTGACTGATCTCTGGCTCCAGACGAACCAATTCATCTGTCTGATCCTAAAATGTAAACGCATTACTGCAGTCTGTGATACACCCAACACAACAATACTTATTTTGAACACAAAAAATCCAAGAAAGGCATTATTTAGTGAAGTTTTATCAACTATTATGGTTGTGTATAAATAGCCTTTATCGTTTGTTATCCACTTATTATATGGCAGGATAACAACTAAATACTATCGCAATACCTTTACCCATGTCGTGCACACACACGCACACAGAGAGAGAGAGAGAGAGAGAGAGAGAGAGAGATCCTAACTATAACATACCTTTGGCTTTTCATCAGAGAAGCTATCATCAGCCAAGTTACTCTCAAACAGTTCAATAGAGTCAAGAGCTTTCTCCAACTCGGCCTCAAAGTCCCATTCTACAGGAGCCTGGGTTTGTGGTGTCATAGCTAACTGACTTGACCTCTTTATTTCCAAAACAGCATCTCTCTTTAGGTTCTGCCTTTCCTGAAATGAGAAGTTTTCACTCTAAAATATTATTCATTTGTAAAATAAATACTACATAAAAGCATGTACTTCACAGGTATTCAAGACTAATGATTTTAAACTGAGTCGAGAGTGTATATGTGTGTGTGTGTGTGTGTGTGCATGTTCATGTATGGTTGCATACATGCATATATACATGCATATGCATACAAACAAGACGTGTACAAACGACATCTACCAAACACTACCGGAGTTACCTTAATCCGTTCAGAGATATCTGCCCAGCGCTGATTGAGCAAGGCCAACTGTGGCTCCACCAAGTGGCCATACTTGTCGCTCCGATTCATCAGGTCAATGGACGTATCTCTGACGTGGTCCACTTCACTGAGCATCTCACTGTGTTCTAGCTGTACACTCTGGAGAGAGAGAGAGAGGTCCCAAACGTCAAATGATCAATACGATCATCACAATTAAACATCACTCTGACAAACCACCAAACGTAACAGCAGTAGCAGTAGCAGCAATGGAGTGTGGGTCACCCTACAAAACTGGGAGGTCCATGAGCCTGAATCATTCATGTGCTCATCATCCTGTTATTAACATACTGAACAGCAAATTAACAGTATTACTTGTTTTTGCTGGATATTTCATGTGACCATTTTTATTTCTAGGCAGTCACCCCTCAACCATAAACCAAAGGGGTGACCCGCAGGGCTGAGCATAAACAACGCACTGACTAACTGACTCAATCACTCCCTCACTCCCTCCCTCACTCCCTCCCTCCCTCAATCAATCAATCAACCAATCAATCAACCAATCAATCAATCAATCCATCAATCAATCAATCAACCAATCAATCAATCAATCAATCAATCACTCATTCTGGTTATCTAAATCGGTGTAACAGTGTAACCCTATATTGTTTCCAGTGTTAAACACAAAATCAATGACACCTGAAGGTTACAAAACAGACAGATCGCCGCTTGATGCGTAAAAGATTCAGTTAAAGATTAACCTCTTCAAATTTGTGTAAACAATTGATCCAAATTAGTTTATTTATACTTTGATTTGGTCCAATTTAATATTTAGTCATTTAACAATACACAAAAACGTGGCTAAAATACAGCAATCTAATTATTCAGCTCACAAGATTTAAGTATACAAGATTTAAAGAATCAAAATATGTGCCAAAAAGCAAATCATATTTATTCAATGTATGATCGATTATTGACCTTTTATGGTACAACCTCCTCCTCACTCCTTCTAACTGTCGGATCCACCCACTTTTATTTAAATTTTAACTAACATTGGACATCAAGACTTCAAATGTACTGGTATTCTTTTTCTTCTACAATCAAAGTTTTCTTCTACAGGCACAATATTTGTTCATGGGCTTTTTGTTATAAATGGATTTTTTTCACAGGTAATATTTTTTCCACAACATTTCCTGAATTTGTATGACCTAGAAAATGAGTTTGTTATTTTCCAGGTTTTCCAGCATGCATGGGAATCCTAACATACACTGATAATACACATTATACTGCCCCGTGTGTGGTATCATAATAACAGACGTTTTTTACTCTGTTATGACCCACTCATAAATAGTAAATATGTTAAGCTATCATTTTTATCTGTTTATATCTATCCATTTAACTGCCACACCAAAAGTCAGAATATTAATATTACATCCTGAGCGAGGTAAGCCATTATTATTTAATGTATACTGGCAGCAATCTACGTCATCAGAAAACAAGATGTGCTCAAAAATATTTAGTGACAGCCATTTGTGCGTGTGTGTGTGCGCGCACCTGTGCATGCATGAATGCATGCATGCATGCATTCATGCACATGTGCATATGTGTGTAAAATGTATAATTAACACAAATAACCATTAATTTAGTTCATTATCTATAAGCAATTTACAGACGTCATATACCACCATCACAGAATCTTTCCCAGACATTGTGACAATAATATTTACATTTCTATATCAACTCAACACCCACATCTGGATACTCAGGGTACGGGCCAAACTAACTGTAAAGCGTTGTCTATTACAGCCACTTCTATGTTCTATAGGCACACTGACAAGGAAAGGTAACAAAATGGAATGAGAGATGAAACAAGATCAAGATTTAGGCAAGGAGTCAAACACTGATCCTAGAGGTATGTAATTGACAGCATTACCTGAGCTTCTGAGATAGTGAACTGCTCTTTTAACGAGCTTAATAATGACTTACCATTACCAGTCACAACCTGTCAGCATTGCAGCTCTTAAGCCTTAAACCCATTACCCTTTGTTTACGGGTCCTACACTCTAACTAACTGCGCCATCACTCAGTGAGCTCAACTAAAATGAGGATAGGACTTAATGTCCCACAAATACATCCAAGTATCATTCTAATTGAACCCTGAAGTGGATGATTGGTGCACTGGACTCTATTCACTGGACTATCAAAGCACATTTCTTGAGTAAATTACTAAATAATATTATAATGAATAAATGAGAATACCATGACCTCAATAGTTCACTCATTATTTAAGATGTCACAGCCAATCTATTATATAGTAATCAACAATCATCAATCGTCAATGTACTACAGTGATGTACATTTCACTATCTGCCTGGTTTAGGGTATTTGACAGTTGACAGTGTTTGATTCACAGGCAGGCAGGCAGGCAGGCAGGCAGGCAGGCAGGCAGGCAGGCAGGCAGGCAGGCAGGCAGGCAGGCAGGCAGGCAGGCAGGACAGACAGACAGACAGACAGACAGAAGTAGCTTAAATATTTACCATAATCTAACTTGAAATATTATAATACCATTGTTAAATTGAACCAGGAAATTCCATGCTAATCAAAGCCTTTTTTGTACATAATTGGATCACAGACCTATGTCAAAATCTGCCATCCATTATGAATAGAATTAATGTAATTGGTTACCCTTGCTAATGAATACACAACTAAGATCGGTTCTACTTAAATACTAGATGATTTATATTATTAGCATAATCACTGTTATTATAACTCCTATATTGTAATTCATTTATACAATAAATTATCTTGCAGTTTTCATTAAATAATATTAAAAAAACTGTATTATATTCATATAAAGAGAATATAAAAGTGTTACCATACATGTGATTATTTCAGTTTGTTAATAATTAGGTTTATCTGAGTAGACACATAATTTGGATTTTAGTGTATGCATGCAGGGATTGATTGGATAGTCTGAAACATGTGACAACTCATATTATCCACGTTATTTTGATCAACAAAAATTACTATAAAAGTGTCATCCTAGGATACATTTTCTACTCCTGTTGATATATATAACATATCTGGAATGAACTTCAATATATATATATATATATATATATATATATATATATATATATATATAGTCTATGGTTTTATATATATATATATATATATATATATATATATATATATATATAGTCTATGATAATGCCTCAAAAAATCTTCCTTGTTTATCAACAGACATATATTTTTATCAATTTTATCTTACATATTATTAGATATTAACTATTTATGATGTCATGTACCAGACACTGGCCTATTTTTACTGTCCATCATCTATAAAATATTATCTAACATTCCAACAAGTAGCTTCATATTAATACTGTATTGTATTTATATTCAGCTCACAAGTCATATAAATACAAACAGCACAGATCATATTATTGTTGAGCTGTTTAGTCTTCCCACTGGTCTGAGGGGTCAGAGTTGAGACATATAGCCGAGGGGCATCTCCCTATTAGGGAAACACATCCCACAAACACAGGTGTCAACTGGAATCCAACCCACAACCTGGAGGTTTGCAGCTCACTGCTCTAGTGTTCAAGGGGATGATGACACGTGGGTGAAGTTGTTTGCGGGTTCTTTTTATGCCAAAAGCCAACCGGAATATTTATTTATGGGAAACAGTTATTCGTTCAAAACAGAAATAGATGGTATATTATCATACCAAATATCTAAACAGATAATACTTTGTCACTCAGGGTGGCTATCAATATCGGCAACGGATAGGAGTTCCGGGGTGGGATGACTGTGCCCCCCCTCCATTTTCCCATCCCCCTTCTTCCTATCATGGCTATATCCCTATCCCCATTGACCAGCAAGATTACGTTGTTCTGATCTCGGTTGACAAGCTCAGTATTTGTATTATTAACATTAATTTATATATTACTGGCCGTTCAAAATGGTCATAAACATTAAATGTGTTCATTTAATCACAGACTCAACAGACTAAAATGGGTGTACACCCGATAGATGATTAAAACCTTTCTGAACGTAGAGTATATAATACCATGACCAGTCTAATAATTGTACCTGCGCGCTTAAATAAAGGAAAACCAGCTCTTTTAATGTTTATATGCCGTCCTGTGAGATTCGGATAGTAAATCCAGAGCCACGCATTACTCAGTGTTCATACACATTTCGACATATCAGATTCCAGGACTTTCCAGGAGCTTTCAATGTCAAATTCAAGGACCTTTTCAATGAATTCACAAACTTTTAACGCGCAAAGATACGCCCATATTTCGGAAGAAATGTAACAACTGAATTCCTGTACACTTAGGATTAGAAATATAGATCTACGTGTCCAAATTCCAGAACTTTCAAAGACCTCTACAAATATTCCAGGACTTTCCAGGCTTGGAATCCGAATTTTATAATTTAAGGACTTTCCAGGTTTTCAAGGACCTGTTACTGTAATTTAAAACACGAAAAATACTGATACAATTTTTGGGGATTTCAGTCCAATTTATCATAGTCATTTCTGTTTTAGTTATTGTTGTCACCAAATAAATACTGGCATTTTTCTACAATATTTTAGGGTTCCCACAATTTCCCACATGCGTGAAATCCATGAATAACTGAAATGAATTCAAATGACATCCCATTATTGATGGGCAATATTAGAAGAAAAATAGATGCACATGCACTACTGAGGTACATTCCGCTGAACGCGTAACATATTAGTGCCCCCGCAATTAGCTGTTGTTACTTATTCGTCCACTTTAATGGCATGATATATGCTGTTGTCTTCGTGTACTGCTCCGTTATTAGAATGAACACAGTAACAATGGAACATTTAATACTACCTTAGCCAATGTCCAGATACTCTCATTGATTCGGCTACCGCTGGGTTCATATATCAGACAGGTTATTTAGCATGAACAAAATCCCTTAAACAATAAGCGAAAAGGATCAAGGCAACCCAATCCGGAATCCCAAATCCACAGCAAAATGGCTGGAGACGTTTCTAGGTCAGCAGAACTAAAAAATTAAAACCCATCAAATCAGTAATTATATCAAAAAACAGTTCACAATCCAGGAAGCTTTAATTCCATTAAAATGCCATAATTTCCGGCTGAACCCAGATGTCATGTTTCTGACAGACAAATGTTATTCTGTCCAATAAATGACTCGTCTAATATTAATCAACGAACACCAACTTACGCCGGCCGTATTGAGTCAAAATTAAAGCTGATATTGTTGCTCTAAATTGGCTAAACAAAGCTAATTTACCTCGGCTCATCTAAACATATTTAATGCTATAATACTTCTAAGGTTGTTGTTACATACGATGACAAAGCTTCGTCTCATCGTGATTAGAAAATAATTTCATTTTAATTCCTCTCTGCTGCTGATCCGTGGAGCAATACTTTTACGACATCATATTTATTGTAAACTATTTCTGACAATATTATTAAGTTATTATAGAGGTTCATTGACATTGGATAATTGTATCGTATATGGGAAAAACCATAATGAAACAGCATATCTGAAGGGTGTTTCATCTTTGACTTGCCTTCATTACCTTTGGAGGGCGCTCGGCCCATTTAGCCTACCGTGTGCACAAAAGTGGCCGTAAAACATCAATCATCATCATCATCATCATCACAATAATGAAATAATTTATTCAAATCCCATCAATCACTAAAAACTTTGACATAAAGAACAAAAAAGATCACAGGACTATTTATGACAACAAAAATTAGCTGTTCGTTTTCAGCTGGATTGATTAAAAAAAACACAGGTCGTACATAGATATGACAACCTGTCACTTAAATAGCTTTATCACTTATACTTCCCTGTTTAAACAAAATTAAACTGGGTGATAAAATTATTTTAAAGTTAATAATGTTTTGCAGGTGTTTGGCCAATTAATGCTAGGGTGACTTGTACCACAACAAACTGGTTCCAAAAGATGTTTGTTAGTTATAAGAATGAGCCCCTCCCCCCAAAAAAAAGGCGGTGGGGTGGGGTATTCATTATTATATAGTCTTGAGAAATTAAGTGATTTATTTAACTTTGGTGTTGGTCACATCTGGAACATTAATGGCATTGGGGCAATGTCACAGAAACAGAGCTATTAGTCTAAGTTGGAGCTTAAAATGCAGCACAGTTTTCTAGCTATAGCGTAATTGTATCATGTATATGAGTAGTTAATATGAAAATGTATTTGTTTATTTGCGATAAGAGTATACCAAGTATCTCATATTTGTGCTATGTATATAAATTAACGCCCCCCCCCCCACACACACACACACAGAGGGGGGGGGGTGTGACCATGTGAGCAGTGCAAATGATGATGACATCAGTAACCTTTGAGTGGTATCAAACCAAGAATCTCTCCTGTTCTAACCCAGCACCATACCCAACTGAGCCACCTTAATTTCCTGCAACAGCACCGACCTCCAACCCTCCCCCCATTGGCACACAAACCAGATGCGACTCCTGCACCGACCAGCAAAGGAGTGTTCTAATCTGCATAATCTTGATTAAACCTCTCAGCATCAATCACAGTTAAATTCTAATTTGGTTCGTAACATCCCCAGAAGAAACATAGTCTTATCACAGGAAGAGTTCACACAATTATAATGTTAACTACCAGCCATTAGTATTGATTAGGTGTTAACAGATAAACGTGGTAATGGTGGTCAAGAAGATAAACGTGTTTACTGTCAACAAAACCAAATTCAATACCAACATCAACATACAACATCAACGCATCACTTGGCAGACAACTACAGTGATACAGATATGTTACGTATGTACGATATGCTGTGAGTTATACGTCACATAATATGAGCTGTACGTCACAGTGCATCGGTTTGACAATTTTACATTGGTTTTAAAAGGGTTTGTAATGTTGTCACATGTTATTATCTGGATGTTACACATTATATGTTATATGTCAGTGGTTATTAGGAATTAACGACACTAGATCCAGACACTGTTTAAAGAACAGTACTTATACACACACACACACAAACACCTGGTACCTTTATTAGCCCCAAGACGTGACCTGGAAACTGTGAGATATATATCATCCACCAACAAAACTCATGTTTAACATAACATATTTGTGGTAAGACTCAAGGGCATATATATATATATATATATATATATATATATATATATATATATATATACTACAGCATTGGCAGCTTATAGATCATGTCAGCTTGATGGTCTTAGTAACACACAACTTTATTACTCAACTATTTAACAATATAATCTCTGTGACAATGAAAACCAGGAAAATAAAATAATAGTATTTGTTTTGTTGTAGCAACACCCGTACTGGATTAAAGAACAGTGAGAAAATATTCATTTATATAATTAACCGTAGCCAGATCTAAAGAATCAGGCGTGACAAATGCCCGCAACCCATAAATATTTTGATAGAAATCATTACATACATGTAATAAAATATAAAAAGTATTTAAATTTTGGAATAATAAGATATGTTATACCCATTGAATTTTTATTTATTATTTAGACAATATGTTATTACTACTACTGCTAGTACTACTACTACTAGTCAATATTATTATGTCATATACACTTGTACTCATCAACCAGAGATACTCGCATATAAACCCCTCCATGACATACTTTAGTAATATCACAGAAAACATAGCTACATTACAAAATGTTCATGCTGAGAATGGTTAAAATCTATGCACCAAATATCTGACCCGAAAATGTGTGTGTGTGTGTGTGTGTGTGTGTGTGTGTGTGTGTGTGTGTGTGTGTGTGTGTGTGTGTGTGTGTGTTTATAATAACAGGTCCAGCCATAATTATTATTCATTTATTTTAACCTTTGATTAAAAATGGATGCCATTTTCTGAAAGTGGACCCCATGTTCACAGGCACACACACACACACACACACACACACACACACACACACACACACACACACACTGTAACAAACAAACAAACAAACAAGCATGGTATGGATGCTGTACAAAAAAATAAACAGCTAACTAGAAATAGAAAAGAATCTATATTTATGTTGGCACCACATTAAGCTGCTTGTGTATAACAACTTCGTATCTTCACTAAATTCTGCTGCTTCTTCTTCCTTGGCATATTCCTCCTTCCAATGAGCACCACTCCAAGTTTCACATAAAATCATTAAAATCTGTGCATTCGGTGCACAGTATTTGACAGAAGTAAATGATGGACGTCATAAGGAATGTTTTTCATACGAGCGGATAAAAAGCGGCTTCAAAACTTGATGATAAAACCAAACACTAGACTGAGCTAAAGAACGTACTCGGAGAATGGTCAGCAACATCTAAAATAAAACGACTGATTGCCAGACAAGATTATATCATGAAATATAAACATCTTCTGACCAACAATTAGTTATAATGTTCAGGAATGTATACAGACTGTCAAGAAAACAAATATGGCTATATATTAAAATAATTACTTTACAATCTGGGTTATGTAGTGTACTTACTTCTGGATTGGGTGATGTTGACGATGGTGGTGATGGTAGTGTTAGTGATGGTGGTGATGGTAGTGATGGTGGTGATGTTAGTGATGGTGGTGATGGTAGTGTTAGTGACGGTGGTGATGGTAGTGTTAGTGATGGTGGTGATGGTAGTGTTAGTGATGGTGGTGATGGTAGTGTTAGTGATGGTGGTGATGGTAGTGTTAGTGATGATGTTAGTGATGGTGGTGATGGTAGTGTTAGTGATGGTGGTGATGGTAGTGTTAGTGATGGTGGTGATGTTAGTGATGGTGGTGATGGTAGTGTTAGTGATGGTGGTGATGTTAGTGATGGTGGTGATGGTAGTGTTAGTGATGGTGGTGATGTTAGTGATGGTGGTGATGGCAGTGTTAGTGATGGTGGTGATGGTAGTGTTAGTGACGGTGGTGATGGTAGTGTTAGTGATGGTGGTGATGGTAGTGTTAGTGATGGTGGTGATGGTAGTGTTAGTGATGGTGGTGATGTAGTGTAGTGATTTATGAGTGTTAGTGATGGTGGTGATGGCAGTGTTAGTGACGGTGGTGATGGTAGTGTTAGTGATGGTGGTGATGGTAGTGTTAGTGATGGTGGTGATGGTAGTGTTAGTGAGTGGTGTATAATGATGGTGGTGATGGTAGTGTTAGTGATGGTGGTGATGGCAGTGTTAGTGACGGTGGTGATGGTAGTGTTAGGTGGTAGTGTTAGTGATGGTGGTAGTGTTAGTGATGGTGGTGATGGTAGTGTTAGTGATGGTGGTGATGGTAGTGTTAGTGATAGTAGTGTTAGTGATGGTGGTGATAGTAGTGTTAGTGATGGTGGTGATGGTAGTGGTAGTGATGGTGATAGTATGGTAGTGTTAGTGATGGTGATATTGTAGTTATTGTAATATAAAGAAAAGAAAAACTAGAATAAACTGGCAACACAATTAAATTTCATCTTGTTAAAGTGAGTTAGGGATCTGTTTAGCCTCAGCTCGCCTTACGTCTGGGATATATGGCCAAGTGATGACTCTTTAGGAAAATAAGATGATCAGATGGTACTGCCCCCCCCCTCAAGGAGACACACACACACACGCATACACACACACATACACACACACACAGATAACAAACATACTAAGATTAGAATCCCGGATCTAGAGGTTTACAATACAGTATCATACCATACCAACTCCACTATAATATCATACGATCTCACAATAATAAACTGACACATTCTGTTACTGTCACTGACAAAGAAGACATCAATCAGCGCTTCATCTTATCTCTTGGACTGGTCCACAAACAAATTACAGATAACGTGGTTGACTACAGGGATTCCACTCCCAGGCTAATTCTGAAGGTGAAGATCCATCTTTCAGCTCATCTCATTATCTTATGAGACGGCATCAGTTGTCTACCATGAGAAAGGTTTAAGATGGGAACGATATTTAACATTTGTTTGATGTTTCTTTCATCCAGCAAACAATTAAAAAAAAAACTTCCTCGTATGCCTATCCTTAAAACACCTTATTCTCGTCTTAACATAATAATAGGGATCCATAAAATACAATCGGTTAACCTCAACTGCTCGAGAAGCGTGTCAAAGCTTTTAACCATTTCTTAACAACGAGGTTCATAACAGTCCAACAGATCCCAGATCTGATCCTATACACAACAGATCAGCAAATGAGCTGATGGGATCTGAACTCACTTTCGTGGTAGGCTCACTACCGGTACTTTCTGGTCTTCCGCACTCAAATGCCCCACTCATCAACACATTCATAATTTAAAACGCTGTATCAAATGGTTAAAAATCAATGCTTTCTTACTATAATTCCGTATTTTTGTCATACAGTAACACGGAAGCCGAGTTACTGCCGGGCCTTCCCTGTTACGAGTACAATATTAGCGACGCCGAATCGGAACCGCCGCCCCTCTTCCCTAAAGCTGGCAGGTCATTCACGATTCCAACGGCAACAACTCCCATTACTGAAGCCATTCACACTATGATCCCGTTCAAGAATTTAGAGACGCATTTCTGACCCGATCTCGTGCCATTTACACGGTGGTTCGTTCCGAGAAATGGAAGTCGATTAACTTCAGGCCGTGATCGATACAAAACCACGGCAATCGCGTAGTCGGCCGATTTACCGAGTACAGCCCGCAGTCTGAACTTCCATTTCCCATCAAATGAAATTTACATCAGTGGCCTGATAAATAACCCCATTCCATTGCCGCCATCTTCCACGGCGGCAACGACACCTAGTGTAGAGAGTAACATGATGTATCATGTCAGTGATGGAAATCTGTCTCCGAGGAGCATCTTCTGATATAATGGAAATTTCTCACAATCTTACGTCATTGTACACAGCAGTCTCCTTTTGGGTGCGGTTTATTAAAGCACCAGTTCAGTTGTAACGTGTTTATTGCTATTTCATTGCAAACACACCACACCGGCCAGGCTGTTAAGAGAGCTGTTCAATTGATACACGTTTACAGCGCCACCATTTATTTAAAACAATTAATCAATGCAAATTAATTAATAATATTTTCAAGGACACAAGTTGCTCGCAGAATGGGAGATATTTCTCTGGCATTTAAACAAATTATACTTGGGAGTGTGTCTATCCTGAAATGTCTTCTGGCTGTCATGGAAATGAGAGTGGGGGGGGGTGCTTACGCAAAACTATTGATGATGATGATGATGATGATGATGATTGGTGTTTTACGGCCACTTTTGTGCACTTGGTAGGCTAAACGGGCCGAGCGACATCCAAAGGTAATGAAGGGAAGTCAAAGATGAAACACCTTTCAGATATGCCCATGCCGAGATTCGAACACGGATGGTAGTGATCTGTGGTCAAACACATTACCGTTAGACCACGGAGACGCCCTAAAGCATTGAGGGGACTTCATGTAGCAGTATAGACCACGGAGCTGTTCATCATGAGCTTGAGCCTGAGTGATGTGATGGCACGACACATGTGCTACATTGGTACCACAACCTACACATGCTATGTAATGTATCTTAAAAAACATGTACAGTCAAAATGCATTTATTTGCAATGTTATGATTTCTGTAGAAATAACACTCTCTGTAATTCATTTCAATTCTTCAATGAGTTTACATCAACCAATCAATCAGTTTTTGTTTACACAGGTGAAACATTCAATCAATCAATTGATCGATCAATCGATCGCTTTATGAAATACTTACCATTTCCTAAACAGACTCTACAGCTAGATATTAACGCTTTATTCTTCAGGTTTCTGTCTACGATACAAAATAATAATCTTCCTTTATCCACAAATATCCTCCGGATAAATATCTCATCCCGAAGCTGTAATAATTCATTGAAAATAAAACTGTTTCCGTCCTGGACAGCTCCAGCGCTAAAACATCCAACAGTGACGCGATCCAGATGGCGCACTGATCCGGTACAATAAAATCGCTAGGCCTTCCTTCCAATGCCAATGCTCGGCCAATGCAAATCTTATGCAATGACACAAGACATCACCAAATACAGCGCTGCGATGACACTACACGGCGAATGCTATCATCACTCTACCATCTATAACAGCTAATAATCAACTACAAGAATGTTGTTAGCCAAGTTGACTCGACCAACAGACTGTGTGTGTGTGTGTGTGTGTGTGTGTGCGTGTGTGTTAGGCTGGGCTACAGACCACGGACATACCCAACATGGGACTCTAAACATTGATTACCTCCAGACAAGATCGAGTGGCAGTAAGTGATTTACGATGCTCTGTGGTGATGTAGACTGTTAACAACCATTGTGTCCTCCTGACTAGATATGTGTGTATCCAATGTGACATAACATTGACAGCTAGAGGAAGGTATATTAAATACAATGTAACATAATTGAGTCTCTTAGCTAGGGGTGTGACAAAAGTCGTGTGTGCTTTAGCAATGTAGAATAAAACACTGGCACAGAGAATCGTGAATTGTGAATTCAAACTCTGAACAATTCATCCGGAACTGAATCCAGAGCAGTGACTTTTCATTTTAACACATGTACTATTTTACCAGTTCACACGGGCGCGCGCCCCCCCCCCCCCTACGCGCATACACACACGCGCGCGCACGCACACACACACACACACAGATATAATGCAATATTAACTATGTATATAGCATAACCATGTATGTTACAAACATATACAGATTATGACAAGACAGTGTCCTATAATAGCTAACAAGACTATACATAATGGGACATGACAGCGTCCTGGTGAGAGAGATATATGCCGTGACAGTGTTAACTAAATATACAAACAGTGACAGGCTATACATCTTTTAACACACACACACACACACACACACACCTATAACACACACACACACACAGAGAGAGAGAGAGAGGACACTACATTAGACAGTTTAAATGTAACCTGTAGGATATGTAAGGACTATTGAGACATGAAGTGAAGTCAGGTAATAAATACAAACTAAACAAACAAATCTGAACTGAATTTGAAGTACATACACACACACACACACACACACACACACACACTGACCCAACCCCAACAGTGGTAGAGTATGGTCTTATTTTTGGATTCAATTTAATTTAAACATCAAACATTTCAAACGTTTGGTTGAAGGACACTTTTCAAACTTTACTCTAACTTCTCCAAATAGATCAACTCCGTGGACGGTACGAATCCGGGACAAAATCTCACAGGACAAAATCCCACGGTACTAATTCTACCCGGACATAATCCTACGGTACAAAATAACACAGCACATAATCCCATAAAATGAATAGAGGAACAAAATCACACACAATAAAATTACTAGAACTAATATGTGTAAATATTTCCAGGCATTATTTCACTATATTTGTTCATTCATGTCATTTCATTAATTTATCCGGTAATACATAAAGAAAGATAATAATTTAATTGTATTGTGTGTATTAATAAATAAAGAAAAGAAAGTGTTTAAATTTTATTGTGCTGGATTTTGTCCCTCTTTTCACTTTCTGGGATTATGTCCTGTGGTATTTTGTACTGTGGGAAGGTGTCCGGATAGATTTTGTACCATGGGATTTTGTCCTGTGTGCAGGATACCGACGGTAGATTGCGGAGTTAAATCCACAATCCGTTTGGTTGAACAACACTAATTACTATAAACAATGTGATCACAAATCATGAAACAAAACAATTTGTTCACTCGTCACAAACTCCTGGCATTAGGCCAAATTATAGAATTGGCCATCATTTTCTCGTTTAGAAACAGAGAATCAAAGAAAGAAAAGTGACACCGAATGAACAGTTATCACGGATGTGTAATTAGATTTCACTCACTGACTCGATCACTGACTAATTAACAACCTCCCTTCTTCCACTCGCCCACATAACTAGGCAAGTAAAAACAGTCCCCCCCCCCCGATCGTAATACAATTCTCAAAGTATAATAAATTATTTAAACTTGAGTCGGGTAGCACACATACCTTAGATTAGGACTCGTGCCCTCTAAAACGAAATACGGTCACCGGGCTGCACATAAAACAAACCCTAATTAAACTAGTGTAAGTAAACTAATACATCCACCTTAACACTAATAAATAATGAAACGCCATGTATTCCATACATCCGTCAAACCTACACGTTAGTTCCGCGTAATTCCTCACATGAAGCGAACCTAAATCCACCCTTAAGGCTGAGCTCGGCTAGCGATTTAAATAAAAGGAATGTTCATCTTCCCGACTCCTGCTAGGGATGGTGCCAGAAGCACGAGCAAAACACCATCGTATTGGACACTGCTAGATACGTAATTTGACATTTGATGCGCTAGAGAAATCACCAGATAGCTAGATATTTATTTCGAGATGATACGGATAACAAACATACAAATTATACAGTTATGTTTTAGCAAAACAAAGGTATGTACATTTTGAACCGTCTCGTCGTCATACCTAAGAAATAAATTTCTGTATCCTATCAGATGGAAAGTGTTCATACAGTTTGTGTCGATAAATACATTTGATTTACAAGACTGAGAGGCCGGATAGACCGATATATCGTATGTAGTGCATACATTGAAAAGAAACCACCTGCACAAATGTGCACGTTACATATAATTCAATGTAAATAAACAAGTTTTAGATATAAAATGAGCCACTCCACCACAAAAAGGAGAAGAAACCTCAACGACCCTGGGTAACCACCCTGGGTAAATCATATTATAGACCAGTGGGTAACGTGTATACTTGTTTTGTTGGTCAGAAATCTTCTAATTCTATGCCACGCGTGAGTGACGGTATTGTGCTGGATGATGTTGAAATAAAAGAAAATAAGTTCAGCATGAAACGATTGGCATACATTTCGAGGAGACTGCAGGACCTGGTGACACCTACGGCGTAAAACACCACCATCCTGGCACCTAGGTCTTCTCCTATAACAGGTGAACACCTTCAACTCTGTACACATTACAACCTCAACATTGTTACTGTTATCATTTAGACTTACCTTGTATCTGTGTATCTCGGCATCGCTAACTTGATGTTCCAGAGGTAAAGACTCGGAGACTTTTAACTGTTCTTCAACTTTTGTTATCCATGTGGTCACGTCTTGGAAAGATTTCTGATAGTCAGCAAATAATTCATCGAGCTCCTTCTCCTGCTCCTAATTAACATAACGGACAGCTGGATTAATAAGTAATCATTTACTACGACACCGCTAATACTGATAATAGTACTTTATAATTATTAATTATAATAATTACCATGACCAGGTGCAAAATGCTCAAAATATATTCCAGTTAACGATTATGGTAAAAGCTCAATCAAAGAAGCCCTCTAAGATTCGCTACAGCTCAGAAATAATGGCTGACTTCATTAATTGTATCACAAAAACTGTTTACGATTTTGGATAAAATTAAAAACAAATTAGTTTCAACTTTACAAAATGTACTTGTGATATCATAATTTTCGTAAAACTCTTAATTATTATCAACATCATGAAACAGCATCTTCATATCTGAATCTTCAAGATGACCATTGTCATGAGGCTGCTCATTATCTTAGGTAGCTGATGATGGACTATCCATCAGCTGATCTCTTGGATATCTTAGTTCAATATATATATATATATATATATATATATATATATATATATATATATATATATATATTTGCAGCATCACAAGCTGTGATGTTACTTTTTAATAATTGTCACAAACCTGTAGGTGTTGTTGTCTGGCAACAAGCCTCTCCTTTAGATCGGCGAGTTGATTTTCATAGAGTTTCACACTCTGTTCTGTTTCTGCAAGCAGACCATCCTCAACAATTTCAGTGAGCTGTGACAACAAATCGTTGATAGTGGCAGTCTGCTGCACTCTCTTCGCAATCTCTGCCAGTCTGTTGCCGATCCATTTCTGTTCCTCTTCAATATTACGAGGCATTGGCACTGTCTCGTTGTTGCTCAGTTTCTTATCAGTCTCATTGATGAACTCTTCCATGCTTGATCTCTCCCGTTTCAGTTTCTTACTTAGCTTCAAGCCTTTATCGAGGTCACTTTTACTGTGAGTAACCTGGGAAAACAAGTGCGACAGGTTATCATACATATAATTGAGCCCATGGTTGTGGTGGTATTGCATGGCATATCCTAAAACTTTGAATTCCTCTTTCACTAACGCACAGACATTTACAATGCGTAACACCCATCAATGCTCTAGAAGCATGCTGTTGAAGGGTTCATACTCATTTTGACATATCAGATTTCAGGACTTTCCAGGACCTTCCAATGTCAAATTCAAGGACATTTTCAATGAATTCACAAACTTTTAACGCGCAAAGATACACCCATATTTTGGCCTGGAATCCAAATTTTAAAAATCCATGACTTTCCAGGTTATCAAGGACCTGTGCGAACCCTGTGTTGCTCTCTGCCAATCTTGGTAATTGGTTAACTTCCAAATTTCCAAAACCTCATGATGGTCTATTACATGGGGCTGTACAAAACATAACAGCACATGGACAGTTGGGAAACTTCAACCATGGACCACACACATCACTCCAGTACACACCAAAGGAACTGGAGGAAATGTGGAAGTGTACAAATCAGACACACGATCTCAGCACATCCAAGAAAGATCCTGCTCTTCGGATGTCCAGTGCTCTATAAATTACACCTATCATCAAACACTTGAGACATTCAAAATGGTGAGATATATAAATCACTTTGTTGTTTACAAACACTAACCTGGGCACCCAGATCATTATATTGTTGTTTTATGGCATCGAGCTGTTGGTTCAACTTCTCTGGAAAGTCCACTTGTTTCTTTTCAACCACTTGTCGGCCTGTCTTGATCACATATTCTACATCTGGCTTTATCTCACTCATAGTACGGTAGAACTTCTGGAAGGGTACACGTACACACATGGAGCACATTTAATGATTACATTATGATAGAGAATATGGTAGGGTTCATTATGATGAATCATTTTGGCAATATCACACACACACACACACACTTCTGTATCTATATAATTAAAGCATGCTTCACTTCCAGTCTGCCGTTACCACGTTTATAATGATGATCATCATACAACGACCAAAATACACATCATACAACAATCAAGCTACATCTATCACCATTTATGCCATACAATTATCCACAAACACAAACACCACACAAGTATCAAAATATACATTGTTCAACAATCAATGCAATAACTATACAATTATACACCCAAATACCAAACAAATACTAACACATACACCAAGCTCTTTTCAATATACAGAAAATACAACCAACATACAAAGCATGAAACAATCAATATAACAACCAGATAACTATCAACATGTATACAATACAAATATCAACATAACTGCCTAGCAACTATAAATGTATACACCAAATAACTATCAATAATATATATATATATATATATCCCATACAAAATAGCATTATATAAACCACCATAAATTGTTGATATAACACACTATCAACATACATGTCATACAATTAACATCATACATACCATACAGTTCTCAACTTGGCTCTGGATCAGTTCTGGATCATCAGATCTCAGCTCTATGAGATGGATCCGCTCCTCAATCTCATCCAGAACACGTTTGACGTGCGTCAATTTGGGCTCAAAATTGACTGGCCGCTGAAACTTGTTGAACTTGGCCATCACCTCAGCATAATGTTTCTGGAGGGGAAATGGCAATCTCTGATAAATGAACATGCACAACCTTCATAAATAATCATAAATGTGTTTTAAACCTAACAGATCCACAAGGTAGTGGGGGGGGGGGGGCAGTGCAGAGTAAGTCAAATTTTAAATAAACATTCTTGATTACTGCTTTAATATAAATATGTACATATAAGGAGAGAGCACGCTTTGTACTCATGATCGAACATTGATTTGATGGTGACATTTCAGATGTCATCTATGCACAATATGTCTTACTTATCAGTGTTAGGCTGTATATTTCTGCTCTAAGAACTTGTGTCCTATCAAACAGATAAATGACAACACAATCGCTGTACTACCGTAACAAAAGGACAATGGCTTGCGAAATATGGACGCCAAAGAAACCTTCTAGCTGTCAAAACGATGTGGGTCAAGATATTAATCTCTGAATTGATCCGAAAGATTTGAGTGTCCACGCCTAAATCGGACAGCGAGCACTTTATCTCTAGTGCTCCCTCTCCCGGAGCTTCGCTGGCTGAGCCATTAAATTTAACACTGCTTCAGACTGTTTCTGTGTTTCAATGATATATTTGTTATGATGGTATTCTTCCAATCCTCTGTTTACTGTTAGCATTCTCCCGCTCTCGGCAGGGACAGGAAATGGATGATATGACCAGTCAGCTGTCCGAACGGTTCATTTTCGGAATTCCTACATTACATCACGAGAGGCATTCATCGCCAATCGGCGTACGTACAAAGAGCTAAGTGATATCCCCCTCTCCACACACGCACACAGAGCAGCATATTACCAGTCAGGTAAAGTGTAACTATCTGCTTAACGAGTAAGATTTGTTTAGCTTTGTTTGCTCAATAGATTATACCGCAACTGACATGACATGCCAGTGTTATTGACAACAGCAAAGAAAGAAAATTTACAGATGTCTATCCCGAAATAAATTATCATTATTATTATTGTTATTTTTCTTACTACCATCAACATCATTATCCCAATTTTTTAAAACAATTTTTATAATAATTACGGGTTGCTTCAGGTGTCAATGTTTTATGCAATGTTTACTTGGCTCAAGTCGAGAAACATACATTTGTTTAATTCCCATTGGAGTATACTGCTTTAGCAGCTCACACAATGGATTTCAATTTCATGCACCATCACATCAGTAATTATATCCTGAATACTATTAAGCAAGAACACACTGTTGATGACATCCGCCAAAAAAAATATTATCTGAACTGACAGGTAGATTGTTTGTTTTGTTGTTCGGAAGAATCCCCAAGCTGTCGCTTATTCCGCACAGCTTCTCTTCTCCCCCACCACTCACAGGGGAGCAGTAGGGAAAGATGGAGGTGACCACCCTAAGGGTGGTCACTGCTTTACGTCCTCAGGGGGGTTTTAACGTCTCCCTTTATTTTAAATAATTCAGTGGAGACAGCAGCGCCATTTAACGTCGTCAGCCACCCACGATGTTGTGACCCGAGAAATTAATCTCTGGAAAAGTTTCGACCTTTTCCGAGGTTCGAACCTGTGACCGTTGGCACCAAATACCGGGTGCTTAACCGACAGGCCACCGGAGCTCACTTGACAGTTAGAGAGATGTGCTAGTTTTTTTATTTATAATGTTCGCTGAACCACGCCCAGACAGGCTCTTTACTAAATACTACCATATCAAGTGTTACCTGTATGTCGTAGTCTTTCAGTAGACTTACGATGGCACATATAGTCAGTGTTTAACGTACAGCATTTATTGCTATACGTTATATAACAAAAACGAACATCATTCATATCGTAAATATGATACAATGTCATAAAATAATGTTAAAAGGGCCACGCAATAAATGTCTATCACCTTGAGTATCTGGATCTGTTGTTCAAGCCTCTCAGCAGCTTCTGGCTTGCTGTCATTTCGGAATTCCCTTGCTTGGTCTTCAAGTTCCTTAAGTAGTTCCTCTTGTTGGTTGAATTCTGATTTCAGGGTCTGAAAATACGAAGCAGAACTTTCAAAGTCAAGGACATCCGTAAAATTAATACTGGATACAAATATGAAGCCAATATGGTAATATTTGATGATTTATTGATTTGATTAAAGAGAATACTTAATTTGATGATTAAAAGAACAATACATAACAACAAAAAGAAGACACCTGTTTTGTTTGTTTATTAGTGGAGAACCTGTTAAAAATGTTTTAGATGACTAGGCACTAGAAACATAATTATATATCAACTTCATTGACAACGCTGAAGTAACACAACTTTCTATCCGTCATACTTGATCAACCAAATTACTCTATCAGTCAATAACATTGTGTTGTTGATAGATCCATCTTTTGGACATGCATCAGTGGATGCCACAGTAATCTTTTTAACTTTGAGCTGCACTCATGATGACTTGGTTCTGATGGTACCCTTTCAAAGGGCTTTGTTGAAACCTCATCCTTTGGATGTTCTTTTACGGGATTCTTTCTTAATTCGTTCACGAAAACAAATTTCTGAAGGTTTTTCACCTTCCATATACACATAACTAACTACTAAATGGTACATGATAGCACATTTCAGTCAAACTGATAAATGTACAGTGAGTGAGTGAGTGAGTGAGTGCGTGAGTGGGTGAGTGAGTGAGTGAGTGAGTGAGTGGTGAGTGAGTGAGTGGGTGAGTGAGTGAGTGAGTGAGTGAGTGAGTGAGTGAGCGAGCGAGCGAGTGAGTGCAACAGAAGCCACGTTTGTACGCTGTCTGATGTTGGTACATTACCAGAATGAAAAGATTAGAAAGGTCTCCCGAACTGGACAATCTGTTGGCTTTTAGCGATTGTTATAAAATTAATCTATTGATAACACAAGAGGACAAAGATCAATCAATACGCACATTATCTATTGTTGATTATCTATCTAAGACATGTATCCATTGATTGTGAAATAGTATGAGCGGACAACATGGTTGACTTGTCAGTAGTCTAATACATGCTAAACATACACGGAGTACCCAAGTATGTGGATGGGCAAATGTGTGTGAACACACACACACACACACACACAAACTTCTACTTAGCCAATCATAACTCCCAACAATAAATCATCATCATCATCATCATTTAACCCTAATCTAAGCCCAAACAATCAGCCAGATATAATCAGATCTGCAACAATTTGAAATAATCTTACCTGCTTCTTTAACCTGTCCATTATCAGATAGATACCATTAGGCCGGCCATTAAACGGCAGGCACAAGTCTAACTTACTACAACATGCGTCAGGCAAGTTTTATCAAAATACAACCACATCATATAAGCCAAATGTTCATCTGGTCTAACATAAAAGGTGTGTGAATCTAACCACATCTGTACCCTGTTTGTCCGCCTCTCGGTGGCACATATTTGTAGCCAGCCCCGGGAGGTGTTGGCTCCGCCTGAGGTGTTAACGAGTTGATTAGGGCTGCAATTTTTCATCAGCATCATAAGCTTATCCACGGGGAGTAGCATCTCTGCCAGCTGTCATATATCGGGAATATTTCCGGATACAAATAAGCACCACTCGGAATATGGATCAAATCCTGAGAAACACACGGAGAGTAAGGAGTTGGATAACATAGGATTTGATTGTTGTGATAATGAGCCGATTTAATTAATACGGACCCTTACGGAAACTGGACACTGATCCTGATACGGATCTCTGTTGCTCTGGTTCTGGAGTAATCCTACAAAAGGTCAGCTGGACTGGATGTGATAAAAACCAGCTAACATCAGGAGATTCACCCGGTAATGAGACATCATCATACGTTGTTTACATTTATAGACACTTACAGTCACATTTACAGACACATTTATAGACACAACAACCATCCTCCAGTTCATCGATTGGAAACAAATACTTGAAATCAATCCAATTTATCGAGCCACGCTATCAAACCATTTGATGGCGAATCGATAGGCTTCGAACCGACAACAAAAGTAGACGCATTGAAGGCTAGACATCTGGTTGGTTAACAAACACATTCTCTGGCCACAAAGACAAGAACAATGCCTGTGATATGTAAATATTCATTAATCACTTGGCTCTGCCTACAGGTAACACCTGTAATCCAACCAAATGGCATTAACATCTGTGCAGTATGAAACTCCTCAAGAGTCAAGGCAATACTAGGAAATACAAAAACCAAACAACAGGTTTGAACTAAGTAAACTGGAAATGTTTAAAATTGTACAAAACTAAACATATTCATATATCAGTGTAGGTGCTAAGTGCCTAATAAACTCTTTGATTAGGCTGAAATACACCCACTTCTCCCACTGCATTTAGCCCCTGAATAGCTTAGTCAAATGTGACGCTGTTACTTGAGGACTTTCGCATAATATTGTTAATTTGAGTTAGTCAGCTATAGTAGTAACAAAGCAGTAATATAGCACTACTTTAATAGGAGTACTATTTTGAAAAGTAACTATTATAGTGTTGTTAGTGTGATGAAAAATTCACAGTTAAGTGAACTTGCTAAATTAATTTACTGCAATAATATGTTCACAAGAAATATATCATCCAATGAAGTGATGTTAATTTGACGTAGTGTAATTATTAACTTCAGTCTTGTCTAAACATAGTTTTTTCTTAGTGCAGTGATTAGTTGTATAATTTGATGATAATGGTGATGATGATAATGGTGATGATGATGATGATGGTGGTGGTGATGATGATGGTGGTGGTGGTAGGAGTGGTGACAGTGATCTTGATGGTAACGTGATGGTGATGAGGTGATAAAGTAATATCTAATAATACATCGTGTCAAATATATCACTGAATGTTGTCAAAGCGTTTATAATGATTAAATAATTGTTAATTTGGCAGCTTCGTGTGGAACTTTGATTTAGTCATTACAAGTAGCACAGTTAATTGGATCAGTTTTATATAGTGCTGTTAATTCACTAGGTGGTGTATGGATGTAAGCATGGCGCCTTGAAAAGTTTCAGTCCATTTTTTAAATTCATTTGTTTCAGATTTGTTCCTTCCTTCACTTCAAACAACATCCATTGTTCGATATTTCTAATAGGGTTTTCAAATGGAATCTTTTTGAGATGTCACTGAACAACGCTTTCACTGGCTCTTGTTAACAATTAATGGCAGTTTATTAACACCAAATTTTCATATTCATTATCTGTGTTGTTAAACTGCCATCCTCTGAGTCTGCAGTGCCCTCATTTCATCATTTCATTAAAGTGACGTTAATTATGTCGTTCGGCACAATGTTTTTAATTTGAGATTCTCATGTGGTGTCATTAATTTCAAAGCTTCTCTTCTACAACTGGGAATTCAGAACTTTTAATTAGTGCTGTAAATTTCACATAATGGTGCCTGAGGTTGAAATACAAACGTAGAAACATGGCTTTTGCAGCATCATATCTAAGTTTAATACAAACATGTTAATCTGAATGAATAATAAATAGCTCTATAATAATAATAATAATAAAAATGCATGTATGCAGTTGATTCATTAATGTAAACATAGTGATCAAATGATAAACATATACTGTTTTTAAATGTGTGGTATAAATCCATAAAAAAAATATTATTAATATTATGTTTCATCCGTGAACATAAAATGTTCTAACTGGATAGCTAGTTGGTTTCAAAATGAAAATAATAGTAAACAGTGCCAAGACTATAGTATGTATATTTCTAACAAACGTACCTTGTGTTTACAAGCAGTTTGTTGTTGTTGCTGCTGCGGCGGCTCATTCTGTGTAAACATTATCTCAGGTGTATAGCATTCTCTGATTTTACATCACTACGTGCTGCATGAGTTTGAGGTGCAAACTATGTAGTGTAAGATGGCGCTGTGTTATAAACATGCCGGGAGCTTATTGAAAGGCATCACTGACTATAGACAAGGAGTGGCTTTTACTACTGGGGAGTGAAGTTTTGTGATGTAAACACGCACCCATCCGAGCTCCCTCTATCTCAAGAGCTCAAATATAGACCAGAAAACATTATATGTGGGGGGTGCGCGTGTTTTAGCAGAGTCGGATAATGCACTGGCACAGAATGAATTCAGTTCAGCGACTTATCCTACTTGTTTATATTGGCTCTGTGTGTGCGTGCGTGCGGGTGTGCGCGTGTGTTATCCAGGTAGACAGACCCCACATTCACACCTCCAGGTAACAACCGCCCATTGTTGTCAGTCCACTCTCTAACAGCCAAGAGTCACAGTTCTGGCAGCCAGCAACATCTAGGGCCGATGAAAGAAACTCTCTTAACCCCAAAACGAACTCAAAGTAACCAGCATAACTGTAGATAAGGGCCGCTAAGTGAACAGCAGCTTTCTGATCAAAAGACCCAAAACACACCAACTAAAGATGTTCCATCCCGTGACCATCTCTCAGTACCACGTCGTGTTACCATTATGCGGCAATCCACACGGCAATCCTAAGAGGCTAACAGTGCTCGGTAGACTAATGGCTATACCACCCATCCTTGGCCATAGTGCACTGAAACCTGGGCAACATCCGCAGAAATCGTATATAGTTTTAGCTGTCATCCCTTGACGCACTATGCACTCACTACCTATAATGATACCAATTGCATGGCAAGAAATACAACATTTTATAGATTTTGCAGTATAACTATTACCATTTGCCGTTCAACTGAAAACACTGACGTAATGCTAGAGTTACAGTGATTTATTTTTGTTGACTGTAATCTGGCGTATGGAGTGGACCAGTCAGTAGTGGTATGAATATGGAGGTGAGTTCAGATGTTTCTGTTATTATTATTATTATTATTATTATTATTATTGCTTGTCAATTTATTACACTTAGAGACGTTTTCTTTCTTTTAGCGCTAACCTTCTAGATAAATACTGAGGAAATCTTTTACCATATATATATATATATATATATATATATATATATGTGTGTGTGTTTGTGTGTGTGTGTGTGTTGCGCGCGCGCGCGCATGTGTGTGTGTGTTTTAGGGTACATATAAAGAGGCAACAGGCACAGAGCATCAACATATCCAAACATCCTTCGAGACCTACCTCCATAAATCTAAATACAACTATACATACATTAATCTAAAAATAAAATGTTCCATACCTCCACATATTGATAGATGTATGCGTATACCTAAGCATGTGTCTGGTCTACTCATCAGCCTGTGGGAACCAGCTAATTTGCTTTTCGTACGCGACAAATATTTCACACCCACAGGAAAGTGTGTGTGTGTGTGTGTGTGTGTGTGTGTGTGTGTGTGTGTGTGTGTGTGTGTGTGTGTGTCAACAATCATTAAAGCTCATAATAAAGAATTCATGAATGAGATATATTAAAATGAACATAAATTTAACTAACAACCTAGTTTAGGATGTTACAAAGATACTGATTTTGTTGATTTATAAGCACCTAAATTGTTTACTATATCATAACTTATAACAATGTGGTCTAGTTTGACAAATATACACTGTTACAGACCCCCAGGGGTCAATTCAATTCCGGAATTGGAATTGATGGTCAATTTCAATTCTGGAATTATTTATAAAAAAAATTGAATTGGAATTGAGAAATTTTGATTTGGAATTGAAGTTTCCCACAAAAAAATTAAATCCACAAATTAATTTACCATTTTTACCACGTTAACACTTACATGTGGTGTTACCAATATACTGGAACTAAAATGATCCAGAACTATGGTTCTTGAAGTACCTTATAACTCATGGTATAAAAAGTATTAGGCAAAAAAAGGTTGGTAAAAAACAGAATTGGATTGATAAATTTGGAATTGGAATTGAATTGGAATTGATAAATTTGATGTGGAATTGGAATTGACCAAATGGAATTGGAATTGACAAAATGGAATTGGAATTGACAAAATGGAATTGATCCCACCAATGTCTGTACTGTTATCACAGTCACTTGGGATAAAAATTCTGTGAAAAATACTTCTAACTATTTGAGTGCCAGTTTGTGCATGTTAGTAATTTTTACCGAAGCCGAAGTTTGCCAATCATTGTAAACAATGAACACATATATAGCTCATTGCATTAGTTACCTTTGTTAAAATGCCAAAAAGCAACTGTTTAATTATCATATTACACCTGTTTTATAATCATCACATTTTTGGCATTCTGGAACAAACATCTAGTTATTACATTGTATTAATTCTAGTTCCCATAAATTATGAAACGTGATAGAAATTTTATATGTTAAAGTTTGGCCTATAAAGCTGAACATTTTGGAAGTTCAAAGATAAACTTACAGGTCTATATAGTAAAAGAAGCCGTAAAAGAGGATTATGTTTGGCGTGTTCAGTAAATGGATTTAGATCAAAGAAATTTTCCGAAAATAAAAGTTTCAAAATTAATGTACATTACAAAATATTCACTCATTTATTTAACTTCACGAGACACTTATAAATTTGGTGAAGTACTGTTTTCATCTTTGAATCAAAACACTTCTAATAAGACAAAAAATGCTATTATTTATTTAAAAGATTTTAAATAACTGTACTTTTCAAGTCATCAGCCAAACGATTAAAATGTCCAATTATTAAGAATCTTCTTAGTACGAGTGAACTTCATTTATGTGGTCACATATCTGGCAGGACATATTCCAGACATCCATCATAACAATTTTTGTAATCCGTACATATCAAACAACAAGCAACATTGAGTGTTTATCAAGTTTAAATAGAGAAGATGCTAGCCAGTATCGTAAACAGAAGTAATTAGTAGTTTGAGTTCTACAGGATCACTGGATCATTGAGTCACCTGGCAGTTATCAACTGTAGTTAGAGTAATGGCTAGGTCATTATATAAGGATGATCAGATGAGAGGTTCTATTATCTATCCCTAATTAAATTATAGTGTGGTTATGACATAAAAAGACAGCGGCCATTATACAAGGATGACCAGATAATGGGTTCCACTATCTATTTCTATAACAATAGACGTTTCCTGGTCACATTTCCATTGTCTGACTCTGTAATGAGGTCACAGTGAGTTTTCAAAGAAAACGAAACCCAAGGCAGAGTATTTTAACATCACCTATTACCTTATGATATAATTAACATTATATGTCTATCTATAAACTATCCATGCCCTAACTGGTAGCGTGGTTGGCCATAGATCTATAGCACCTGGGTTCAAACCTCAGCTGGGCTATGTCAGAAGGGTGTTTCATCTTTCACTTTGCCTCATTAACTTTGGAGGTTGCTGGGCCCATTTAGCCCACCCTGTGCACAAAAGTGGCCATAAAAGAGCGACATTTAAAGTTTACATTTCTATAAACTGGACTTTAACAAACATATGACAGCCAAGCTGGTAAAAGTGAATGATAATGTTTCAGGAAAAGTTATTTTGGAAAGTCATCCCTGAACAACATTATTCAATCAGACACCATAGGATTAGTCCCCGACTTGACCCAAATCATGTGGTGATTGTGAGTTTAGTGTAGTTCATTTGAATTGAGTGGAGTTATTTATTCTAAGCGTTTGGGTCACACCTGCGACGTACAGCCTACATCTTCTCGCTGGAGAAATAAATCCCACCAAGACATATTTGAGCTAGATTTGAATTCACAACCTGGAGGTGTGTCATCAGAATTCAAAATCTCCACTTCGAAGAGGACACAAAAGCTTTTATGGACTAATTTTGATATGAAATTAAGTCTACTCTTGCCTTGGGATTTTCGATGGTATTTTTTGCTGTCAAACGTTTATCACACCAAAATATAATGGTCATATAAAGATGCATGTTGGCATGCACTAAATGAATTTATAGTTATACTTTAATCGTGAATTGTTCAGTGATTATATATGTTTATATATGAAATATGACATGTGATATAATTGTGCCAGTGGCTATCCTCTATGAAATAGGATAGGACAGTGTACTGACAGCTGTTGATATACATTTTTTTCCATTATCATCCATGATTAAGTTTGGTTTGTTAATCAATAAATTCATCAAATATTGTTTATGTCCACAAGATTCTCCAGTTATAAACGTATGATTTTCTAAAGTTGTTCAGTACCAGATTATAACAACAACAAAAACAGCAGCAACAACAATAACAACAACAACACAAAATCGGTAAACCAAATCAATGTGGAGAATATGTTGTGTCTGAGTTTAAACTGGTGATTTAGAGAAATGAACTGATTGATGCTCCAGGTGTTATCACAAATGTAACATGGAATTTTCCAGGTTATATAACCAAAACAAAATTCAGTGGTTTAGGAAGGTCCAAGTGAACCGTGTGTGTAATATATATGTCTATGTAAATTTATAAAGTATAGAAATGTCGGCATAAGATTGGGGACATTGAAGTCAGGGACACTGATGTAAGTTTCAACAGTTTCACTGCCGGCTAGAGTATAAGCCATCTATCATAAACGTCTAGATAAGAAATGGGATACTTCCCCAGCAGTCAATTCCCAAGTGGTCTTCTCCCCAAACTTAAAGTGGGAAAAGGTCCATTGTTCCAGATGTAAAAATAAAATCAATACAGAAAACCTGCAATCTATATTTACTTAGCAGATAGACGCATACATAGTTACAAACTAACCATCTGACGTTTAAAAACATTAACATGAATATAATAATAATATGTTGAGGAAATGACCTACACTCATGAGGAATAAAAATTCGTACAGAACATCTGGAGATATGAATCCATAAAAGTGTCTCAGCCAAGGTATCCCACTACACTGATACAGATAACAAGGCAAATAACCAGAGGTAAAGAAGAATAATGTCTAGTCTAAGAGGATAGTAATAATAATAATAATAATAATAATAATAATAATAATAATAATAATAAGTAAAATAGACTGTTCTCTGATTCATACCAGATAAATAAACACAAGCTAAGGAAATATTTATTATTAATATTATTTAAAAACTGACTTGTAGGAGATTCATCCAGAACTTGAAGGAGGAATATTACAGGTTTCAGACGGGACAATTTATGGTGTCTGATGGGTAAACAGGCAGACACACAGATAAGACTGGGATTCAGTGCCATTGTCTGGCAATCTTTGATACAGTGCCATACCAAATACACTACTACAATGGAACCTCATTTGTACGATACTAAACCTGTCAATTACATCCTGTATATAATGGTGTACAGGTTATATCATAATGGGTAAAAGATACATCATAATGGGCACAAGTAAGTAATGGGGGGGGAGTGAATTCGCATCCAAGCATGAAGCATGTAGTCTGCCTTCAACCACCCACCCCCCCAATACATCTAAATATATGTCATAAGTACAAGAGATATCATAATATGTATACCAGTTAGTAAGCTCCATCCCATATTATTACTGTCAAATGCCACGATAAATATCCACAGACATACAAAGATCTGATTCGAATTAACCGACTAAACAGCATTCTGTCTATTGATCACACGATATCTTATCAGGAACAACCAGATCAATCCCTGACACAAAGGTCACAAGAGTACAACATCTAAAACACACAGGATTCAAGATGGAGTAGACCGAATTAACCTCAAATGCTAACTATAAACACTGTAACGTCATCAGGGATTGTTCTTAATCTGGCACCAATATTAGGTTGGCACGTTTATCGTCATTGTTGTTGTTTTTGTTGCTGTTGCTTTTTGCACAGGGTAGAGACTAAATGGGTTAGGTAATCTCCGAAAGATGATGAGTCAAATGAAAGATGAAACATCCCTCATATATATATATATATATATATATATATATATATATATATATACACACACACACACACACAGGTAGGCCAGTATTTGAACCTGACTTGGAGATAAGAGTTCTGTGCTCCAACACAAATATCCCCGAAGTTTAGAATCAACTTGGTGTTATTTCCTTTCAGCTCAAATTAGTCCAGTGTCAGTCCTGCTACTTAAAGGTATTTCCACAACAGTTATAGCTAACAACATCAATCGGGTGCACTTTGTGCTATAATGACGTGAACTGAAAACATTTGCAGCCGGCAACAACTCGTCAGGGATTAAGTATATGGTTTCATTCGAGCCGTCAACTGTGGATGAAGTATCTGAAATCATCATGATCTGGCCGTGTTCTGGTTTACATCTGGTGCTGGATGACTAAGTGTCTCTCATCAGATATAAAGGTCGCATATACCCTGATCATACAAAAAAAGATGACACGTGATATAACCATGCTGGGCGTAATGTTCCATGAAATAGGATATGTTGATATGCAGACTGTCATTGGTGTAAATGTTTTACACCAAAGTTCATCAAGTAAAAATAATGATGATAAACAATAATGGCAGTTTTTAACGTGGCTGGCAACCTCAGATGAGGGAGACGCATGTGATCTGTAACTTACAGCTTCCCCACGGAGACTAATCCTAAATAAATTTAGAATTTAGAATATTGGTATATTCAGTGGAGAAAACCTTGCCAGTTCCCTGGCTGGATGAACCCCCCCCCTACTATAGTGCCACGGCTGAGGCGCGAACCAGCACCTCCCGCACAGAATGACCATACCCATAGGTAAAGAGTCTCGTGTTCTACCCATGAGGCCAAAGAGGCGGTATTCCCTCAAGTGTGTTTGCCTTTAGGGTCTTACTCCTGTCTAAGATGATAAATCTTATGTTTAATATAATCTAGAACTGTTTCCTCATCTTGTACAGGAATAGATATAGTAATATCCATTGTTTATTTGAAAATAAATTTATTTTGATTCCAGACTTTACAGTCACGCCATAGAAATTTTTTTGCCGATAGCCGATAATGAATGTTATATATTTAGATGCGCTCTGTCAAACACTGTGAAAAGCCACTGATTGATACCTATGTTCACCTGTGGCCAAGCACCTGTTATTATAATGTGAGCCAAGTTCAGACATATCACCATCCAGCCATAGATTAGGGTTCCGTTTTTAACCTAAGAAGTTTTAATCATTACTCTAACTTCCTGTTGGTCAACTATAAATGGATCAAATAACCCATAAACTGCAGCCATAAAGTACTTATGATGATGAGAAAAAAGGGAAAAATCCATAAATCTATCATACTCTCTGATTCATTTTTGGCACAGACATATTATAATAAGTACTCTCTGTGTGTGTGTGTGTGTGTGTGTGTGTGTGTGTGTGTGTGTGTGTGTGTGTGTGTGTGTGTGTGTTTTAGCTGTATATAATAAGGCACAGGCACAGAGAATCTTGAACCGTGAATTCAAACTCTGGATGTTTCTTCAGGGGACTGAATCCAGAGTGGCGACTTTTCTTGCTGAGACATGTGTAATGTCTCACCAGTCTCTTCGTGTGTGTGCATGTGTGTGTGCGTGTATACACATGTATTTATGTGGGTGTTTTAGCAGTGCAGAATAATGCACTGGCAGAGAGTCAAAAAACATTATTACAAATACTAGATGATTCAGCAGGAGACTGAATCCAGACACCAACTTTTCAGTCCATATAAATAATCCTCCATATGTTGCTGTAACACATGCACACACACACACACATGCATGCACACATACACACACACCAGGGAACATTTTGTTTTAAAAACATTGCTAATCAATTAGGAAATTGATTAGCAATTGATTAGTTTGTGTAGCAATTTTTTAAAGGCAAGTTAGAATTTGCAAATACATTATTGTGTAATATAATATAGAAACACATGAATTTCACACAAACTAAATGTTTAAATCTACAGCTAACATAATTTTCCAAATAATCTGTCATCACAATTATACGTGTCACAATCAAAAACTAATATACCATGCAGTGCTAGAACACTACCAACGACCTGCTTATCATAAAGGATTTTAAAGCATTTACGAACAACAATATTTAAATAAGGAAAAACTGCCACAGATGAGTTTATTCCAAAACTGAAAAGCATCTCTGAACTAAATACAATGCCACATATTGGTTTGCAATTTTACGTGATGTGTTTTAGGATTGCGTAGCACACATGCAAATACACACACACACACACACACAAAATGATAAAACAGCAGCATTACCAAAAACAACAGATGCTACAAACCTCATATTCCTTAGGTATATCACCAGCCAATATATCAGCTTCTAAGTGGTTCTGCAGTAAGGCATTAATTTCTGTCATCCACTGAGACATGTCAATCACCTGAGCTTCTCGTGTTTGAGCTTGTTGAATGGCAAACTCTAACTTGTCGTGTTGTTGGGCAGACTGAAACGGTTTGGAAGGGAAAAGATGAAACCTATTTCAAAAAGAGCAGAATACAGGTAGACAATACATAGGTGGGTCTCTTTTAGGCTCAGACACGAGGCTAATAAAAGTTTCCAATTTCTGTAGAACAACTCTAACCTACCAATCTAATCATATGCCCAATTATCAAATTATTATTGAAAAGAAATTCAGCATTCAATAATGAAAAACTAAACAGTTTGTTTCCAAGAGTTTTTATGCTTCAAATATTTACTTGTAGTGACACTGAGCCTGTATATCCATCGTAACATGACAAATGTCACATTATCACAAGACAAAGGAAATCTTTAAAACGCAGATAATACAGCAGCAAATATAATCAGAGATAAACAGTTTCTAACACAATAATGCCAGATTTCATGACATACCCTTTCTTCTAAATCCTTCCACCTAGCCAGATATGAGTCCAGATCAGCCTTCACCTTGGCGACCATCACATGGTTGTTCATCAGGGACTGTGCTATTTCTTCTAACTGAGTCTTGTTAGAAGACTTTGCTGTGTTTGTGTAGGCCTCCAATTCCTGAAATAAAGTGACTAACAAAGGTTAATCTGAAATGGCACCAATTAAAATTTTTTCTTCTAAATTATCATATATTTATCTACCTAAATGAAAATCAATCGCATAGAGTTATCTCATAGCTTAGATAACCTTATACATATATGTCAAATGGACTGTCTTATCTAACTGACTACATAACCTCAAACAAGGCCACAGATATAATCAACATTTCATTATTCTCATTAATTGTACTCGTTTATATTTTTTTTGCGCCTCTTCTCTTTTAACCACATACCAAACCAATATATTGAAATATAATCTAAATATTAATATATAGTATATATATTATATATATATATATATATATATATATATATATACCAGAGAAATCTCAGCCAACCCTATGATATGACTGCTACACATGTTATGTTAAAATAAATATTGTCAATACAGATATATGCATATTGTTTACTAATCAAAATAAAATTAATTAATTCAACCATAAAATGGACTACCTAACTATAACTAACTTATGGCAAACAACCTACTGACACACAGATAAACAGCTCCGATTGCCGAAACATTTTTATCAATAAACATCATTTGTATTTAACGTCACTCAAGTAATAAACCACCTGCAGATCTACAGATTAAACATATCTATATCTGCAATCTCTATGTTCATACTTCACATCTCTTATCTGTTTACGTTTCAATATTTCGTAAAGAGATCAATCAATATCATATTCTTACATCTAGCTCTTCGGACAGCTCCTCGGCATCCACACAAGCATTAGGTGACTCGGCAAGCTTCTCCTCCAAGCCACTTAACCAAATGTTCTCTTCTTCTAATGTCACTGAAATACAATCATTTATCTCTTTAATAACATTGTTATAAAATATCATCATGAACTTTGTAAAACAGAAGAAAAAAACCCAGGTTGGACCTAAAGTTTGAGAGATAATTATGCACAGGATACATTTATATGGTCACTTTCCCTTTTCATTAAAACTATTTAACAAACAAATTAAGAATGAGATGAAACATTAAGTATTTTTTTATTGTGCATTCGTGATACTACCTAAAAAACTATATACATGGATCATTTAACAAGAATACAACTTCAGTATCAAGTGCATGGATACCACCACAGTTATGATAGCGCATTTTAAGGACAGAATTACTCATAAGTCAGTTAGTTCACACACCACACTAGTAATGATTTATACAGTCTAGTAAATCCATGAACAATCTACACAGTTTATCAAGTAAAACCCAACACAAATATGATAACATTATAAGGAAGAAAAAGATTTACTAGAACAATTTTCATTGTACACATTTCCTGCAAACATATTACAGTTGACAGTGACCATATAAATGTGTCCTGTGCATCTTTATGACTAGTTAGCCTCTAAGCAGACAAATACACATCTCCTTTTGATCATATTTCCATCTAGAAAAACAATCTGCCCCATAATACATATATTAAGCTTGCATATTGATTTACAAACACTGGGCAAAACATTTTTATAAATTACCCACTAACCAATGTATAGTCTAATTATGCTCCAAATTGTGAGGATAAAGTTTAGAAATCAACTACTTTTTCTACAAATAAAAGCTTTTTAAAACAAAGTACCTGATAATTTTTGCTGATTTTAAATATCTAATATGTGAATTCTGAAATTATTATATATAGAAAGCGCTTGTGTCAGAAATCAACAAGAATATTAATTTGGAACAAAATAAACCATGTCAAACAAAATAAAGATGTGTTTAAAATTGTTCTTTAAAAAAACTTAAAACATTATCACTTCATTACCTTTAAATGCAGACCATTTTTCTAGACATGTTCTGAACCGGTTTTCTAACTCAGTGACATCTCTGTTCAGGTCACCCCACTTGCCACGGAACATTGCTTCAGACTTGGCCAGTTCCTGAAGATTACCTGGTGATCCTGAACTCAAAATACTGTCTGCTTCCTTAGCTATATCTTGTATGATATTCGTGTGTGATTTTATGTCTTCTTTCACTTTCTGAATTTAAAAAAAAAAAATTTGTGGTAAAAGGACTAATCTACGATCGATTTATATCAGATCATGGCATAAAATTCATGATTCCCCAATAAAACAATGCACTGTTACAACTATAGTCAGCTACATGACTAATTATGTTATTCTGGACAGAAAACCCCCTTAAATCAGTTAACAGAAAATAATTTGTTTTATTGCTCAATGGATTATAATAATCTTAAATAAGGACCACAATCACATGACATCATACAACCCAGTGATAAACAATAGCAAAACTTGTAATAACAGTTGTTATGAAAGCCATTTTATCATTCATGCAAAATCCATAATCTACCCCGCAATGAATAAGTGGCTCTCAGATGTGAAGGATGGTGTTTGATAATAAGACCATACCACTACCTTGTGTGCAAAATATATTTATCTCGGCCAAAAACACATCAATCCAGACAGAGCCTGAAAGGTCCAACTTGGATTGGTGCGATGAGTGCTGAGTTACATGCATGTCACACATGAAATAATGTCACGTGCCTTTTCCTTACATCACACCAAGTAAGAATGACCAGAAAGTGTAATTTGTGTATGATATTTGACATAATTTTCCCCGACACCATATCAATAAAACATTAGGTCATTTCACCATGTTAGCCAAGTTTGTATACACCAATTTTTACAGTATTTGCAATAAATATTTCCTTATTTCCTGATAGTATTCATCATCTGAGTTAAACACGTGTAATACAGCTTTGTTGCTTATTTGAAGATGCCGCAGTAATATAACAATTTACATGGGAACCAACTGTGTTAGAATATGCGATGGAGTTCTCTTTGAACTGGTGTCATTATGGACCATCATTTATAGAGCTCGAGAATGGATAAGGCATACATCCTGAGTATCACGTGGTGTATACTCTCCAATGGCCAAGTCAGATTATTGTCTGATAAAATTCTTAAATTGTCTAAATCCCCGATGAACAAATGCAACACAAGCCTGTAATAAAACTATTGCGATGCTGATGTTACGAATGATGATGATAATGATGATGATGATGCTGATGATCATGAGGATGATCATGACCATGATAAAACCCAGTCTCACACACTTCCAGTACCTTAAACCTGGCCACGAGATCATTAAGCTCCTGATCTGAGTGTACGGTGTACTCGCGTGCCAAATGTTCTCGCTTCACCTTCTCCATCCATATCTCCTGTTCCTTCATGCTATCCCATAATGCCTGAGTACGTTTCTGCGCTTCGATCAAGCGCTGCTTCTGATCGCGAGCCAACTGAGAGATGTCAGCCCACCGGCGAGTCAAAGAATCGACCTCGCCGCGAAGTTTCTCCGCGAAGTCTTTATCGGAAGCCCGAAGTAGGTCCGTCGTTATATCGCTGATGCTGTTAACGTTATCCTCCAATGTCTTAATATCATCTAGAACACCCTGAAAACGAATCACAAAGTAGAATCACTGACTTATGGACATCAGGACAATAAAATAATCAACAGCAATAGAAAGGAGGAAACAATTTAGAATTTTTTAACACGTCACAAACAATCTTGACAATTTGTCAAATGTGGATTATGTATACACTTTATTGCTAGCTGCTTGCTACATTCAGACATCGGGTCAATTCAATTCTGGAATTGATTATTTAAAAAAATGGAATCGGAATTGATAAATAAGTTTCCTACAAAACTCAATTAAATCCACAAATTAATTTGCCATTGAATATTACATGAACTAAAAAACAAATATCAGTGATTAATAATACTACTTTATTAGATATGATACCTCTGCCTCCTGTATCTGTGCTTGTAGCATATCCAAATCTCCAACGGCTGGATCTTCTCCTTTTAAATAAAGACCCATCTCATCCATCCAGGTATTGAGGCCTTCAGATTGACTCTGGAAGCAATAATTGATAGCTAACTTAATCACTGCATAAAATACTATTTCTGTTAGTGTTGAATCTCTCTCTCTCTCTCTCTCTCTCTCTCTCTATATATATATATATATATATATATATATATATATATATATATATATATCACACACACACACACAAAATCCCCACACATAAACAAGAACTCACAATATGTTGTTTCAGTTGTCTACTAAAGTATTCCAGTTTCTCAATACGGTTCTCTATTGCTGTAGATATGTCACTCCATTTGGTGTTGATGTTCTCTAGCTGTGCCTTAAGCCTCTCTGACTTGGCGTCAGAGGGAGCTTTACTAAATAGTTCAGCACCAGTTGTATTCAGATAATCCAGATTATGTACATGATCCTGAATATCTTCTTGCAGTTCCTGGAATAAAAGAAATATGGTCTTGAGCAGACAAATATAAATGTATGAGACATGCCCTTGTAATATGTAAAGCTTTAGTAATCAATTTGTTTAATATATTAAGTTATGGTTTATATATATACAGTCAGAACCCATTAATCCGACAAAGTTTGTCACATGATAATATGTCGGATAAACAAGAACGTCGGAATTTCGAGGACGTGACATACCGGTAGTCTGTGTCACGCATTTTTAAATCATAAAGATATACCTCTGTATTTGAACCAACATTCAATAACCGTGCGAAAGATATGGAATGGCATTGAAGCCATTGATCATTTTGATGTTCGTTAATTACAGACACTATAAAGAAATACTCGTGTCACTTAGTCCATTAGATTAACTCATGATGTGCTCATTGGAAAGATCACACATTTGTGTTTTTAATTAGCCATGAATTGTTATTATTGGCTATTAGATAGCCACAGGCAATGGAAGCATCGTGTGTCGGTGTGTATGGTCGAGGATGATTATAATTGGTTACAATATAACAATTGGTGGGCAGGTTAATGAACCATTTCTGACAACAGGTTGGTGTCCTGCATGACATTTTCGTGTTGTCGGATTATCGGTGTAATTTTACATTGAAATGTCACATTCTGTTGGTGAAATGAAGTGTCAGACTCAGAGTTGGAACGCGGAACATGATTTTGTTGGATTAAAGAGTCATTTATAATGGAGCTAAATCCGTCACAGGCAATAATGTGTCGGATGGTGGATTTGTCAGATAAACAATGTCTAGATTAACGAATTATGACTGTATATATATATATATATATATATATATATATATGTGTGTGTGTGTGTGTGTGATATATATATATATATATATATATATATATATGTGTGTGTGTTGTATGTGTGTGTGTGTGCATGCATGCTGTGTGTGTGTGTGTGTGCATGCGTGTGTGTGTGTGTGTGCGTGTGCGCATGTATAATTTGTGAATGGGTAGGATTTTGCATTTTAGGTTCATGTATATGTATATTTGTTTATGCACAGATTTAAGGAGGTTTAAATCTTTAGGATGTTTCAGTATTGATCCTCTCAGCTGGTGTCACCAAATAGATATCTATCCACATACAAAACACTACCTGATACTGTGACACTTGTTCTTCCATCACATGCAGATAATTAGCCTGGTCTGTTTCTGACTCCAAAAGAAGTTCTACGCCTTCAATCCACTTCATCAAGGCAGCCATGGCATCGAGATAAGACTTAGGAGGTGCCTTTTCTAATGCCTTCCCCAACACTGCATGACGTTCACCTGTAATCGTGACAGTTCATATCATAATATAACGAGGACAAGCAGCTGTTACAATTTGCAATTATTTAATGTTTTTCTGCACCATTTAATATATAAGAAATATTAAGTCTGTCCACCCCTCCCTTCACCGCAGTCTCTACCAGTGACACATGCACATCACATATACATATAACTCAGAAATTATAAGTAAAATATTTAATGCTTGTAAAATGGTCTTGAAAACGTAAACATATTCACCATCATCTCAAATACGTACCAATTTTACAGAATACATGAGCCCATTTCTCATTAAATTCAGCGAGATCAACTTGTACAGAGTCGGGAGCATCCGCCCTCTTCATAATCTCTTGTCCTTGATGATTTAATTCCTTAACGTGAGCTTCATGCGACTTCATTGCTTTAAATTTTACCTGCACATAAAGAAAATCCAATAGTATAATGTTTTATCATAAAAATCACACGCTCAACAAATTATCAGTCAAAATTATGCAGAATTTCATAAAACACCATTAGATCACAAAGGAAACATTTAGTAAGTACGCGTATAAGATAATTTTCCAACTTAGTAATAGGCTTCTGGAAAACCTTCATGATCCAAAATGTGAGAAATGTTAAATTTAAATATTTCATCTTTTAACACACATTTTCATGTATGCAGTGTCAAAACAATCTTGCATAAACATGAAGATTCTTTAACAATAATAAAATGGTGATAATCATCAAACAGTATCTGTCTTTTTCTGCAACATCTTCTACGCATCTCCTCTGTGTCAGCGTACTTCTATAGTCTAGTTCTTTGTCTACTTTAATGTGGAACTACATACTAGGATCTAAATTCCAATATTATCTGTATTTGTGGAATGCTTTACCAAGGGCAGCACCCAACTCAGCCAGCTGTCCCAGGTTGGATCAGTGCCAAGAATAAATAAGGCACTCACTCACTCACTCACTCACTCACTCACTCACTCACTCACTCACTCACTCACTCACTCACTCACTCACTCACTCACTCACTCACTCACTCACTCACTCACTCACTCACTCACTCACTCACTCACTCACTCACTCACTCAATCAATCAATCAATCAATCACCAAACCAACTAAGAACTGTGCCACTCACTCTACACTGTTCCATCTGACGGTTTAAGTCCAATATGTCTTCAGCGATCTTCTCTTGCATGTTAATCCACTTCTCGTAGCCGGTCAGAACCTCGAGCAACACGGCTAACTCATCATAAAACAGCTTCACCTCATTGTTAATGATCACCTTCTCCTTAGTGACGTGTAGCAGGCTTCGAAGATCTTTATACCTCGTACATACTCTGCTAGCTACCTGCTCCAATGACTCAACACCATCACCAGCTGAAACGATGAAATGTGTGTTCATATCTACAACACACACGCACAACATATAATTTTTCACTCAATAATTATTTAACTCTACGGCAAACTGCAGTTCATTTTGATTGTATAAAAAAGCTAATAGCACAGACTACCCATACAGGTTTAACACAGAATTTAATATTTCAACATTTGTCATCAATGTTTACTAACCTGATTTTTGTTCATCTACAACACTGTTAATGATACCCAGAAGTTGGTCTACTTGAGCTTGATGTGACATCACTTCATTCTCAGCATCCTAGAAATATGAGCATAAACACTTATATAATGTTTATATGTATGAATATTTATCCCAAGTTTGAACATTTACCCAAGAAGATGAGCGTCATAAAGGTAAGGGTTTACTACACCACCTTGGAGTTAGCCATTTAACAGACTAAATTTTATCACCATCAGCCACACTTTATTGAACAAATAATCAACAAAGACTAATTAGTCAGTTGTTATTTATATCATTTCTCAATAAACTTCATTCACAATTGCTGAATGTTGTGGGTGAAACAAATCTTATGCAAATGAAGGAACATATCCCGTAAAAGCACAATAAAACTCACAGAAAAATGCGAGTCTTGCCATACAAGGCTGATACCTAAGAGCCCATGGTGTGAAGTTACATAATAATGTGTAGGTCTTTTTAGAGGTGTTGTTAAGTCTTGGGCAAGAACAGAAAGGTCCAAAGTTTCATAGAACTCAGATGTGGTGAAATCTGTGAACTGCAAATTTACTGACTATGAATGAACTCTAATGGCAGATGTTTAGAGCACCAGACATCTAAAATATTCAAATGTCAGATGTAAAGTATTTTAACTCTTATAATGGGAATCAAGATTTTACATCTGGCATTTGAATATTTTAATCAACCTGACCACATTAGACAGCACTGCCAGGTTGCTAATGTAAACAACAAAATACAGTAAATACAGATGCACCTTCATGGTTACAGTTATCAACTGATCTGTCTGTATTGGTCCTGCTGAGTGTGTTATGGTCGTCGGCTGTTTGATGTCTGGAGAACAATTTCTCTGATCAAATTCTAACAAAAAGTTATGAACAAAGGGATTTATATCCTCTCATCACTAGTTATTAACTTCGAAACAAGAAAACAAATAATAATTTTCATCAACGGGTTACACCTCTACATAAACCTAAGTGATAAATCAGCATCAAGGACAAAATTGTGATACAAATTTCGAAAAGGTTTCCCAACATTCCCAATCAATTAGTTCTATCCTCAATTTACTATTAAATGACCCGACCTGGTTTAATATTAAGCTGTACACTTTCTGATCAGTCAACTTTCTTTCGGCATTTTCATTTTAAGAATCAGACAAGTTCCAGGATAGCAGTAGTCTACACTATCTAAATGTCAGCATTACATGAACATATATCATTCTAAGTGAGCCACTTAAATACAGTTAGCCGACAGCAGGCTGACAATTTGCTGTACAAAAAGTACACACACACACACACACACATATATATATATATATATATATATATATATATGCCAGCCAGCAGCGAATCAGGATCAGAACAAAACATAAAACACCAGTAGTGAATCAGGATCAAAACAACACTAACTAAGCCAAGGATCAGTAGACGAACATCTAAGTTGGGTTATTTTATGAGAGTCCTCAAAACAGTGGCATCCTAGCAGATTTCACCATGCCAGCTTCAAGTTATAAAACGCTATTATTAAAAGCGTTTATATAACAAGCCACTCCTAGGAGCAGCTTTACCAATTATAATCACTTCATATATAACACTGGAGAGAAAACAATCTTCTCAAGTACTCTTTGGAGTTACTGCTTCAATTTGTCCAATGGAGACCCAACAATAAATATTAAGTAATTTAACAATAATATAAAAACCGTAATGATTCATACGGTGTCTCAATCAACACAAGTGGCTCTAAAAAATGCTTTGAATTGTAGCCAAAATTATTTCTTATGATCAGAAAAACCATAAAACTCCTTGAATCTCCAGAAAACTGACATACTCTCCTAACACATCTCATACTGGGAAGAGGAAAATGTATTACGTTATGTTAAAAACAATATATTTCCCTTTTTCCATCTATATCAATGTTAACAGAACTATACCTCAACAAGAACTAACTGTTCTTCTAATGTCAGCTGATCGTCGGGATCGCTCGGTTCCGTTGTTAATAATTCCAAGTTCATCTCTACTTTCTCAAACCAATCGTTCAGGTTGCCGAGCAACAGGTCCAGTTCCTTTTTGTAGTTGGAGTCGATCCTGGCCCGTTTACTACCCGACTGAGTGGTGGCCTTTGAAATGGGCGTTGTTATCGTCTCGGTGATGGTATGTTCTCCATCACGTCGTATAATTGTAACTGTCTGAGTGCCACTCGGTCCTTTAGAAACTTTTAACTCAATGCCGGAGTCAGCCAGCTGAAATGTACCAATAAAATATTTGACAAAAGTTAATTTGTTAGAAACTTACCCCCCCCCCAAATGTTACAGTTACTATGCAAACGTTAAAAAAAAACATTATTCAAATTTAGGTAATTATGTCAAAAATAACAATAATAATATAATAATAATAATATAAAACAAGCCATAAACATCACCTGACTGATTACAATTAAATATTTTGATATTTAGTTTAACAAACAACAAACAGCTAACCTCTCTTCGCTGTTCGTCCATCTGTTGTACGAGGTTGTCCCAACGTTCCTGAAATTCCTTCAGCTGCTGGTTGATGCGCTGCACCTCCTTCTCATCTTCTCCGATCAACCTCAGGAGGTCGTGACCTCTGACGTTTAAATCTTCACAGTGCTGTACCTGAAGATCCATGTCAGCATCTAAAGCCTGAAAGACGCACACAATCTCCAGTTAAACGGCCATATTTAGCACCCACTTAGACGAGCCTTTATCCTATTTACATTATTTACATCAGTAGTAGTACTCCGGAGTACCCAATTCCTCGCAAGATGCGTACATAGAACACAATTGGAGAAAATAGTATGAACCTTTTTATTGAATCAAATTTGCTGCCGAACCAGCGAAACAAATATATTACGAAATACTATTTGCTTCTGGTTTGGGGTGTTTTGTTTCTATCAGAACGCTCAGCATAAAGTCAACGTGTAACATTGAATTGATATGGAGCCGATATGGGAAATATACTGATTGTCATAGAAAACCAGTGAAAACTTAAATAGAGAGACACTAAGGTTAAGTAGGGAGTAGCCTGGTCATCAGTGATATCATGTTTTGCAAAGGTTATCTCCGCTCTGGCAAAAACCCACGAACACATAAATCCACATTACAACTAGGCGTTTCTTAAAATTCAAAGATTAATCGAAAGAAAACCCCCTTTATTTTCAAGACAGAGTAGTGAATCTGAGGCATGAAAAACTTGGATTCAAACACGCATAGCTGTACATGGCACACAAAACTTATAGACAGAATTATTTGTTGACACAGGTAAGTCACAAGATAACCCTTATATAAAACAAAAACAACTCTATTTGCTTCTCCAGGGTGCCCATTTATAGCTAAATGGGCTGACAGTTGCTGTGGCTTAAAGAAGTATCCGAAATTTCTAACCAAAACAATATCACACAAACATGTATTTATTATACAGTTGTCTATTAATAGTACAGGGTGTATTATAATATTGTTGTGTATAACACTGGGGTTCATAAAAACTTAAGCATTTAGTTTACGTTATCATTTAATCACCGGGGGTGTCAGAAAGCATATTGTTGTTAGGATTATTGTTAGTATTGGTATGATCATATTAATGTAACAGTTGGCATTGTTTCACAAATCAAAGGTATAACCTACTGAAAAGGTTCTGCCACCAGATTTGAATAACACACAATTTTCTTTTCATAAAATAACTCATAAAAACGAAGGCCAAATTCGTTGCCACACAGTCCAACAAAAATATTAGAATGCTGAATAGTTTTTGAGCCGTAAATATGGATAAATAAGACTAATGGCCTCTGCTTGAATAGGGGTATGCTTGAATAGATGCTGGGGGGGAGGGGGGGATGAACCGTGCTTGAAATAAATAGCCACTGGGGCCCTTATCTGGGTGGGTACAGTAAGTAGGGTTGATTGTCACATGCAAAACTGGTATCAGCATTTGCCTGTATGAGCTTAAGTTAAAATAGATTCAAATATTTTACTGTACAGAATACAGCAATATTTAATTCATATTATTCTGAAATATGATTCTGACACCCTTTTGAAATGTCTCAAATCATCGCAGATCAAATATTCACTAGCTCAATTTTATTATATGGGTTCACATCAATGACAGAAGCCTTCCAGTATTAAACAAAAGACAGAAAACGATAAAATACAACACTCTCTTCTCATAGGAAATATTATGTAAATATAGCAACACTATCTTGGTTTAAGTCTCTGATTGTGGCTCGAACATAAACACAAAGATGAATAAACACGGAAAATCCTCACTCACCCAATTAACAACAGTAAATAAAATAAGTCGCACAGGAGCCAGTACAAATAATGGCTGCCAAAACAATCAGACCATGTGACATTTAAACTATTCCAATGCCAATTCAAGGGTCACAAATATGAACCACATCTAAAACTGGCCAAAGATCTTAATTACTATTTCCAGTTAAAGGTTGGTTCAGTGTATTAGTGTTTCGACTGATAATCTTTGGAGATCTTCTACACATTATTCATGGCAGACCATGTTGACAGATCTAACCATCTCAGTAAATCAGATTCAGATGATAAAAACTCCCATATAACAAAAAAAAACCCACAATAACAGTGACAACTTATAGGAGGTATTTGTTCTCCACCTTTCCACAGGCTCTCCTGTGAGTGATACAGAGGATAAAGTATTAGCCAACATATGAACTGCATATGACATCTGATGCCTATATCTGATGGGTGAGTGAGTGAGTGAGTGAGTGAGTGAGTGAGTGAGTGAGTGAGTGAGTGAGTGAGTGAGTGAGTGAGTGAGTGAGTGAGTGAGTGAGTGAGTGAGTGAGTGGTTAGGTGGGTGGGTCGATCAGTGAGCCAGTGGAACATATGACCAAGGGGTTACTTCCTGTGGAAATGGTCAGATGAAACAATTCACAGACATACAGGAAACCCTGGAATTTGAACCCCAACCCGGAGAACTGCAGACTGCGATGTGCTACCCAACGGCACTAGATAGATGCAATGCATCACATTATCTCATAAGCCGTGTACACATCGTGGAGCTGAGTAGATGCATGCTTGCAGTCTTCAGCAACAATGAAATATGGCACAAAATACCACAATACAAATATGTGTATTTCAAAATGCTTTTAGCATCTCCCATCTGATGACCGAGTTCAAAATAAGATAGCGCAATAACCACGACCCGTATTTTATGTAGTACTTAATTTAACGCAGCTTAAAATATCACTGATTAATCAGTGTGTGACATACGCTATAAACATTAATTCATGTTTTCAATGTGTAATATTTTAGTGGCTGAAAGCTTCAAACGAAATGAACCTAATGGATTTTTATAGAGTTTTAATTACCATACAAGCCCTAGTCTTAATCACCCACCCTCCATCCCCAATGGGATAGCAGTTAGACTTTAAAAAAAATTTGATGTTGGTGGTTAAAAAATCACACTTCTGTCCATAACTCACCTTCAGCATCCTGACACGTTCTATGACCTGGTTTGCATCCGACAGATCAGTGAGTCGCATTCTGGCCAGCATATTTTCCTTCTCTGACAGCCAATCAGAGAACTGCTTCACATCCTGGTTGAAGTGCTGCCACCTGTGCATGGCTTCCTGTAAGACGACCCATTGATCTTCGACCCATTTACAGACTGCTGCCCATCTCTGTCCCAGGCTCTCCAGCTGCTGCTCCAACACGGCATAAGCTGTGTACACAACATCATAAGAAACCCAAGTAATTTTCTTAAAACTGTTAAATGGCTACATTTTAATATGATCAAGCACATGCAAGGGATATGGGACATGAGACATGGGACATGGCTGAACGGAGAACTTCAAGTAGCATACATTAAAGTTTGAATCTGATACTTTTAAAATAATCTTAGAGTAGAGAACTTGCCTGCTGTATCTTCCTCTACGGAATTATTAAACTTTCCTGACTGCCTGCCTCCATCACTTCCTACCTCATTCATTCACTCATTCACTCACTCTTTCTATCAGTCTCTCCCTCCCTCCTTCCCTCCCTCTCACACGAAATTTCTGGCAGTTTGTTCAGCCTTCAAGTTGGTCACATTTGGCATATATAACGATGAGATACACACCAAAAACAAAAGATGACAGTCTATGATTCCACTTTGATTATTATATAATGGAACAACAAATGAGTGAGTGAGTGAGTGAGTGAGTGAGTGAGTGAGTGAGTGAGTGAGTGAGTGAGTGAGTGAGTGATTGATTGAGTGAGTGAGTGAGTGAGTGAGTGAGTGAGTGAGTGAGTGAGTGAGTGAGTGAGTGAGTGAGTGAGTGAGTGAGTGAGTGAGTGAGTGAGTGAGTGAGTGAGTGAGTGAGTGAGTGAGTGAGTGAGTGAGTGAGTGAGTGAGAATAATAATACTATTATGGAGTGAATGATGTTGTGATAAAGTGAGTGAGTGAGTGAGCGAGTAGAATGTACTGATAAAGTGAGTGTCAGAAAGTAAGTTGAGTGAATAACAGTTTTATGATATAAAGTGAATAAGTAATAGTGCTATCATATTTAAATAGTAGTGCCCTGAAAGAGTGAGAGAGCAGTGTCAGCTTCATCAGTTTATAACCTATCCCAATTTATTACTTGACGGTCCTGTAATAATCACATCATGTTTTCCTTAATTGTTTTGGCCCTGATAATAAAAATCTTCTTTTAAGAACAATCCTGCATGTTAGACATGAGTTTCATTTGACTAACTTTTATTACAGCGCTGATTGATGATGATGATGATGCTTGACGTCTTACGGCCACGTTTGCGCACAAGGTAGGCTAAATGGACCGAGCGACCTCCAAAGGTAATGAAGCGAAGTCAAAGATGAAACAACCTTCATATATGACCACACTGAGATTCGAATACAGTGGTAAGTGATCTGTGGTCCAACGCGCTACCACTAGACCACACAGAGGCGCCCCAAAACAGCTCTGATTGAGTATCTTCAATGAGACTATGCTATGCTATGTGTCATAATTCATTACAAAATACAATTATTTGTTGAGAGTATTAGCAGCCTAACAACAACAGATCTGACTTTATCTGGTCTGATCTTAAAGTCCTACGATTGATGGTACTGATACTATCTATTATACAAAATGTACTTACTTTTCTGAATATATACAAACACAGACACACACATATATATATATATATATAAATATATATATATGTATATATATATATACATTTATTAAGATAATTTTGTAGTTAACTGATAAGTCATGTTACCCAAATATACCCCTCTACATCACAATGCATTAATACTTTTAAAAATAGTAAAACAGTCTATCATATTTTAGCGAACTGTCAATCAATCAAGCTTCATTACTTATACGAAATACATCTATGGTGGGAGTTAGCTAAAAGAAACAAGCTAACATCGCATCCACCACCACTACCACCACCACCACCACTACCACCACCAGCACTACCACTACCACCACCACCACCAACATACTACAGAGGGACGGAGGATAGCTAGAGGCCAAAGAACAGTTCCAAACCATTATCTAACAATAACTGTTTGGATACATTAGAAAACCTGGCCTATACGCAGCAGCAGCAGCCCACAACAGCAACCGATAGAACAAATGCGTTTACCAAATAGAAGCCGATTCCCAAACATCAGCTCCACTACCATCAATGGGTCATGGGACTAACATTCCTTTATTTGGAACGACTCCATCTGTCGATTAATTACAGTTCTTTATAACGTTGACCACATCCGAGATAATAATACGACCACGTCATAAAATGCTGCCTTGTTGTTATAACAACTTATGTACTAGGAGGTCGTTATCTGGCCTGGTATAAACCATGACTAATAATATGATTACGCTTTACATATTTAGCGGCATAACGGCCGGTACACAGTAGGAGCTGTTCGCAAAGACCTCCGCTCTTTAAATAACACTCCCGCTACACTTCGGCAGGTTTCCCCGTCATTGTTCCCGTTCAAAAAATTAACATTCCAGAACAACGCGCGACCACAGATCACTACCACCCGTGTTCGAATCTCGGCGTGAGCATATCTGAAGGTTGTTTCATCCATGAATTCGCTTCATTACCTTCGGAGGTCGCTCGGCCCATTTAGCTAGCCTACCGTGTGCACAAAAGTGGCCGTAAAACACCAATCAATCATCATCGGGACAACGCGCGAGAATGAAGGCGATAAATTAATCTGTTTACCACGTAAGTGATGTATTCTAAATCTAGAACATATTTCTTCCACCTTCCTTGTTAATATTCTCGTCAAAAACTAAAAACAAACACGGCTACATAACACGAACCAACCCGAATCAGATCCGGAATAAAGAGTTCTCCAGGCCAGGCACATCCTATCCTACAGACTGATGCCGAAGGTAAATAACTAAAAGGATACACACCCGAACCAAACCCAAAAATAATAAATCGTGTTCATTTGTTGGAAAACAAAGCAAATCTCAGATAAATAACAAACATCCATACACGTGGACCGATTGTTGACATAGCTAGTGTTGGTACTATGATAAATATGCCTTATTGTTATTATTAGTTTATCACTGATATCGATGTCACCACATCATGACTGAAACAACTGCAGCAATGGCTAGAACAGACTGAGAGTAAAAGGCCGTGACACTGACAGTGGGGTCAGAGAGACATCTCTAGGTAGTTGGCCATAGTAATGCTCAAAAATAAACATTGTTACGTGCCTAAACCTTTCAAACTTCAATTTTATCCGTATGTATTTTAACAGTTTAAATCTGAAGTTATCAGTAATAACATTACTGAGACTTATTAGATATATAATTTATAACCGTGTTCAACCATCCATTTATAAAGGATATAATTAATCGAGGGAGGTTTTGTAGGGGAGGGGGAGGGGCAGCGTAGAGGCATACGTCCAGGATGTTGTCCATGAAAGACTCCACCAAATCAGCCAGTTTTCTATGATATATTCACATCTTTATAATCAGCATAGGCAGATAAACGACAGCACCCAGTGACCTTTCGGGATAAACAGCCGAGGGACCAGTTAGACTAGCCATACTAACTTTGGAGAATGTACTTCACCGACTGGTCTCGTTTAACCGGGACCACTGTCTAATGACATTACTACCAGCAAGATTTAGATGGGGACAAGCAGTCTTGGTTGGAACTAAACAAGGCCATGTCTCAATACAGTAAACTAACTAACCTGAGTCGGAGTTCGGTCTCATCCACGACAACGACCATGTTCTGTAGCGTGTTAACCTGTTCTTGCTGTTGTTCAAGCTCCTCCTGTAATTCCTACAAACGATATCATTATACGAGTAGCGCATTAAAATAATAACAGCCGCCATCAAATTTACTTTTTTAATGCACATATATAAAAAAATTGTCTATAAAAGCGTTATTGTGGATAACTGTTTGAGGTTAGTTATAATGGGCACACACAAGTAACAGTCATGAAGGAACAGGGATTCTTCTTTCTTAACACTCAACATTAACAAAGAGATTATTACTAGAAGTGTTAAAATTACTACTACTACTACTACTACTACAACAGCTACTACTGACAATAGCAATTGTATGAGTAGCAGCTACTACTCCTAATGCTGCTACTGCTGCTACTACTAATAGAACAACTACTATTGCTGCTACTACTACTACTATTAGTAATAATAGTAGTAGTAGAAACAAGTAGTAGTAGTAGTTGTTGTAATAGTAGTAGAACTGTTGATACATTAATACCATATTATCAGATACAGTCATATACAGAATATAGAGGGATTCCGGTTTTGACGACTACTATTACTACTACTAGCAGTAGTAGTAATAGTAGTTATGGTTGATAACAGTTGTGGTTGTATTAGTACCAGTGCTGCTGCTATTACTATTGCTGTTACTACAGCTACAACAACTACTAGTACTACTATAATATATTATACTATATGATTTGATCCTGCAACATATTATCAAGTATTACTTAGTCCTGTGACATATTATCCAGTGACACTCTGTCTGTGACATAATATTCATTATCCAGTAACACATTTTCTGTGGCATTTTATCCAATCTGTCCGTGACATTATATCCATATCACTTTGTCCAGTGACATAATATCCAGTTTCATATTATCCAGTGACGTTCTGCCTGTGACACATTATCCAGTGACACTTTGTTCGGTGACATATTATCAAGAAACATCGAATAATGCCTAATGATGTATTATCCACTGCCACTTTTCCAAGTCATGTGTTATCCAGTGACACTTAGTCCGAGATGTATTATCCAGTGACACAATGTGCTGTTAAGTGACGCCAAGAAACACTTTGCCAAGTAACATAATATCCAACATCACTTTGCCATGTCACATATTATCCAGTGACATTTGGCATCTTATTGCAATCATAATCTAACTCAAGACTGGCTATTGCAGAAAAACTACATACCATACACAACCATATACCATAAATACTATTTGCCACACCATTCCCATAATACCTAGGTGTAATGTTTAGTTCCAGCTTTTCCATAAGATATCTATCTACACTTCAACCAGCTGAACAGACTCATCAAATCCCAACGTATTAATTATCCATGACACTAAATTTGTTACCCATATTACTAAATGCCAAGACAGCAACATTAGTTTAATTACCTGTAACAGCCATAGCCACAACAAAACCTACTATATTCAAACATAAACAATGCTACGTTCATCATAGCAACACAACATTCTTTGTTACTGTATATTTGTTACAGCGGCCATACTAGCACGAGCCCTTTCAAGGGGCCTGTCAAAATAAAACCCAAGTATCGGGAAGGTTAGTTGGGATTGCTGAAGGATGGATATAACTTGCCCCAAAAAAGTAACCTTGAACAAGTCAGTGTAAAGAATAGAGTTAAAGTTTTCACAAACTGATGACTATTAAAAATTTTTGTTACTCATAACAATATATTCATAATATATCACATTCTCTTTATCACTTATATAATATTAATAATAATATTCATTATTTTATATTAGTTTATTTATTTTATTCTGGTATATATGTTACAGTTAATCTGTATAATCAAGAAATATATATATATATATATATATATATATATATATATATATATATATCACCTAAAATTTTCAGGTATTCTGCATTAGATCTCAGTTAGCCATAGAAGTATATCACCTGATTATTTCATGTAATATACATATTACCTGATTATACAGATTAACTGTAACGTATATACTGTTCTAGATAACAACATTAACCTTATGTTGCTTTATCTGTCTCTTGATGGCGTCCAGTGTAGGACCGATTGGTCCGTATTTGGTTATTCTCTCCTCCATTTTTGTCAGCCATAGGCTGAGTTTCTTCAGCTGTTCTTGCTGAAGATCCATCAGCACTCGTTGAAGTCTGGATTTAAAAAAAGGGGCGGAAATTATATGATTAGTTAACGTTGTAAATAGTTGCGATAAACCTCTGAATATTAACAATAAAGTCGTGCACGCACACACACTTCTTGCTGTGTGTGTGTGTTTGTGTTCTAAACATACAAAAACATACACACACACGCCCCACTCTGTGTGTGTGTGTGTGTGTGCGTGCGCGCGCGCGTGCATGCATGCATGCAGGTGTGTGCACATGCTTATATAAATATACATACATTCGAGAGTGATGTATCTGTGCCTGCCAGTCAGACTGTCTCCAGTTCTTTATACAAAAATTCATTAAACAATTTCCAGTAGCCAGACAGCAGATAGCAGACAGACGGACAGACAGAAAAACAGATAGATGTCAGCCACTTATAACAAACTGATGAAGTAACCATCATCAAAATATCAGATCGTTATTATAAACCCATTATCCAGAAGACAGCGGCCCATAATCACATACAAGATCACTTGAAACCAGAACATGTGTCAATGTTTACAATCCTCCACAGCCACTACTACCACAGCAACTGGAACAGAAACCTTCCAGTACCACCACCAAGACCAGCAACAGCACAGCAACACCACTTACAGCAGCAGCCTGAGACAGAGACAATGGCCGGTTCGACCCTCACTGAGCCAACATTAGCTAACAAAACACTTAAAATATGACCAGCACCAGCTCCAGGACCAGCACCATGCTGCTAGTGCCCCTGATAAACATCTGACAAGTATTTGTTGGAATGATTGCCAAAGAACGCGCGCCATGTGTAGAGAGAAGGAAGGCTGGCAGTTTTTGTTGTTGTTGTTGTTGGTCGTTTATCTAAGCTTGGCCTACAGCAGGGGGTCAGTGTGAGCAAAAAACCCACAAACAGCAACTCATGGACAGTTAGAGAGGAGAGAGAATGATTAATGAGGCTTACTATTTGTTGGATGGAGTTTATCCAGTGGGAAGGCGAGCGGTAACAATGCATGGTGCTGCCATCTGGTGGATGCATCACCCATCAACCAATGATGGTGTTGATGGGTGAGAAAGGGATGCTTGTTTTACAGGATCTGGTTAATAACAAATGTGTGTGTGTGTGTCTGTGTCTGTGTGCGTGCGTGCATGTGGGTGCGTGCGTGCGTGCGTGCATATATATGTGTGTGTGTGTATAACTTTCCCTGTATATGAATTTAGTGGCAATAGTGTTATGCAATATCGACAACACATTTTCATTGTTTCCCAAGTGAAACACCTCAAGGGCACTCATAATGATTAGCACACAACAGAAATCATAATAACTATTCTAGTTGTCATGAAATTAAAACCGTGCTGAGCATGTAAAAATTTACAGACTTGAAGATCGCAGAACACAAGCCCACCTGAACTACCTTAACTCAATTATCAGAACTGACCTCCCACAGAGAAACTACTATGGTATGCCATGGCCATGCAAGTAACAGGCTTTAAATAGATTTTGTTTGTATCACATCGCCATCATCCGCTCACACAATGCTCAAGCTGGTTCTAATGCTAAAAGCTTTCACCAGTTTGGCATTTTACATTCTGGGAGCAAGTTATGGAGAATAATGAAGGAGCTCTCTCTCTCTCTCTGTGTATGTGTGTGTGTGTATATGTGTGTGTGTGTGTGTGTGTGTGTGTGTGTGTATCCCCCCTCACTGTGCCATCCCCTCCTGAGACCACATTGTAACAACTGAAACATACGTAAAGGTGAAGGCCATACGAAGCCAGTGACCTTCAAAACCTAAGTTGACTTACAGACTCTGCCTATCCATGGCCTTCACTCGTAACTCCTCCCATCTGTTGTTCAACAAACTCATCTGCATCTCAATCTCACGCTGGGCCTCGCTGCTCAGCTTTCCCTGCCGCAGTAGCATGTTACCTTCCTGCAGTACGTTACCGACACGACCCTGATGCTGTGTTAGCTGCATCATGAAATCCTGCCGGAAAAGGAACATAACAAATGAAAGCTTAACTGCTACAATTAGCAGCTGGCAAATCTTCATAATGTACTGTATTAAATTTCCATTTAAATTCCCGATTCTGTCATAATGCTCAATTACAATTTTGACTGAACATCTGAATAAAGATTCTATATTCTCTTCAGCAGTTCGGTAATAAATTATCAGTTTGTAATTGCATTCAGATTACAAAGCCACTGTAGAATATTCTTTCACATCTAAACAGAGAACTCTTTATAACATGATACTTTACAACACAACGTTTTGTATGCTGCTGCAACACAATCATTTGTCTTTTAACAACACTAAAAGTAATTTAACATGTGTTACCTGCAATGCCTGTTTAAAATGATTATACAAACAATTAATTGTATTGCCATTATTAGTCAACTCTAACAGGTATATATTGCAAATTATGCATAAATTATGTGAGTGGTGGGTAGAAATGTCATAATAAGTTCGTGTTCGCACAGATCACTTTCAGCCAGGATTGGATTTTTGATGGTCAAAAACATATATCAAAAACCCATAAAAAATACCTTTTTGACATAAAAAAAGATTCAAAAATATAATGTAGGTTGGCATGAACAACTACTTATAACAAATATTCACTGCACCATCACGATGCATAAAACTTGAGGCTATCAAACTGACACAGGGTCAAGTCAATTCTGGAATTGGAATGTTTAGGCAATTCCGAAATTGGAAGAGCCCTTTTTTTAAATTGGAATTGGAACTGATAAATTTCGAATTTGGAATTGCAATGGAATGGAATACGAACTACTCGGAGAAGGTATTCCAAATAGGTACTCGGAGTACTAATCATGGTAAAAAGGAGTAGGTTAAAAAAGCGAATTGGAATTGATCAATTTGATGTGGAATTGAAATTGACAAAATGGAATTGCTCCCATATCTGTCTGTTGATCATCTTATAATCCCCCATTATAATATCTGTAGTCAGTTTTCAGTTAATTATAGTTATCCTCTACATATATATATATATATATATATATATATATATATATATATATTTTAGATATAGAAAATAGATAGATAGATAGATAGATAGATAGACACTTTTTGGCTTCATCTATCATATCTAAGTGGATCCCCAGAAATTACACACCCATCAGAATTTCTATAGAATTCTTTGGCTTCACCTGTCGCATCAAATGGAGTACCCAGAAATGGCACCCCATTGCAATTTATAGAGACCTGTGTGACTTCACGCTTCACACTTTACTGTGCTGGCCCCAAAGCATACCCCAGTCACACTCATGGAAGCTACATGATTGGTTATATCAGTCAACTGGCAAAACATATATTAAGTGGCAGTAAGTGAAATGTAACTGAAATCTACATACCTAATCACTGCATGGTTAATTAATTATAGGGCAGAATATGCACACATGCTGGTAATCAGTGTTGGTCTACACAAAGTGGTGACATTGTACACAAAACTGAGCAAATTTAAAACTAAATACGCAGATGTTAATGACATCAGTACACAACTCTGTCCAATTGGGACTAATACCAAGTGAAAATGAACAAATATTCATAAGGATAGGATGCTTTCCAACTGCTGCTCATGATTTGAATCTGCGTGTGCACAATTAAAATGTCCACGTATTGTAATGCCTAATTAGTGTTTAATACGACCAAAGTCCGGATAAACTAAATATATTAAATGGCTAGAATTGGCCTTCAGTCTACAGTCTTAATAAGGAATTGTATGTTTCGGAGTAGGATGGAAATATCCGAAGAATCTCTTTAATCAATCTGGTACAGTATTGATGGAAAGAGTGTAACTACAAAGAAAAGCATCACAATCACAACACATTCAACGTGACCTAAGACCAGCATGACATTATTCTTTCGGGTGGTTTATTTATTGGATCATCCAGTCGTGCTTTTCCTCTGATCGAAAAGTTGTTCAGTATCATCAAAGGTATTGTCAAGTATCATCAAATCTGAACAGTTCCAAAATGCCAACATCCATACAGCCATAGCCTCTTGATGACACATATTTTAGATCAAACCTTTCACATCCCCCTCACACACACACACACACACACAATATATATATATATATATATATATATACACACACACACACACACATATATATATATATATATATATATATATATATACACACACACACACACAATCCAAAATAAGACAGTATTATAAAAAATATTACACATATCTGCTAATCATCAAAATAAAACATGCCATGACTAATGTCCACATGAAATATAGTTGAACTGAGTACTGGGCTTGTTCTGTTATCACGGAATGTCATAATCATAAAACAATTGATCTGGAGCATGACTTCTTATGATAATATGGCAACACGGCCATTTGGCTATGTTGGGATCAGCATTCAGACTCAAACATTATCAAATAAAGAGATATGCCCGAACTCATAATTTGGTAATAATCCTGATAAACGAACATCATCTGATCACTTATAGACATGGCACTCTGGGATGAGCAGGTTCTCTGTCTCACAAGACGATAGCTAAATTAAATGATAACCTTCTGCCAACCTCGAACTACTAACCTCATGTTTGTGGAACTGATCCTTGACCTCTTGTACATCTGCAGCTATGGGCCCCTGTGACTTTAAACACTCTTCAGCCTCTAACAGCCACGTTAGCACACCCTCAAGGACATCCTGATAGGGTGATATGTCAACATCAGAACTCTTCTGGACCTCTTCAGATAATCCAGAACAAGACACAGAGTTCTGTAAAACAGGATCATCGCGGATATGTGAACAACAAAGTTACCACATGGATGATGCATTGACTATAAACGTCACATATTTTAAAAACAATTAATTTAAACATGGTAACAACTGAACAGGATTTCTTGACATTTAAACAGTAAAGAAAATAAATGTTAGATGCCAAAGATTAATGGAATGTTTCTCTTTTCACATATGGACATTACTCCTCCCCACAAACACACTGCTATTGTTTCCGACCATGACCCAATTAGCTACTGAACCAAAACCTTTTTAATTGTACGCCGACAAGCCGGAGTGGTTTAGCATTGTACGCACTTTGGAAGACTTCGAGGCTGATGACGATGTAACAGCATCAGATGACGATGATGACGACGTTGGCTGATCTATCATCATCGGGTCGTGCGGAAGCACTTGGAAGAAACACATCACATACATCATTATAGACTTTTTGTCCGGAGCATCTGTGTCAATATCTGTAATGCAGTAAAACAAACATCGTAAACAACGCTTTCCTCTCTTCAGCCTCCCTGTGTCATCCATTCGTAGATGTAAAGTATCATAATGGTCTAGAATGTCTGGACGAGTAGCTGTGATTTATCATAATGGATACTTGTATGTGTGGCATTTTAACAACAGCCGAGCATAAAGTAGGCCATTCATAATTCGTAATTCACCGGTGGCCTCTTGTGTGTAAGCAAGATGTGATAATTGATTTAAAAAAGGAATCAATCATTTCTTCATCTGTGCCAAATAAATATCCTAATGGGCCTTTCATCAGGAGTCTATACTTATATACAGCTGTACACATTTTGACTGATCATTATTTTAACTAAAGGCACTGAAATTTAGGACAGAAATTATGGTAAAATAACGATTATTTACTCAAACATTCGCCAATCTAACATTATTAACAACAAACTAACACTCATGTAAGATCTGCGGGTATTTCTTAGCATCTCATTTTCAAAACAAAGGCATGTCGGAGGCCCACTTTGTGAGACTCTTAAAGCAATTCTTTGGTGGTCAATAAAATCCCAGTTTTGATAAACTTAATATACAAAATGACTAGATTTAATCTTATCTGGAGCTTAAAAAGAGAATTATATTTTTTGGAGTTGGATGAAAAATGACCAACAATATTTTTAAGGGTGTGAGAGAAAGGTATACCTGTACAGGGTTCATACACATTTTGACAACTCAGATTCCAGGACTTTCCAGGACCTTTCAATATCAAATTGAAGGACCCTTTACATGGATTGATGAACTCTTAACGTGCAAAAATACACCCATATTTTGGAAGAAGTGTAATAACTGAATTTCTGTATGCTTATGATTAGAAATATAGATCTATATGTCCAAATTCCAGGACTTTCAAGGACCTCTACAAAAATTCAAGGACTTTCCAGGCCTGGAATCTAAATTTTAAAATTCCAGGACTTTCCAGGTTTTCAAGGACCTGTACAAACCCCGCTGTATACAGTTTGAGGTGAGGGCAAGGTCCACTTGGGCAACATTGTATGACAAAGGGTATCCCTGAAGTACATTGGAGTACATGACAATGGTATTTATCAAAAAACACCATCAGTATGCTTCAGCCACAACAAAAACTCATAGATGTACACTAGAGGGATAGCATCTATGACTGATAAATGTTTCCCTTCCACAATGATCTGGTCGATGTGTCATTAAGGAACATTCATCCATCCATCCATCCACAATGATCAGAATTATTAGTAATGTTGTCCATTGAGTGCAATTATGAGATTCTCCTGGATCCAGCTATATTAGTATAATTATATCAGTATACGTATTCCTATGCAACCTCCTTCGTACATTCCCAAATGGCATTATTCCAGTAGAAAATATTACATCCAGTAAATAGGTAGAATACAGCCAACGAGTGTACTATCATTACGTGCCCTTACACAACAGGACAGCACGTCATGATTCATAACGTCCTAACACCGGGAGAATGTGGATAAGATCATTAACTATATATCCTAACCACAGGTAAACATAATGTTCAATACGCACGCACGCACGCACCCATGCACACATACAATAACAAGCATACGGTAACGTAAAAACAAGATTCGGAGAGAAAAAGCGGCCAAAAGTTCGGCTGACGTAAAACATCAACAGGCGCCAGACCACCAAAAGTAGCCAGAGTCGACTGCCGTAGGCCTAGAAAACGGCGCACGTGTGAATGGCATTAAAAGCTCCCCGGGAAGGACGACCTCATCAGATAGTACACAAACTAATAAAGAAGGCATCAAGTGGCAGCCCTGTCAAAACAAACGCCTGTTTATCTACGAAATCAGTCTTCACCTGCTGATGGCCATCTGGGGTAAGGACAAAAGTAACACTCCCACCTTCCCGAGTGGCGCCGCCCTCTTCAGATGGGGGAGTAATATGACAACAAAAGAAAAACATTCATTTTTTGCCATGTTAAAGCCCATACTGAAAATGACTGGCTAGGACTTCCGGTGACGTAGTTCTCGGAAGGTTAGTGTTATTTATAAATAGGGGAAAGAACAGCCAACAATGAATGACCTGGATAATCGTTTATGTCGCCCACCCCCACTTCAAAACTAATGTTTTCCAGATTGATAGCAAGATTGATTTTAGTTTCCATATAATAAAAGTCTGTGTCTTTGATATAAATAAGTCATTTCATTCAACACACAGGGGGGGGGGTGATTTGGACAGTCATTAATTGGCTGTCTGTTATACGATCTGTGTTCTTTTTAACATTAATGGAGCTATTCTAAATGATATCACACCGTATAGATCTATTTCAGGAAATAGTTCTACCGCCAAGTTACAATAATGTACACATAGGTTACGCTTGTAGTCGTGGGGTCTGTACTCGGAAGAGGAAATATTCATCCAATTACCGGTAAAGTACCACACCTGGAGCTGTTTCTACTGACCTGAACAGACACACACACACACACACACACACAAACGCGAAAAACGCCTAGCCTCCAGTCATACTAGAGCTTCTAGGAAATGGCCTTGAATCTGAGTTGATGAAAATCAAAACAAACAATCCGGAAACCAGATGGGGTGGTTTGGAAAGCAAATGTTGGAACACACACACACACCCACGCGCGCACACACACACACACCCACACACACACACATGAATGGGAAGTACTCTATAAACAACGCCTAAAACTAAATAATTAGGTATATTATAGAAACTACTTTGCTATCCCAGATTTCGTGTTGTCAGTCAAGACTACAGGTGAAATTATCATTTTATTAACAATAATTATATTATATTATAAAAAAACAATATTAAGAGGATACCCGTAATACATAGTAGCAACCAGATAGGTGATGCATAAAATGACAAAACACAAATAAATTATTTAATAAACAACCACATCAGCTTTACCCACATATAACATTTACTATTATGTTTTAAAACAATGGCCGCATCTCCCATTCGAAAATTTGTCGGAAAGAGTATTTTAATTCTATTTAAAAGATAATATCTTTAAAAAGATAATATTATTTATTGAATGACTTCCATCAAAATTATCCCTCATATACGTTCTGTCTCAAACAAAAGGCACAAACTGGAAGCCTAGAAAAGAAAATCATCACGTGTCTGTCCCAGTTTGCCAACTCAAGGCTCTGTCTAGCTTGCAGCCTTGGTCTAGTTTACTTAGTAAAGAATAATTCAGGATGGAATGAGATTGGTGCGTGTGTGCGTGCGAGCGTGCGTGCGCGTACATATGAATGAAGAAAAAATTAGATAGAAGCATATTTATAATATTCATGTTTTTTTTAAATATTACTATTCTTAAACAGAGATTCTAGGTAATACTTGTATAACTGACTGTCGATTTTGTTTGTTTGTTTGTAATAATGTTTTGATCCACCCATAATTAATGACAGATGAACTAATATTTGTTAATAGTCGATCTATTCAATAATACACCATATCTCCAACTCTACAACATTAATAATAATACAAACTATTTCTGGCATCAAGTACCGTAAATTGTTTCATAAAGGCCCAATAACGTTTTGGAATAATCCTGAGGAGTAACCGTCTGTGATTACTAGAATGATTACTACAATGATTACAACCGTGATTACCAATAGATCTGACACAGACGAACGTGAACATAACTGTGGCTGTCTATTGTCAACAATCGTCATCATATGTTCCCTTTATATAACACGACCTACCCATGTTGGATCTGTAACATGGCCATTGTTATCCACGGTCAACAATCATCACATGTATATATTCTAATCGTCAAGCTAACGTGAGCTTTCAAGGATATTTTCCCACTGAAGATTAACAATCTAAGGACTTTAGTTCTGGGCTAAATAATGTCTCACGTCCTGTTTTGTCAAATGTTATCATTGTTGTCATCCAATAATTTTTATTTCATCGCATATTATTGCATCTTATGGGGAAAGAACAAATGAGTAGATGAGTGGTTGGTTTAGCCTGGTGTTGCTCCCACCTGGGACAACGGGATGGGGATGGGGGGTGGGGGTCATTCTATGGAAGATGAACATGACTGATGTTTTACGGCCACTTATGTGCACATGGTAGGCTAAATGGGCCGAGCGACCTCCAAAGGTAATGAAGCGAAGTCAAAGATGAAACACCCCTCAGATATGCCCACGCCGAGATTCGAACTCAGGTGGTAGTGATCTGTGATCCAACATGCTACCAGTAAGACCAAGGAGGCGCCCTCGGATACTTCTTAGGGAACTGAGATGATAAGGTCAAAGCATTTTATATAAATGGACGAAACACCCCACCTACAAACACCCCACCTACAAACACCCCACCTACAAACACCCCACCTACAAACACCACACCTACAAACACCACACCTACAAACACCACACCTACAAACACCACACCTACAAACACCACACCTACAAACACCACACCTACAAACACCACACCTACAAACACCCCACCTACAAACACCACACCTACAAACACCACACCTACAAACACCACACCTACAAACACCACACCTACAAACACCCCACCTACAAACACCACACCTACAAACACCACACCTACAAACACCCCACCTACAAACACCACACCTACAAACACCCCACCTACAAACACCACACCTACAAACACCACACCTACAAACACCACACCTACAAACACCCCACCTACAAACACCCCACCTACAAACACCACACCTACAAACACCCCACCTAAAAAAATACAAACACCACACCTACAAACACCCCACCTACAAACACCACACCTACAAACACCACACCTACAAACACCACACCTACAAACACCACACCTACAAACACCCCACCTACAAACACCACACCTACAAACACCACACCTACAAACACCACACCTACAAACACCACACCTACAAACACCACACCTACAAACAAACTAGCAACACGGAAGTGCGCAGTGCATTGAGTGCATTACCAACTGGACCATAGGAAATCCCCCCCCCCTCCCAATCTGAAAGAAGAACCCTAAACATACAGTGCAAACTCCCCGGGGGGGGGGGGGGGAATCAGCTGACATCACACTGTACAGGCCGATCACATGAATGAAGTCTGTTATTCAAGAAAGGGACAAGTTTATTTACCGACGACGTTAGACCACCTTAACTCCTCCTGCCTCATCAACAACAGGGGAACGAACATCTTCTCAACAACGGTCTGACAGATATATCACAATCTCTGCCAGATTTACGGGCACACCACTCAAAATCCGGCACCTCCAGAACAGATATACAAGGTCGGGTATCCAGAACACATCGGCTGATATAGAGACAACGCTGATCTGATCCCGGGCAAGGCAAGGACTTTAACAGATTCTCTCCGGGGGCTGGGGGGATGTGATGGGGGGGGGGGGGGTGGCAGGAATGCATTCGAATGGCGTGATCAGCAAATCTCGTCCGAACATCTACAAACCCGATGCGGAAGTTGGATAAACGTTCACCACTTTATCACTGCACGACAGCGACAACAGAACACGGCAGATCCATACAGATGGTGCCAAGTTTGAACGGTTTTTACCAGAGAGCAATTATCTGCCAACAGATATTCTTGGCTACTATTACCGGTGTATCCGACGGCGCGCCCATCTCTTTAAACAGAACATATACGTTGGCCGAGAATTACAATGCAAACATCCGAGGTCGGGAGATCGAGATCGAACATCGGTCTTAGCTTAGAGAATATAAAAGTGCACTTCGTCTGGTTCTGGGATGAGGTGGTGTCAGATTTGAGCAAAATAATCCCTTCGAATCGGACAAGACAACATCTACTTCGATGTAGTCCATTCTCCGGATCTCGGACAACGTTCTCCAATCATAAGTTCTGATGATCTGGAATATTCGACGAAGCTAAACGCCAACGGCAGGTTACAACGGAGCTATCTTTCGGCGTACAAACGCCATACTATCCAATTGATGATATGCCATTAAATTACAACCGCCAAATATAATTGCTAATACCGCATCCAAAACGCTGAGTAATCTCTGCACGCAGAAATGACGATGATGATGATTGAGGTTTTACGGCCACTTTTGTGCACACGGTAGGCTAAATGGGCCGAGCGACCTCCAAAGGTAATGAAGTGAAGTCAAAGATGAAACAACCTTCAGATATGCTCACGCCGAGATTCGAACACGGGTGGTAGTGATCTGTGCTCCAACACGCTACCGCTAGACCACGTATGTGATATATACGGTAATGAGGGTTTCAGAACGGTCGCATTGACCCAGTGGAACAACCTTCCACTGACCATCAGGAAGTGTAGATACCTTCAAGAAGAAGGTGAAAACTAACTTTATTTCAGCTTAACGGTATCTCATCCAAATACGTAATGCATTTAGATGGGTATACGTTTAAAATGTATACCTGCTACATCTATACTGTTTACCTTGTTGAGCGCCTTGGAGTAATCTTCTTACATATTATATAGGGAGCTATACAAATTTCGTATATTATTACGTGTGTCATTCCGTTCAATCAGCTCAGATCATGACACATACCACCATTTGTTATTGTGTAGTATAGCTGATATGGACAAAATCACGTTAACACAAATATATTGATGCTGACCAATAGTGGCTCAGGCTAATTCTTGTTTATACAGAATACTGTTAAAAACCTGATAACATTTAGCCATCCATTGACAAAGTCTGATTAAATCATGACAAAATGATAAATATTTCTGGTTATTGTGAATATATGCACCTCAACTGATTGTCTGTCCAGCAATTTATCACTCACTCACTCACTCACTCTGTGAGTGTGTGTGTTCGCGCATGCGAATGCGTATTCACGATCACGCATTCACATGTGTGTAAGTGCATATATGTGTACATGTATGTGATGGCAATGGTGATGTGTGACGTGATCTGAACTAACTGAAAGGAGTATGCTCATGTTTTATGCGCAATTTTCGGCCAGCGCATACCGCTCAATGCATTGAATATGGTGTTATCAATTATATGTGGTGGTATGTATTTGTGTGCATGTATGCATGTCTACCTGTCTCTATCTATCTGCTGGTCTGTTTCTGTATGACTCACTCATTCACTCACTCACTCTACCAATTTATCTATCCCTTTATATATCTACCTAGTTCCGTATCTATTGGTCTGTATATCTGTCTTGTGAGCTTTCTGTCTGTCTGTCTGTCTGTCTGTTTGTCTATCTGTCTGTCTGTCTGTCTGCCTATCTGTATCTGTCTGTCTGTCTGTCTGTCTGTCTGTCTGTCTGTCTGTCTGTCTGTCTGTCTGTCTGTCTGTCTGTCTGTATTGTATTGTCTGTCTGTCTGTTTGTCTGTCTGTCTAGTTGCCCAGGTAGCTAGTTATCTCTTCAGTGTTTGTATTTCTACCAATCTGTCTGTTTTTCAGTACCGGTGAACAGCAACCCAAACAAATCGATTCCAACTTATTTCAGGGAACTAACCTGACTGCATTCGTACCGCTAGGACAACATTATATCACCAACGAACGGCAAATACAAGCTGACTTAAAAACAAACATTCTCATACAGACATAAAAAAACCTTATTATTTCATCCTTACCTTCAGCATCCAGTAAGCGTTCTATGCCCAGAAGTTCATAAGCCAAGCTAAAGGCATGCTCTAGGTTAGCCTTGTTATCCTGACCCAACAAATCCTCATAATTAAACTTGTCTGGACTGAAACAATCAAATCATAGACACGTTGCTCATCAATATGACAATAATCCTCAAAACTGTCTGGTCTGGTGTCATTTATTCTGAACTGATAACAGCCATTTTATTGATGCCAATATTAATAATGAATTATTAAAATGACTTACTGGAACTTGTGTATGATGGCATTAAAGGCCAAGCCATCTCGCCAACTTGTTGTAAAGTTTGTTATGTTAACATCCTTGTAACTAAAATGATATGAAAAGATAAATTATATGAAAAGAGCGCTTTATAAGTTTGGTATAATAATAATAATTATTGTCATCACAAGCATCACATCGATAAACTTCGGGGTTGGGTTAGTTATCATTTGAAGGTGTGTAATTAAATATAATTATAACATAACTGTAATTATGATTGAAGGCCCTGAGAGGATTGGAACTGACATTTTTATTGAAAATGTCAGTCTCCTTTATAGACGTTATTTATTTTGTAACTGTCCATAACAGCAATCATCATCACCACCATCATCATCATCATCACTACTATCAAAACTATCATCACATATAAAATGACTTAGACACTTATGTGTTCATCACTTTATAAGACCATCATCATCATAAGACCATCATCATCATCTCACAACACCACCACCTCACATCACCATCGTCATTATCTCACAACAACAACACCTCACAACACCATCGTCATTATCTTGAAACACCACCAGCTCACAACACCATCATCATTATCTCACAACAACACCTCACAACACCATCATCTCACAACAACACCACCTCACAACACCATCATCTCACAACACCACCACCTCACACCACCTCACATCACCATCATCTCAAAATACCACCAGCTCACAACACCATCATCATTATCTCACAACAACACCTCACAACACCATCATCTCACAACAACACCACCTCACAACACCACCACCTCACATCACCATCATCTCAAAACACCACCAGCTCACAACACCATCATCATTATCTCACAACAACACCTCACAACACCATCATCTCACAACAACAACACCTCACAACACCATCATCTCACGACGCCACCACCTCACACCACCTCACATCACCATCATCTCAAAACACCACCACCTCGCAACATCATCACCATCATCTTAAGACACCACCACCACGTCACAACACCATCATCTCAAAACACCACCACCTGACAACATCATCACCATCATCTCACAAGATCATCACCATCATCTCACAACACCACTATCTCACAACACCACCACATCACAACACCATCACCTCAATACCACCATTTCACAACACAATCATCTTAACACCACCACCTCACAACATCATCACCATCATCTCACAACATCATCACCATCATCTCACAACACCACTATCTCACAACACCACCACATCACAACACCATCACCTCAATACCACCATTTCACAACACAATCATCTTAACACCACCACCTCACAACACCACCACCTCACAACCTCGTCATCTCAACACCACCACTTCACAACACCATAATCATCATCTCACAACAACACCTCACATCACCACCATCTCATATCACCATCACTCCACGATTACATCATCACCCCACAACAGTCTCACCTCACAATAGCATCACCTCACAACACCATCACCTTACATCATCACCTAACAACGCCATCACCTCATAAGACCATCACCTCACCATCATCTCACAACAAAACTACCACACATCACTACCATTTCATATCAATCACCATTACTTCACATAACCAACCTGACACCACCATCACCTAACACCATCATCACCTAACACCACCATCACCTAACACCACCATCACCTAACACCATCATCACCTAACACCATCATCACCTAACAACCATCACCTCATCTCACAACAACATCACCATGTTCAACAACTCACCCGTGTGTCACATGTCTACACCAAGCGACCAGTGTCTTCTCGAGATTAAGCTGCTTCACGTCGCCCATGGCTTCTCGCAGCACGTTCTTCAGCTGGTGAGAGGACACAAGACAGGAATCACTCGAAAATAATCCAAAAATTAACACACACCAACACAAATATATATAATGACATGAACATAAACACCGCAAGGTACAGCTGACTTATAGGACAGCTGTCATGTCAAAGTCTTTAGAATAGTCCGTCATTATGCCTCTGTACGTGTGTGCGCGTATGTATTTATATATACACTATACAACTGTAGTCGGTAGCACACAGGCTGTAGCTATATAGAGTGTAACTAAAAGTTAGCAAGAAAAATAGCAAGTAATTCTGGGACAATGTTTACAACATTCTTCTGATAAACTGATAACATAGAGACGTTCTAACTACTAAGGTGACTGAGTGGTGAGACAGCTATAAGCTCGGAATTATATAACAGAACAGTGAAATGGTGAGTGAGTGAGTGAGTGAGTGAGTGAGTGAGTGAGTGAGTGAGTGAGTGAGTGAGTGAGTGAGTGAGTGAGTGAGTGAGTGAGTGAGTGAGTGAGTGAGTGAGTGAGTGAGTGAGCGGAGTTTAAGCGCATATCAGCAGAAAACGTTCAACTGTAGCTCATTCTAGTTGACACAAGGATACATCTGGCCCGGTCTCTCCATCTTGTGACAGATAAATAATATTGGTCTAACGGGCTGTAAAAAAACCACTGACTCAATGACCTAATCACAGCTCAATAAGTCTGTGAAATTCAATTTTGTCTGTGAAATCCAATTTTATTTTTTGGGGGGGGGATCTTATTTTGTTCATAGCTAAGTATGTATTAGAAATATGAATTTTTCCCGTACAGAAGAATTGAGCTGGATCATTAGTAAATCAACAATTATTACGCTGACAACAATTGTTTGTAGATCTGACAAACGAGGTACACTAATCAGACACACCACACCGGGCGCCCCCGCGGTCTAGCGGTAGCGTGTCGGACCACAGATCACTACCACCCGTGTTCGAATCTCGGCGTTGGCATATCTGAAGGGTGTTTCATCTTTGACTTCGCTTCATTACCTTCGGAGGTCGCTCGGCCCATTTAGCCTACCCAGTGCGCGAAAGTGGCCGTAAAACATCAACCATCATCATCTAATCAGACACAAACACGCTTTACTACTGACAATGTGGTGGACGGATCCCATCACAGACTCTCCTGTACCGATGATTGTCTCGGTTAAGGCCGACGTCATTGATCTTTGGTATAAATATGATAAACGTTAAAATAATAAATATTTTCATCTGATTGGTTTAATCCAGCACTCATCTCTTGAATAATATACGGTGCATTAGTTATGGTAAAAAGACAGACAACGTCATTCCTCGCCTAGCACTCCTCCCCCCCCCACCATCTTCAACTGACAGATCCTCACCACTCTATGAACTACTCACTGACCCACCAATACTAGGGTGGTGGGGGGTGGGTTTTACATAACAATGACAACAATTATAACAATAATAATGCCATATCCACTAACATCTAATAACAACATAACAAACACTTAGAACAGTGGCTAACAATGGCGGCGGGAGGGGGGATAATAACCCCCCCCCAGTGGCTAACAATGGCAACGGGGGGGGGGGATTATAACACCCTCCCTCCAGTGAGATATTTTTAGCTGTCAGATTGATAATGTTGATAATTATGTTAGCAGATATTTTTAGCTGTCAGATTGATAATGTTGATAATTATGTTAGCAGATATTTTTAGCTGTCAGATTGATAATGTTGATAATTATCTTAGCAGCCAGTGGCCGAAAGACAAAACTATAAAATGGCGAGACCCCCCCCCACACACACACACACACACGGATATAAACTAACTGTTCTAAGAAATTTCATACTGCTCCCCCCCCGAATTTTCAATGGCAGAGTTGCGCGGTCTGTTGGCACGGCAACTTGGTGGCAGCAGAACAATCTCACTTCTAACAACAAGTTTTCAGTCAAAAACAAAAAGGATAGAATAAGCCAGTCAGGGTCCACCTATAAGAATCCGGAATGATCCCGATACCCCACCCTAAAGATTACGGCTAACGAGTGGTAACTGTAACGCCTGAAGAGAGGTGGAGCTGGCTTAACAAACAAAAAATCGCGTCGTCACCACAATCCCGATGTGTACATTAATCAGACTGGGTTATATCACGGAGAAATCGCGACCGGTCTGATAGGCTCGATCTAAATACCACCATTTGAGCTGCCGTTATCGGGCTGAGATGGCAAAAAGTACAGCCACTTCTCATGTACCAATGGCTTAAAAGTGTATAGACCGAGCCGGCTCATGGCATAAATATTTTGAACAATTCAACGGTATCGGTGCTCTCTCGAAGCCATTAATATAACTATCTATAACACGTAAATACACACGCAATAGTAAACTGATTATTGGAAGACAATTATGATTAATGAGTATCAATATCCCAAATATGACTGATATCAGCGATATGGATCAAAACATATCTATCAAGTGGGTTACTGCGTTACCAGACATGGTAATTTATATAACATTAAATAATTAAATTCGTGTTTAGGCGAATTAAAGAGCACATAAAATAGCCGAATTTTAAAGTTCACGATGGTCTCAATTAAAACGACCAAAGTGTGCCTGCAAAAGAGACTAAATGTGCTAGCACATCACACTGTTCGTGAACAAAATGCGCTACCATTTCTGGTTTATTTACTTCCGCAATGAATTCATAAATATCTGTATGGATTGTGGAGTAAAAGAGTGTAGAAGCTAAAAGGTACAAATGTGCACAGTTTACTTGAAAGATATATGATTCAAGTTTTCTTCTTCATCAAAATGATGGCATATATCAATTATCGGGTTACTCTTAGCAATTAAGTAACTAATATATCTGTTACAGAATATCTCATAACCAAATGAAGGTAACGCTGACGTGACAACACACTGTGTAGATATCAAGATGTCAGTAGTACGTGTACAGTCAATGAGGACATTTAAGAGGCATTAGCAATTAGGTGCATACAGTGAACAGTTAAGGTGTTACTGGACTCACTATATGTTAACGGAAAAATACCGGCATGACGCACAGTGATAGGTTGAAATAAATGTTAGACGATTACATGTCTTAAACGGATGTACAAAATTAAGGGTAAAAAACGTGCTGATGTTGTGAAGCATCGACGTTATGTACAGCCATAGTTAAGCAGTTATAGAATATGTACACAATAAAGTTCTAGCAGTGTACACCATGACATCTTAATACAATCAATGAATCGGACAAAAAGTTGCCTTAGTGCCTTGCCAACTACTAGCCTTTTTGCCCTTAAGATACCTTCCGACGAAGATAAAAGGCTTTTGCGCCAAATTCTAGTCCTGCAAAGGCATCTGGCGTAATAGATTGCAGAGTACAGGGTGGACGCAAACTAAAGGTCCTTTGGTGTCATTTCCTTTAGGTAATCTATTAAAACAGGAAGACCAATTCTAAGACACACTCGCTAATGGTCTGATCCCAGTAGGCGTAATCTGTAGGACTGTAACAGCATTTAAGAACTATAGACTTTGTTTGTACATGTGTAAACACACACACACACACACACAAATGGTCAGACAGACAGACAGTGATAGACAGACAACAGAGAGGCATAGCATTTCCGTGCCCATGCGCGAGTGTCACAAAGATACACGGAACAGAACAAAATGCAAGACGTTTAGATCAACAACTTCAAACACTAACACAATCATCACTATTCCGATAATCAAACGATAACAAGTGAACTTACCCAACAAACAAATACATCGTGAGGTGATAGTCTATTGTCTTGTGTCGCTGAACACCAAAGGGGGTGGCGGAAAAATGGCACACTCAATTAGTGTATTTTAAATTCTATTAACTGAACCCCGACTCCCCCGCTTCCTTACAGAAGGGCTGCAAGACAATCAATAATTTGTCTTTTAAACCAAACAGACAGACAGAGAGAGAGAGAGAGAGAGAGAGAGCTGCCAATAGCCAGTACTCAGACACTCAGCTGGCACCAGACCATTCTTAATATTCTCTACCAAATATCCATGAATAAAGCCAGAACGGGGCTTACGCGGTATCCCTACTCGGGCATCGATATGACCGAATCATCTATGGATACCGAGCAGGCAACAGAACAATCCCAATGAGATCAAGAGGCAACCATTTGTTCGAAACTCGGGGCCTTAATAATATCCGTAAAAATCATTCAATCATCGCCGAGCACAATAACAGCATTAGTTTATACGCCATGGTCAATCTACATGTATATGTGTACTAATTATAATAACAACAGACAACAGATATCTGTACAGGAGATTAGATAACTGGTTCAACTTTATTGCCTATGGCAGTGGTTGCCAGGGACGCCAAGTTTGAAATTTCCCAAACTCCATCTCCTGCTCCTCCCCCCCCCCCATAAGAATCATTCAGATGATTACTGTTTATAAATAGGACAAATCTGATGGACCTCCACGTTCCCCGGGTTTTGACTGAACCGCTGCTGCCATCTAGTGAGAAACAGTCGCAATCCATATGAGAGAGCCGGTTAGAATCGGGAGACCAGGCAATTTAAAGGGGTTTCCCACAATGGAAGCTCAGGATCAATTAGGATAACTCCCGGACACCATTTCCGGATAACACTTGTTACAGAGAACATTACTCTCGTGGCAGAGCAGAAGATAATTAGACAGAAACGATGATAAGGAGAGATTGTTCATCTAATTGCTCATCGGAATAAATCAAATTCTCTGTAAATGGCCACCAGTATGGTGTCGTAATACTGAACCCCTCCACCCTCCCCCCTTTGAAAGAAAGTAACAGTTATAACACCGTGTCGTAATACTAACAATAAGTTGTTAGATGTTAGAATAGTGTACCGTACACTTAGTGAATGATGACCACACTGTGTTTGTGTGTGTTCGCGCGTGCGTGTATGAAAATACAAATTGTTAGTTAGTGTGTGTGCGTGCGTGCGCATGTTGTTGTGTGTATGTGTATGTGTGTGCGTGTGTATGTGTGCGTGTATGTAAATAAAAACTGTTAGTTGTGCGTGTGTGTGTGCACGCACATGTGGTTGTGGATATTCGTATGTGTGCGTGCGTGCATGTACGCATGCATGAATGTACGTGTTCATACATCACCTCATACATCGTCTAACAAGTAATTCGGAACGCCCTATTATCTCCCACAAAACACACCCAGCCAACATCCTTCAAATTTCATCCACCCTCTACCGGATCCGGTCAGAGGACGCATCCACAAAACAACACACTGGACACTATCAGGAGCAACCAATGACACATGGCATGTAACCCGAGGCCTTGATCTTGGAACTGGCTAACATCTATAATAATAATGATGATGATGGATAATAATATTGATTTAATAAATCACTCCCTAATACTAGCACTAGCCATTCAAAGACACTGGACAGCAAATACATAGAAAATGATACATCATCATCATCATCATCATCATCATCATCATCACAGATCCTTATCCCCGCTATAATACATTAAAGAAGATGAGGTGTCTGATTAACGTAATACCTAGAGACAGTGTCTAAATTTACGTTAACCATTCAAAACACCTTTTATCACATTGCTTGGAAATGAAAGCTCAGTCAGTTCGTGGGAAAAGCACTGGCTCAGAGAAACTTCAACCACAACTCGTAAGTATATAATCTGGATGATTCCACTAAGGACTTTGACGCGAAATGATACTTATCTGATTAGATAATAAATGTATTCACACACCCAAACGCACACACACACACACACAAACGCAAACACCCATACACACACCTCCAAACATACACACCCAGCCACCGCCCCAAACACCCCCCCCCCCCAAACACGCACACACAAACACACACACACAAACACACACACAAATACACGCGCGCATATTAGCCTGCTCAGTATCAAACAAAAACCGTACAATATTTACTCATCCAATATCCATCTATCTATCTTTACAACTATCTATTACACAGTCCCTAATATTCATTCATCCGTGAAACTACTTTATGCTCTAATTACAAACAATATTTGTTTAAATCAGTACAATGGCATTCAAATGCCAATCTCTAACCATTCTTATGATATACATAAAAACACGATACAGAACAAAGGCTTATACCAATTAAATATGCACATAAACAAACAGTGAAGATACTATTTTAAAGACAAACATTTCACTATCTTTACCCATCAGATCTGACTGATCTTCGTTTAAACATCTCGTCTTTAACAAATTAAAAACACATCACCTAACTTGTTAGATTCTACATGCTGTGCTGTTCACTGAAGCACAACTGGGCTCTGTTTTTTCTAATACTATGTAAAATAGTTAACCAACGCATAGGATATAACATATGAATGTAGCAGTTACATTTCAGTAAAATGTTTAGTAGGTTTCTATCCCAAAACTAAGGATTAATTTATGGTTTTGGTAACGTTGGTATGAATAGGACCATATAAGTGTTAATTTATGCATACTGGAAAGTAATTACTCTGCTATCACAATAATTATATTTGATTATGAAAATCAATGATATTTTATCATTTTCTCATAGCTTTCTCGTGATTTAAAAAATACCAATTATGTAATACGATTCTGCAAATTTACGGTTACAAATTTGGTACCAACTAAAATTTGTTTGTCCTGGGGTACAAAGTGGGCCGTATTTAAATTATTGGCTTATTTCAATAATCGGAGTGAGTGAGTGAGTGAGTCCATCAGTCAGTCAGTCAGTCAGTGAGTCAGAGAGTGAGTGTTTTATTCCACCTTGAAACTTGACAAATACAAAACAAGTGACCACCACTTCGGAAAATGTGGCCAACCGATGAAAAATCCCAGACACAGGTAACACTAGTATTAGATCGGAGGCCGAAATATCTACAACTCAGTATAGTGCCAGCAGTGTGCCATGGCAGCATGACCTGTCCGGTTGTTCAGTGTTGACTGTTCCGAACGAAATAAATCTTACTATTACATGTGGATATTGTGAAAAGGTTGCATTACAAATAAACCAAGCTGACTTGCCACTCACCTGCCAGTGTAAGATGATATTCCAAACAAGGCCGAGGGTAATCTTCGTATTGCCATCAACTATATCGTTACTGCTGATGTTTACCAATTTGATCTGTAATGAGAACAAAATAAGACGGTTTATAATCGGCTGGCAACTCTATCTGAACTTAAGACTTCTAGGAACAGCTTCAATTTCATACAATCTGTTTTTAATATTTTTTTTAATATTCCCAGAGTATACGTAGGAGCTAAGTGGAAAGTACAAGGTCAAGACACTGTTGTGAAGGTCATCACGGCAACTACCTGCGGCATTCTTTTGTTAAAATAATTAACGCTTTATAATCAGTCAGAGGACTGTAGGCATTTTGTTAAGTAATACACACAAGCTAATTAACATAATCCATTTGACGGTCAACAGTCCATCTCTCGCAAGACACAATGCAACAATAACTGAAGAAATGTTACAGATGTCCTTATCAATAATCCTCCAGATGTGAATAATAATAATAATAATAATAATAATAATAATAATAGACTTAACAGAATACCATTACTGGTATCAGTCATTCCAGGGTACTGTAAAGCAAACACTTCAGTATGAGATATCTAAAAAACTTCATTATAAATGTTAGATAATAGATACTATTTACTCCAGAAAGCAGCCTTGAACAGTGAGATTCAAGATGAATGACCCACTTCTTAATCTCCTCAAACAATCTGTTCCTATCTGTATGACATGAAATTTCTGGATGACTTTCTGCTGTACAAGATCTTAGAGAGAGAGAGAGAGAGGTGCGTGTGTGTGTGTGTGTGTGGGGGGGGGTATCATTTATCTAAACCAAAAAAATTACACAATAATCTATGACCATTATTGCAGCCAACACCCAGATTGAGAGTTAAATGAAGTATTTAACTGTTTAACATCCAAATAACAGAATGAAATATGATTAATAACCATCTTATATTGCACGAGAGCATACAACATACATAATATTAGTAGAACCGAGCACACATTTTTGAGTACATTAACATCCCAGATATAACATCTTGTAATAAATATACTAAAATACATTGTTTCATTTAAATTCACACTTCAAATCCACATATCTCTAACACCAACCATACAAAAACGCATTTCATATATCTGCGAAAATTTCAGGAAAAAGAAAGTTGCGAAATGGCACAGTTCAAATCCCAGCTGGTCTCTGACAGGAGAACCATTAAAAGCGAAAATTATCACAACAGATTTAAGCCTCAGAAAAGCAACACCGTAAAACACAAGAGCATTGGCCTAAAAGGAAATCAAACTAATATCGAATGAGGAGTAACCGAAGCTTGACATCCAAGTGCAGAGCCAATTAAATCTCTTCCCGCAGACACAAGTTGATATTCATCGGCCACACGGCCATAACAATGAAATGGGCCAAACTGGCTAAAACTTAGCATTGTAATTATTTTCTCGCTGTTGAACAGAGTTCTGATCCAGAAAACACAACATCTTATCAACCATTTTTGCTGTTTTAGTCGGTTAAGGAATTCAATGATTTAAGATGCCGCAGCTGGGTGACAGAGGCAGAGCTTTTTCGGGGGAAACCATATCACCGCCAGAAGAAATTAAAACTAATTCTGTAGCCACCAATGTCAGCAGAAGAGAATCGTTTTATGACGGTGATGGAAAATGTGCACAAGATAAAAGAATACTAATCTCACAATAATATAGCCAATAAATGGCAACTTCGGTACATTCAAAACTTCTTGGAGATATCTAAAGAATAAACCACTGAAAGAACATTCTCAAGACTGATTCTAGAACCTTCTTACCTCCCAACCTTCCCCCCCCCCAAATGTATGCAGTTCAGTTGTTAAGTTTAAACCACAGAGACCATCCTCCCCTCATATCCTTTTTTTAAATTATACTATTACGTCAAAAACATTAATCATCACTATATTGTAATATTTTATTTTACATTTAATATATATTATTCCATGTCATTTTAAAATTTTACGTTTATAAGTCTTGTATTGTAAAGCACTTTTGAACATGATATAGTTTATGATGATGATTGATGATTGGTGATTTACGGCCACTTTTGTGCACAAGGTAGGCTAAATGGGCCGAGCTACTTCCAAAGGTAATGAGACGAAGTGAAAGACGAAACAACCTTCGGATATGCCCACGCCGGGATTCGAACACGGGTGGTAGTGATCTGTGGTCCAACACGCTACCGCTAGACCACGGAGGCGCGCCGATATAGTTCATGAAAAGGGCGCTATATAAATATGGTATATAATAATATGCCCACTCCAAATGTTAATTATTATCTTCAATAACGGCTTCCTTAAACGGACAGAACCACTTCACACCATCCGCATCAACCTCTCACAGACCACCCTCGAAATTCTCACGACCTTCCCATCTAGCGGGCCGTATAGTACATCACATGGTACCAACCCATTATCCCCTGCCGGCCAAAAATGGTCTAACCCACCCAACTCAGCTATGAGGCAATAACCTCGTCATTGATCACGAACCGATGAAATTCATTAAACAAATAGCCCCAACATCTACTCCAAGTTCGGCGCCAGAGACGTAACTACTAGAAAAATCGATCAAACCTGATCACCGAACCAGTTGTCCGAAATTGAGTTCAGTGCGAATTATTTCACGCACGATGTTATGCCATACAAAGAAAACTATAAAAGAAAACTATAAAAGAAAACTATGAAGAAAAAAACGAACTAATCAGCAATCATGATAACCATAATTGATTACTCTTGGCTTTGACTGTGGTTACAACTTCCAGGTAGTACTACAAAAGTTGTAGATATTGTCAACTGCATTCTAAATTACAGCCACGTGTTATAATGGAGGTCATTGTATTTGTAATCTGATAGAATCGGATTTATCTAACAACTGGAAATCAGATTAACAGAATGGGGAAATGGAATGCCATCTTTGCGTCACTAATTTTCAATATAACAGTCTCACTCACACACACACACACACACAATAAAAGTATAAGGTGACAAAACCAGGAATGATACTGTGTGTGAAGTTAACATTCGGACTGACTATTACAAGTTGCTGAAATTAGGGAATAAATTGAGAAAAAGTGACAACAGACCAATTTAGAAGGAAGATTTATTAAAAATTGCCATTTGTGTTTGATGGCTACACCTTTAGATGACAAGTATATTGAGTAATACTCAAACACACAAACACGTCAACAGCCCGGACCTGGAACACAATGAGTGGAAAGTATGTGTATGTGAGTGGATACTATATTTACGTTGATTGACAGTTGACACGTTTATAAAGAATACCATAAACACAATTCTATCCCATCAAAATCCCTCTTTCCTATAAATAAGTAGCTGACATGTTGCTACATTCGCAAGGGTAATATTTTCTCAGCTTGTATCAGCTGAATAATATTCGATGTATTCACATAAATTAATTAGTCAGAGATACAAATGTATTTACACATAAAGAGCAAACATTTTGCATCTCTTTATTGTTATTTGCTAGGCCAACTAAAATAAGGCTTTTACTAATTATATGTATACATAACACTGTATATTATATTATATTACATTTATTATATTATATTACATTTATTATATTATATTACATTTATTATATTATATTATATTAATTTATTATATTATATTATATTATATTATATTATATATATATTATATTATATTATATTATATTATATTATATTTATTAATATATTATATTATATTAAATCATATTATATTATATTAAATCATATTATATTATATTAAATCATATTATATTATATTATATTATATAGTAATCCATATTTCCAAATTTTACCTATGTACACACTGACATTCTGCAAGAAACCAGATTGTAAAATAGACAAACCAATACGTAACATAAACAACTATTGACAAACTCAGTTCCATCCAAATCCCTTTGTTCTATCTCTGATTGTTGATATTTATAGCAGAAATAATCACCCAAAATCCTCTTCCAAGGTTAAAGCAGCAAACGCATGGATTTCTTAGAAGATTCCTCTATATTAATAATCAAATCAATACAGACATAATAACGGGCACGATTCAAAATTGTATTAACCCTTGATATAAATCTCTGTCAATAATTTTCAAAACGATTTATTGGAAAAGCAATACACATGTAGGTGACAGGTGACTGGCCATAATTTTTTCATGCTGAGATAACCTACTAGATTGGCAGAATAATATGATTTATGTTACCTTTATGATAAAAGAGATCTGTCTGATAAAACCTGATAATTATTACAAATAACCACTCTGATCTTATATTGTCACTTTATTGACAATTGCTTGGGACAGATTGGAGATTAAACTCAACAAACAACAGTTACTGTTTTATGGCCGCTTTTGTGCACATAGTAGGTCAAACTCAGACTGAGCGACTTCTAAAGGTCGAAGTGAAAGACGGAACACCCTTCAGACACAACCCGACTGGGATTTGAACTCAGGTGCCATAGATCTGTGGCCAACCACGCTACTAACCGGGCAGTGGAGCTGCCAGTAAGCCCAAGAACAATCATCATCAAGCCACATACAATTGTTTCTTTTTTAATTACAAAGTATAATACCTCATAATCCTATGTTTATGAGCAATTGCTCTGTTATTGTGAATTAGCAGAGCAGGGTGTCGGGTTAAGAGAGGGAAAGGATGTGTGAGAGAGATAGAATGAGAGCCGGACATGCGTGGTACTATCACAGCGACCACACAATGTCATTCACCTCTCGGTCGAAGACTGATCCATGGCTGGAAGGAATGAACGCTGACATTAACATTAACCCACCGATCTTGAACTATGTCAAATAATCTGACATGATGAATTGGCTGACAAACTGACTGAGACGATGTCACGTCATCGGGTGTCAGACGGGAATGATGTTGTGGAAAATGTGATGGGCCGGGGGGGGGGTACCATTGTTTAAAACAAGATCAAGATGTCAACATCACGGTCTGAACATCATTACACGAACAGTATCAACACCTGGATGTTGTCATCACAGTCTTATTGTCTCATTACTCTCACAGTTCGCTGACTTGCCACTTTCTCCTTGACATCACTGTCCCAAACCGGCCGCCTTTAAGGATCACTGCCTGAACATCGCTACCTCAGCATCACTGCCTCAACATCACTGCCTCAACACCACTGTTTTTATATCGTTTCTTCAATAACATCACTACTTAAACATCATTTCGTCAACAAAATCGCTACTCTAACATCATTATACAAACAAAAGAACAACAAAAATTAGATCGCCCTCGTCAATGACATCACCGCCTCAACATCACCATCACCAAGACATCATTTGTCTCAAAAACATAGCTGTTTCAACAGTACCCCCTACACGACCATCACATACTCCACAGGTCTGCTTCACAGACAACATCATTAACTAAACATCACCGTCTCAACAATATCGTGTTTCAACAACGTCACTACACAAACACAATAATAATAATTATCAAAAAGATTTAATCAAATGCCCTTATTAGCAGGGGCTATTCACAGGTGCTGTACTGTGAAATTACACAATAACACATGTAACACGTCTAGATATTTATAGAAGTTCTGGAAATAACAATATAAATAGACGTTTTTCAGTTAAGCTATCCTTTAGTAATAGCAACATATAGTTTATATAAAAAATACTTTCACTACCTCACCAACACCATTTTGACCATTTTGACCATCACTAACGGACAGACAGACAGACACCACAGGTTTGGAAGGAGGAGGCTCACATCATAAGATGATTGATGACGATTGGTGTTTTACGGCCGCTTTTGTGCACATGGTAGGCTAAATGGGCCGGCCGACGTCCAAAGGTACTGAAGTACAGTCAAAGATGAAACAACCTTCAGATATGCCCGCGCCCAGATTCGAACTCAGGTGGTAGTGATCTGTGGTCCAACGCACTAACAACTAGACCACGGAGGCACCCAGCTCACATCATAAAATGTAGCCACTGATCAGATAGCATCACTCTACATAAACATGATGTAGGCCACCGGCCATCCTTCTACATTAAAATGATGATGAATCAGCCATCGGAAGGCCCATGGAGAGGAAGAACGAACACGACCAACAGCAATCTGATCATGAACTTGACAGAATTTAATGCGACTTTTGTCTAGAATCGAGACCCAGAGCTGGCTATTCGTCCAATGACACGACAATGGATGCTGAACAAGACAGATTTGTGCATCTTTGGGGATTCGACGAGCTATTGCCAGTGATCAATACAAAAATGTATGATACTGAATCATGAATAAATTCTAAGGATGGCTGAAGAATACTGAATGTGTTATTGTTATTATATCTATTTCTGCCGAATAAATGACATGTTTTGTGTATTTCTCTGATGATGTAGTGAAAGTTGTTTCCCTGTATTAAAAGGTCTAGTTCACATACAGCATGGACACTGAGTTTTTGTGTTGAGGTTTTGTCATAAATTCATTGATTCACTTCTTAAACTCTCTCTCTCTCTCTCTCATATATATATATATATATATATATATATATATATATATATATATATATATATCAAATGTGGAACAGGTTGGACCAATTTGTTTGTGCCTCATAAATATTCTTAATATTAGCACCATTATATTCATCATTAATACTTTATTCTTTGGGTATAACCTTCACCTTTACAGCAAATTAAATATATATAATCTATTGTAACATGATGATGATGATGATGATGATGATGATTGAGGTTTTACTGCCTACAAGACTTGATCTCCATAATTTGTGCATCTGTGATTTTGATTAGGACAGCTAGTTCTCTAAAGCCTACTTGGTACAAATATTGTTAGTCAAATAAATTACTCTTCCACACACACACACACACACACACATATCTTAGAAATGGGGGAATGTTGTGTTTTCTTAATATTGTTTTTTTTAAATAAATATTGTCGTGATATACATATTTAGGTGATGACATAGGCTTTTACACATGATAGACTTGTCAACCGACCAGATGTGAGTCAATATCTTGATAAATTATCGAGATAATGGAATTATGATTTAGTTATTCACTATACAAGCGTTTTCAGTCACACATACGCACACACGTACACATAAATACACCCAAGCACGCACTCACACACACTTGTGAGATATCACACATGTCTCAGCATGAAAAATCGCCACTCTGGCTTCAGTCCCTTGATGAATCGCCCAGAGATTGAATTCACACTTCGAGATTATTTCCGATTTACGTATTCCATATATGGACATTTAAGTTATATATGTGTGTGTGTAGTGTGTGTGTGTGTGTGTGTCATTGGCTTAGAGAAATACACAGACATGTGTATGTGCATATCAATTGCTAGTGGTTCAAAGAAAGAGAGGAATTTCGAGGCCACCGATTAATGATGTAGATACAAGATTTGTAAGACAGTCGTGAGAGAGAGAGAGAGAGAGAATCACAGAGCTGACATGTACGTTAATTACTTACATTATAATCTCTCTCTAACAATTCCAGGGCTCTGTTGACATTGTTCAGATGATGGACTCTCATACGACCCTTTTCAGGCTTCTGAAATGGAAACATAATAATGTATTTGGTGATTTACTATTTTTGTTATGGATAAAACTGTTATAGAAAACCCCTTCATCTAAGACTCTAATAATATAGTCAGTCGTTAATTTAAAACTAGGGACAGAGTTCATACAGAAAGAGGAAGCCAGCAATGCACAATAGATTGTCAGCTACATATAGCTTTAGGCTATAAATCAGTTGGAAGATATTCTTTTCACAGAGACACATGTGCAAATGCACATGCACAAACACACACTCAGAAAGTAGTACTTGGTGACCTTTGTGACGCAGTAATTCAAAATCACAGTTAATCAAGATCCAGCTCATTAACATCGGACTGTACAATAATTATTATTACTGTTATTCATGTGATAATTGTTATAATATTTATGTCTATAATTAAAACACCAATATCCACACATCACTTCGGCTCTCCTGATGAGTACCAAAGTATGAAGCTTGTTGGAGATTTCTTTCAGAGATGTTTTGGGAGGTAATAAAAATGGATCTACTCAGTCTGCTGATCCCTGATAATGATATGGTATAATTGTTTAGCTCCAACTAGGGCCAACTAATAGTTTGTGTCAGTCCCATCACTTCCCAAACCCATTACACCATTGACACTTACAGACAGCAGAATGGGCTGAGGAATATTGTCAAGGGTTCTAACTATAGTATCAGGACTTGAACCTTGAACAATCTGGATATGATTCTACTAACCATATCGTCTAAACTACAAATACGCCAACTTGAAGGCCAGACGTTTATGATAAACGGTTTATCCAAATAAATGATACGTGTGACAAATATAATGGGAAGATGTGTTAAATAACATATATAACAACATAATTCTAAACTCTTTAGCCAGGGTGAGTGAGTGAGTGAGTGAGTGAGTGAGTGAGCATAATTCTAAACTTTTTAGCCAGAGAATGAGTGAGTGAGTGAGTGAGTGAGTGAGTGTGTTGTTTATCTTCAGTGCTGGTCAGACCTGGGACTGATGACCATGGAATGACTCACAAGAGAAATGTCACACAAAAATGGGCATGCCCAGGATTTGAACTGTGGGCTCAAGGCTTGCAGCAACGTGCACTAACTAACCACTGTGCCATCGAAGCACTCTTCGGTTGTGCCCAGAAATAAACCTGTGAATTTCAAACTTCCAGACTTACAACATCCTGGATTGCTGAGAATAGAAACTGAAAACTGGGTGTCTTAGATTGGGTGCATTTCGGGGCTGACATAACTATGAATTGAATGGACACCATAACATAATAAAGAATACCACTAACTAGTGCTGCGGAAGTTATCCTTTGAACTAACACACCACGGGGGGAGGTTTACGGATAGCAATTCTTCAATGGCCCAAATTTAATTCCGACTATCCATCTGGACGTCTAAAGGCCTGCTTATATTTATAGGAGTAGTATACTGTGTAGTAGGTATTATTACAGCTAGTAAGGTAACTTAACACTTACAAGCATTTTACCACTGAGTATCTCCAACAATGATAGTAGCTGGGTGCCATCACGGAGGTCTTCAAACAGATTACATATGGCACCGTGCTGAGCCTGCAATGGAATTAAAAACAAACAAATATACGTCATTGCATTCATTATATGGCACCACAAAGGAAGATCAATAATATCTGTTTATAAACCAACACAGCGGTGATAAATTCTGAACAGTGTTCCGAAGAAATTTCTCTCTCGAAGACTACATAAAAGAAAAAGCAGCACCATATCTTGTAATAAAAAAAAGATTTCAGAGGACTTTTTTCCAATCCACAAAAAAAAATTGATGCTCAGAAATATAATTTTAGAAATCTGGCCGTGATTCAACAATTCAAAGAAATTAGATTAATGAATAAGAGCCACTTTACTCTTCTGATCAATTATCGTAGGCTCCATTATGGGAGGCATGGACCAGCGAGGATCCCAGTCCTATTCCCGGACGCAACAGCACGCTGCCCTTGGGGTCGATCAGAAATTCGGTACGCCACAAACACACACGCCAATGACTGGGAACCGCCACACTGACCTAACATCGAAGGAAGGCCTATAAATTGCACCAGATCAGATCGATGCAACAGCCAAATACAGCAACTGTGTGATCCTGATGAGGCCAAATCGAGCATGGTTGTTAGTGGACTGGGAGTGATTGCGAGTCGATCAATGTTTGGATGGAGTCTCGCCCGATTCTCTCCGGGATAAGAGCTCGTTCTTGATCAGAATAGTTGATTTGGTGGTATGTGAAATATCATTGTCATCTAGACTTGAAGGGATACTTGTAGAATGGGGGGATGAGGTAAAACTCAACTGATTTGGTTCACTCATATCTATGTCTGTCTCTCTGTCTGTCCGTCCGTCCGTCCGTCTGTCCATCTGTCTGTCTGCGTGGATGTCAGTCTGTTAGCTTGTCTGTCTGTCTGTCTGTCTGTCTGTCTGTCTGTCTGTCTGTCTGTCTGTCTGTCTGTCTGTCTGTCTGTCTGTCTGTCTGTCTCTTGGATGTCAGTCCGTTAGTCTGTTAGCTTGTCTGCCTGTCTATCAGTCAACAAGCCAGTCTATCTCCCTTTAGTCAGTTGTGTATTGTCAGCCGATCAGTCAGTTAGTCAGTCAATCAGTCAGTGAGTCAATGAGTCAGTCAGTGAGTCAATGAGTCAATAACTCATGCACAATGTCATTCAGGTAGTTGATGAGTCCACTTGAATACCTGGAGTGCATCATGCCTGTGAATCAACTTATCTCTCTGTATGACTGCTGACAATCTAAGAATATCCAAAAAAGGGCTCCATTTATCAAGAACCATCCTTAGGACAACCAGGACCACACATCCATACAGTTCATCATCGCCAGAACCCATATTTAAAGACAACCTATGTTAGTAAAACACCATTCTTAGAACTCATCTTAAGACCACCCAATTTGTTTCTAGATTTACCCAATGCCAGTCTTAGAATCCACTTTGGGCCCACCTATGTTTACAGACCAACAGTCCTGGAACCAGCCTTAGGATCACCCATAATTATTGACCACATATGTCAGAACCGATCTTTGAGCCACACCACCCATATTCGTATGTTGAAGACTAAGCCGTCTAACATAAACCACATTTTGACAACACACATCTACACATAAAAAGTCACAGAATCTACCTTAGGACCACCCATATTTACAGACAACCCGACTCTCAGAACTGCCTCTAGGACAGTCCATGTTTACAGACAACAAGCAGGTTTACTAAAGGCAGTTGGTCATCTTGGATAGAATCTAACATATCATGCCCAATCATGGATATGAACAAACCCACCTGTTGACTAATGAGTGTTACCTTAGCAAGGTGAGAGTTTATCCATTTTGTGAATGTTTTCTTCTGTACTTCTTCCTGCTCATCTGAAATGAAAAAATCATAACAATATATTAACAGCAGATGATGCCAAACAAACAGAGACACTGACAGCGGTAGAAAGTGGTGCAAAACAAACAGAGGCTGTGGTAGAAAGTGGTTAGAAATATCATCAGCCAATTGAAAATCGTAAATCTAATAACAAGACCCAGCTATCTGATTCAATTATTGAGTGTGCAGGGTTATTTAATAATGCATCTGTACAAAAGTTTTCATTTAATGTCTCCACTTTTTCGTCGCCTCACAGAATGTTCCAGTATTACTGTGTTTAGAGTAATGTGCTGCGAAGTACCAGGCTAACGACTAACTCACTCACTCAGTCAAGATACACATGAGGAAATAAAGGGGCACCGCCAAAACCCTGAACCCACAAGTAGTCCCCACCTGTTAAATTTTATATAGCTCACATTTGAATTGTACTGTAGAGTGAAACAACTTTGAAAAGTTCCTTACCAATATAAGTGCTTTATTAAATTTACACATAAATAGTTATTATGATTCTTCACAACACTACTATAGTAACAAGGTACAAATGGTAGAGTACACTTCACCCCCCCCCCCACCAAAACAAACAAACAAAAGCATACAACTGAAAAAAAGAAGAAAAATGTGTTGTCTAAATATTATCAAACCTGGAGTGATAACAAGTTGTAAATCTATTGATTATAAACACATTTATACATTGGTCAGCCATATCTCTACATTAAGTAAAACATAGTAATGATATATTTCATACTCCTCCATTCTGTAACATTATCACAAAGATTTATAACAATTATCACTAAGATTTACAACATAAAAAAAAAGCTATATCGGCTAGAGTAAGCAAAAAAAAAGTTATGTGACACCAAGCTTTCTAGGAACAGTGTCTGCCAAAAATAGCAGACTTTTTACTCAAAGAAACACAGTCCTGGAGATTATGTAATGGCATCTGGTAGCGATTTGCATTAAATGTGGGTCAGATTTTAACAACAATAACCTGTATATAGAAACTGTGTGTGTGTGTGTGTGTGTTTGTGTGTGTTTGATACTGGCAGTATTTAATTTATTAATTAGTGGGTGTATTTACTGGGAGAAGTTTATAAACTTCCATTCCACGGATTGCTAAATTCTGTGTGCTTTTTAGAACTTCCGTCCCAAACGACTAATAAGAATCGTACCCAAATTTCTGACGTTTTCTTCTCGTTTTCTACAATTGCTACTGACAAAATGTGGTAATTACAGCTCGAATAAACGTCACGGAAAAGCTCAAATGACGGCAATATAAAATACCAAAATGACTGCTTACAACTGCAAAGAAACGGAAACATCCTCGAAATATACGCACGTTCGCCATAAATGATAAAATCGAGCCACCATTAGGCATTACGAAAAATATAAGCCAACTTTTATTCGGGAAAATCTGAACAACACTGAATGACCAAATGGACTTCGCATCGTTGGTTCGAGAGAAGATCTGAACGTTTAGAGCAGGCAAGAGGCAAAAACCAACATAACATCACGTGTTACATTGTTTGGTTCGCGCCAATTAAAGTTAGCATAGCGATTAAGAATGAACGGTCAAGGTCAATTTCGGACTTACGTCTGTAGTTAAACGCCAGTATTACTTAATCCTGGATCGCAAATTAATTAAATCAATCAACACCAAGGTAATGTTGACCATAACCTAAACGTGTAATATAATGAAAATAATTATTTGAATATACGAATTTAAATTCTGGATAATGCCAATCACATTAATGGACCACAGCGTGCTTCAATCTTGCGCTAGAATAAAAAGCTCCAACTGCGATTTGATATTGGGAGTTATGTTCTACTGCGACATTTTGGACAGATTACACTTATCATAAAACGACGTTCTCCCATAACATTATATACGTTAAACTGTTCATTTCCATAAAGCACCACCAAACCCGTCACAATCCCGTTAAGGCCAGTACCACTTCATCCTGGCTTCTGTGACCAACCAATCTCACAAGTCATCTCTTTGTACATAAAAATCAGCAAAAACACCTTTTATAGCCGGGATCAGCCTTAATAGAATTCATTGTGCTTTACTGAGATCAGATGGAAAAACTCCTTCGCGGAACAGCGCTGGATGTTTGCGTGGCCGAACTGGTAGCGTGGTTAGCCACATGTCTCTAACGCCAGGATTCGAACCGAGGCCAGCCTAGGTTTGAATGAGGTGTTTCATCTTTCGGCTCATCTCATATCTCAAGTGCTTGTCCCATTTAGCTTGCCATATTGAGGAATCTTGTCGGAAACAAACAAACGTTTCACATTTATATTACAGTTACTGTATGAAGGGGTTCTGGGTTCATATCTTTCTGATACCGTCACAAGCAGGAACAACATATTTTGTCTTCAGCTTTCCAAAGTCCACTCTGTAGACTACTATCAAGCACAAGTAATTTAATAAAAGTTTAAGACATAACTTCCAGGACGGAAGGGCACGCACATATACATTCATGTATCATTTGTTTAATTATTGACAGGTTTTTCCGCACAAACTACTTCCATTTTTACAAGAAATTTAGGTCCCAGTTACAGCTAAGGGTCCCCGGTGCCAGGACCTGTACAATCCACGTCCATCGTCAGTTTCCTGGTAAGTGTACTATTTTAACTACAAGTTACAGGCACATAATCTACAATAATCCATGATCTTCCAACATTAAGCAGTAATTTCATTGCCCGGTTCAAACTGAGAAACCACTAGAACCCCCCTCTGGCATATATGGGCCGTCACATTGCTTTTTATTTATAAAAAGAGTCCGAATTCTACATCACACTCCCCATCAATAATGCCATTCTTTGAATCACGAATTATATGATTGTTTCATTCACACACACACACACACGCACGCACGCACGCACACACACACACGCACGCACGCACGCACGCACACGCTCGCATGACACAAACATATGTTGAGACATTGCACATCCCAGCATGAAAATTTGTTCCTCTCAATTTGTGCCTCTGATGAAATAGTCCACAACTTGTATTCACGGTTCTCGATTCTCTGTGTCAGTGCCTCACAACATACTGCAAACATATGCTAATCACTTAATGTCTCTGAGCTTTTCACTTCGTGATCAGATACGCACTAGTCTACAAACACAACTAATAACACTTCTACAGATATCTAGGCCTATTCGCTTAGCATTATAATATAATATAAGAAGAGGATTATAGTACAAGAGCAGGATTATAATACAAGAGCAGTATTATAATACAAGAGCAGTATTATAATATATAACAGCAGTACTATAAGATAACAGCAGGATTATTATAATAGTATCAAGATTACATTATAACACCATATATTTAAGCTAAGTAATGGACGGTTATCACAGGACTTTGTTCTTCGGCTGAATGAGAACTACCCGAATATGAGCTGGCCTGAAACACCACACCAGCAAACTGTATGCAGCCCGAAAGTGGCTTCATTCGTTGAAATACTTAACACGAGAACAAACATAAAACGAACGTCTGATTGGTGCGGGAGGAAATGGGCCAAGGTCGTGACCGCGTTCGCGTTAGCGCTTAACATTCCATGACGTCCATCAATATATTATGTTCCCGTACTGAACGGAACCATTGACAAATTAAAGCCAACCATCCTTCACATCACGGGCAATACCCATGAGCCTTGTCATGTGACCAACCGAATCCAGGACGTGACTGATCAGGTGATCACGCCAAGACCAATCACAGTACGAGTTATTATCAATGGCAACTAGACCACAGTTGTCATCTGAAGTTTTTGCTTGTTGGTGTAAAATAAATGTATTTGAGCCGGCGAGATAAATATATATTACGCCATAAGACGGCTTTTTTTCTTGTCCTGGAAAAATCGACAACAATGTTTGAAGATTACATCACAGATAAACAGTCACATGTATTAATATATATATAGTCTCAGAATTAGCGGCAAGATATCATAGACAGCAATAAATAATAGAGAGATGACACCAAATCTTCCCCAACGGTCACTTGTCTAAAGGAAAACTGTCTATGCCAAGACCTTTCTTAAAACCATCACCTTTGCTTAAAGACCACCTGATGTGCTCTGACAAGAATGCTAAGATAAAATATGTTTTAGTGTGACAAAACATCTTTGAGCAGCATCGAACAGCATTTTAAAATCGGTTTTATTTTAAACTGTCGTCAACATTAAATCTACTCCAAACAGTTCACCTGCTTTTGATTCAAACTTCAATCCACCGTTTGCAACAAAATGAGCCATAAATATACTCGTATTTATTAACCATACTTTTTCAGTACTTTTGTGTTTAATATCCTAAATTTAATAACTAGGCCAACAATTGATTATTTGTAAACGAATACACATGACCCCTGAATAATGTTCAGTTCTGATCTCTACAGTACATCATACACAGTGCTATCCTCCAGCAGACCTTGCCCAAAATATTCAGTGCGTGTGTGCGCGCGTACATGTGTACGTACGTGCACATGCCACGCGTGCGAGTTTACGTGCATACGTGCATGTATGTGTGTGTGTGTGTGTGTGTGTGTGTGTGTGTGTGTGTGTGTGTGTGTGTGAGAGAGAGAGAGAGCGAGACCGTTACATAAAATGTCATAAGATGAATCTTACATCACACCAGAAAGCCAGCAATTGCATTCAAATGAGCTCCTGCGTAAGGCCCGCTAAATACTCCGGTTACAAAGAGCGTACTTTCTCAACTGGAGACCTACTCATATTAATATTACATTTGCATACAATAAAATAAGGTACAGCGTCTAATGTTCGTCATTGGGCACTCAGTACTCGGTATAGCCTAGGCATGTTCCGGGCCACTTATCTCAATTCAATAATAACGGTAAGCCGCCGAACCAGGGCAGCTTACTGTAAAGTCTCCTCGGAAGGGTGAGTTATGGATACATTGCGGCCTAGAGACAGCTAAACAGCTGTCTGTTACTCGCTGGCATTTATCGCCTGAAGATGATACCAGAATGTCAGTCGCTTATTACAGACCCCACAACACGGCAAGGTTATGTGGGAAGCGGGCCGAATCAACAGGTGTTGACTGAAATACATGTATACAAATGGTGTTGAGTGGCCTTGCTTGTGTCTGTGTGTGTGGGGGGGGGGGGTGTTCTTCGGTTGATCACCGAACTGTATAAGTATCTGATAGGCCAGGCACGCCAAGAAAGTGTGACCCGTCAATCACAGTCAATGAGAAAGGGTGACCTGTCAATCAAATAGGTACAGAGTAAACAACGGGGCGGTCTGCTAAGGTGGTAGAATATGCCAATCAAATGACAGAAATAAGCGGTGGGCTGGTCTACTGAGATACCGTCACCTATCAGTCAATGAGAGAGAGTGATCTCTCAATCGTACAAGTTGAGTGTATATAGTGCCTGGTCTACTAAATTGGCGTGTAAAAGACATGCATAGGTCAGTGAGTTCCGGTGGCCTAGCGGTTAAGCGCCCGGCACTTGGTGCCAAAGGTCGCAGGTTCGAACACCGTAAGAGGTCGAAACTTTTCCAGGGATTAATTTCTCGGCTCATAACATCATGGGTGGCTGACCACGTTAAATGGCGCTGCCGTCTCCACTGAATTATTTAAAATAAGGGGGGGGGGGGCGTTCAAAACTCCCTGAGGTCGTAAAACACTCTGGCAGTGACCACCCTCAGGGTATTTCGGCTCCATCTTTCCGTACTGCTCCCCTGTGAGCGGTGGGGGAGGGGGGTTTCTCAACCACTCCAACATAGAGGCTCTGCTGATTAAGCGACAGCCTGGGGATTCTCCCCGAACAACACAACAAAACATGCACAGGTAAGGCTGATCTACGAATAGAGTGTCATCTGTCAATCACTCAAGGTAACATGACCAACTACCAACACTGGAGTCAATAACTGACAAAAACAAGATATTAACAAGAAATGAAGTTTAATATCTCGCATTTAATTAAATAAAAAAGGTGCTGACTAATTCACGCGAAAAATTCACTGAATCTTATTTCCAAATGCTGGTTTAAATATTTCATATTGGCTGCTAACTGGGAGAGTAGAAATTAGTTCATGTACACAAATGTTTGCGTTTGCGCAATCTGGACATTTTTGGCATCGAAATAATTTCTCAATTTGCAGCGTCTAAAGTGATTAAAATAAAGCCAGAATCACATTTCGACCTTAGATCTAGACTTATATTTTCAGTTTCAATAACAGACCCATCAGTGAAGTACGTGTGATGTTAATTTACACCCCCTTGTATTTTTGGTTTTATTTATTTAATTCTTCGTATTAAAAAAACCCTGGCATGTTTAAAAAGCAAGTAATTAATTATATGTAGTATACGATGGTGTATGTGTGTGTGGGGGGAGGGAGGGGGAATTACAGTTACAAGCTATAGGCACGTATGTAGGGCGTCTTCGTGGTCTAACTGGTAGCACGGTTGGCTACAGTTCTCAAGCGCTTGGGTTCAAATCTCATTTTGGCAATGTCTGAAAGATGTTTCGTCTTTCACTTCGACTTATTACCTTTGGACGTCGCTCGACCTATTTAGTTCACTCTGTGAACAAAAGTAGTCGTGAAAATCAACACTAGTAGGCACATATATATATATATATATATATATATATATATATATATATGGTTTTTGTTTTTGTTGTTCGGGGAGAATCCCCAGGCTGTCGCTTAATCAGCACAGCCTCTATGTTGGAGTGGTTGAGAAACCACCTCCCCCACCACTCACAGGGGAGCAGTACGGAAATATGGAACCGAAATACCCTATATATAATGCGTGTTTATATAGCGCCAGAACCAGGTCACCCTGTTCTGAGGCGCTGTACAGTATTAGTATCCCTGACTCAGACCTGTTTCCACCCAGCGCATATCTCAACTCCCAAGGACGTCTAACCAGTTCCAAACTAAGAAACTTCCCATTTTTTGTCTACAACTCTACTGTAGAGCCTCAGTAATCCCGTATACTGCACCAAAATAATAGCCTAAGCTAGCAGTGACCAAGTGTTACCAAAAAAAAACCATATATAAAAAAATCACCAAAAAATACCTCAATAAAAACTACCTTAGCACTCCCTGCCTTTACTGTACCACACTGGCAAGTGTCAGGAGTTGAGATAACGTTTTAAGTGCAACTTTGATTACAGTTATTAATAAACAAAGTTCCATTCTCACTGTTATAGACTGGCACAGCGTTTGATTAAAGAAAACGAAACCGGAACTGACCTACGTGAGCGATGATGGGACATAACGTGGTGTATTCGAGTAGAAAAACACAGCGCCACACCTGAGATATAACACTTGTTATGTTATGTTTTGTTAAATAATTTTGTGTTGTTATTTATTGTTGATTATTGTTATTATTATTATTATTATTATTATTATTATTATGTTGTTGCTGTTGTTGTTTTTGTTGTTGGTGGTGGTAATATGGCAATACTGGTGATATTTCTGTTGTTTATGTTGTTGCTGTTACTGTTGAGATCATCTGAGTATTTACACAAGCTTCATCCGTGTTTTTAGCCTACCATGTGCACAAAAGTGGCCGTAAAACATCAATCATCATCATCATCATCCGTGTTTTTGTTTCTCTTCTTCTTATATAAAAATATACCTTTGTAATATATATATATATATATATATAATATATATATATATATATATATACAGGGATAACCTAGGATAGAGCAACCAAGGATATTTATCCTATCCAGATATATGTTTTTAGTATTATTAGCCGATGTTTATTTCTAATACAAATCACCTACAAGATGAGGCTAGATAACTGACAGCAGCAATGTACTATTGATTGTTTATTAGCGACTCAAATATAAACAATAACACTACAACATAAATAAAACAAGGTTTACTATGGCAAAGGTTTAATTATACTGAACCATAGCACAGGTAATGAGTTATAGTCTATTACTACTATTTTAATCCCCCCCCGTGTGTGTGTGTGTGTGTGTGTGTCTGTCTGTGTGTATGTGTGTGTGCGTGTGTGTGCGTGCGTGCGAAAATATAATTTACATTATTGATGCAAATAGTCATATGCGCTAAAGAGAAGAAGACAGTTAACTAATTAATTGAATGATTAACTTGAGTGAGTGAGTGAGTGAGTGATTTGTTTGACTTCGCTGCTAGCCACATCTGAAACATGCGACTCCCCAAATCTCACAGGCACAAATAACACTGGCATTCAAACTCCGAACTCTGTGAGCGCAGTTCACGCTACGAACTCGGCCACGGGAGCGTCATAGGCAACCAGATCTAGAATAAGGTCTATCAACAATATGTTAATCCCGCATCCACAATCATTAATTTTCAGCATTACTTCAGCCAGCCATGTCCCATAGTGGACTGAAACCCCGTCGCTGTTCTCGAAGTGCATAAATCCCACGGACTCCACAATCCGGGCCGCCCACTCAAAACATTTCCATTTTATTTTCTTCCCTTAAACTTCAAATCTTTCCACCTGGATCAGGGCCTTCGATTTCCGGAGAAGCCGCTCGGAATATCTTAGGTCCAACACCCAAACTGACAAAATCATTGGCCACGTTTTTGCTAGTTATTGAATTCTCGTCCAGAATTTGATGTTGGCCAGGAAACATTTGGCAAACAGAAGCGTCGGAAAAAATGGCCTCCTTTTTTGTCTCTCCGTGTTCCATTTCCTAGCAGAATCCAGAACAGTCAGAACTTCGGATGATAAATACCTTCCCTAGATGCTACTGGATGTTACATTAATTGTACAAATGTAGCTGATTACAACCGACAAAACTCGACCGTAAAGTTGATGGACGAACTGACCAAAAGTTAAACGACGACCTCACAATGACGGCCAGAGTGAACACGACGTGGCGGACTTTTACTGATCCAGATTCAGTGGTTCAACAGCTCACAGTCTGGTTTTACTAATCCACCGTAAATGTCCCGGGAGTATCACGGAAGGAGGCTTTACTTTTTCAAATGTTTGTACGTTTTCTGTATTATTTACTTATATAAATAAGCCAGAAGTATCACTGTTATACACATCTTTATATGGATACGTTATTATTATTATTATTATTATTATTATTATTATTATTATATAACCACATAACAAATGCCATAGTTATCATTATTATCAGTGTTATTTCTAAGTGTTGTGAGATGCCTATTTTTCAGACTAACAATGATAACCCTACGACAGCTAAAACCCTCAGATAATGTTGGTCTATGTTCATGATGTACTCATTAAAAGAACTTGGACGACCGACCGACCAGTGCGTGCGTCCGTGCGTGCGTCCGTGTGTACATTCAACATCTTATAGATATGTGATGTACTCAAGTATACTGAGCTTCTGTACCGAACTCACAGCAAAAACAAAATTGTAATGTAGACGTTTACGTGTTATTTTATAACAGTTTATGCAATACAATAATAATAATAATAATAAAAAAAAAAGTATATTCTTAAAAAAATAATATGTATACTAACTAGTTTGATACCATTATTCTGGGACCACGTTCTTTGTTCCAGCATCTGGTTAGATATGGGTCAAAAACATCAGACCTATTTCTGAATAATGATTTATTTTAGTTCACCATGTACATAAATAGCTTTATTTCAGGGAGGAACTGAATAAGCACATTTCTTGAAGAGATGTTTGTCAATTTAATCTACTTTTGAGTTTCGGCTGCACCAGGTCCTCTGACTATTGCGTATATATATATATATATATATATATATATATATATATATATATATATATATGAGAGCTCAATGGGGAATTCAAAGGATTATTTGAACTTCTGATAGTCTTATTCGTGACAATAATATATGCACGGCCGCGACATCCAACAATTTATAATCCACCAATGCCCCATAACCTGAACAAAACGCCTACACAACCTTTCATAATTACCGATCTATCCATATAGACAGTATATCACGGGAACCATCAACTTTACATATCGTAATCTGGATCAGTGGTTATCATCAAATCCGACGACGGACAATGCACCACATTATGAGATGATCCAGGCGTATTTACCAACACCTACGGGACGAATTACAACCAAACTCAACATCTGTCTAAGGTAATAAACCATCTGGTCTAACAGACATCTGAATAATGGTACAGAACAGTGAAAAATATCAACATTTTTATGTAACTTTGCTACCGGAGGATTGTGGGTCTGAAAAAGAGCAACCTTTTTTTTCTCTCTCTCAGAAAACAGCACTGTATACTTCCGTCAGACGTTCGTACATACTTCGTTCAGTGAACCAAAGCCTGCGAAGTGGGCTTGAATTTTAACAGTGACGACAAGATTCGAACACAAGACGATGCATCTACTATAAGCTCCAGTACTAGCTCTGCCACTGGAGCACATCCATGCAGACGGCTGCCAGTGGATCCAGTATCCGGTGACATTGTCTGATCATGTAGTTAATAGAAATTATATCCTTGATTTGTATATGGTAAAATGCATAATAAAACACACACACACACAAACACACACACAGTGTTCCACCTATGCCGGACGCCATGCTAAGCCACACAAACATAATCAATATGACCATATTGATTACTTATTTCTGACAAATTTATATGGGTCAAATCGCCATTATATATATATATATATATATATATATATATATATAAAACACCATAATTCTAAAAATTATATGATTATTAAAGAAACTTTTTTATAAAATAGCACGCACTCAACCACCTACACACACACACACTCACACAGACACACATTATACAGAGGTCACTTGTCTTGAAAGTATTTCCACCTGAAACTAATATGCCAAACTGTCTACTAGTGGAAATTAAATCTATACCAACATCAGGTGAACTATGACAATAACAGGCATAAATCATTGAGGTCAGAGCGTGAACAATTATATTACTGCATAATAAATCTGAGGCCATTTGCGAAATCCGCCGAAATCTCCACAGATTAATATTTAAGCAAATTGATAACTCTGAAATAAACAATTTCCAGCGACTCATTTCAGACGGCTGCCTAACAGACGACTAACAGCTGGTTTAAACAACCGAGGCTTAATCTAATGTAAGCAAAAGACAACTGATGACAGGTGATGAGGATATATTTGCCGAGAATTGACAGTTTTGTTAATTGATGTGGTGACCTTACAATGTGTTTTCTACGATGCCTGTTGCTGGTATTGTTGTTGTTGTCGTCTGTTGCTGTAACGTACCATTACGCACATCAGACATGGGGCCAATTCAATTCCGGAATTGGAACTGATTATTTAAAAAAAATGAATTGGAATTGAGAAATTTTGAATTGGAAATGGAAATGAGAAATCTTAAATTGGAATTGAGAAATTTTGAATTTGAAGTTTCCTACAAAACAATTAAATCCAAAAATTAATATACCATTTTTACAATGTTAACACTTACATGTGCTGTTACCAATATACTGGAGCCATAATGATCCAGAGCTTATACTCTTACATGGGGATGCACCCAAGACTATATGATCCACCACGTGATATAATACCTCTTTGCTAACCTCTTTAGCTAACCACATAGCATGCCTGTAATCTATATAGAGATGTTGCTATTTAGGAATTTACCCCCATTCAATGTATAGAACAGGCAAAATTAAATTAAATCCACAAATTAATTTACCGTTTAATTTTTTAATTCAGAAATATTTCTTCCGTGACAATCCTACTCGGAATATAAACTACTCGGTAATCGGAGAATCTACTCATGGTAAAAAATATTAAGCAAAAAGAGTCGGAATTGGAATTGAAAATATTGGAATTGAATTGGAATTGATAAATTTGAGGTGGAACTGGAATTGACCAAATGGAATTGAGTGGAATTGGAATTGACAAAATGGAATTGACCCCATGTCTGACGCACATAGTTGGCTAAATAGGCCGAACAGCCTCCAAAGGTATTCCGAGGCAAAGTGAAAGATGAAACACCCTTCTGACTTATTGCCAGGTCGGGATTTGTATCCTGGAGCTTTAGGCCTGTGACCAACCGGGCTTTCATTGTACCCCGGGAGGAAAATGTTCCCGTTTTCTGGTGACCAGATGAAACACCATTCCGACGTAGCCCAACTGGTGTTTGAACCCAGGTGCTACAGGTCAGTGGCCCACTGCGCTACCAATTAGCCCATAGAGACGCCTTTTAATTTTCCATGATCGTGGTTAATAAGCAGCGGTTACTGTCAAATTCTGCATTCAATGCATCTGGCAAAACATGCCCCTATATAAGCATACTCGACACCACAACTGGAAGTGCTGGCTTCTAAGGTAAGCCCACAAAAATCGAAATCAACTATAGGGATTACCCAATGGTATTTCCCCGCCTGAAGGAAACGTTAATTCTTCATTAGACTTGTTATTACTTACCTACGATACATATAGCCCAGGTACTATACGATCAGACTGAAGCCTTTTACTGACAAACGACACAATGGACAGACATAAACAATACTGGGATCTGATTCCAGCTAGTTAGTTACCAGACAGCTCTATGCGTCTGTTTCTATTTAAACAGATAGCAATCCATCAACGGTTGAGGACAGATGAGGACAGACTGTATCAACTGAACTGGGTCTCCTTTACGGATATCTTATACTAACCTGTTTCATAGTTGATTCTCCAGTCTGGTGCATTTTCGAGGGGAGGGGTGGGTTAATTGTCTCATGAGGTCAGCGTCGTATGTTTTGATTGCTATACCGTTCCGATGTTCGTTTTAGTTTATCTGCGCGTTACTTTCGGGGACCAAAACAAACCACTTCATCCTTCCAGGCAGAAGAACGCAAAGTATACAATTTTGAGAAGTCCTAATTAATGTGCAGGCTTCAACAAGCAACTAACTTAACTGGCTGTATTGTTAGCCATCCTATAGTATTTTGTTGGCATCTGTTTCATTTGCGGTAAGGCAAGAAGTCCTAGCATCAATGAGTAAGTTGACCTCAGCTCAGAGCTACGTTAAGAAGCCTCAAGATCTGCGTTTAAAAAAATCCAGAAGTAATCTGTCCATTCAAATCAGACATGGAGCGAGAGAGTAACATGGAGCGAGAGAGTAACATGGAGCGAGAGAGTAACATGATGATGAAGCAAGTTCTTTCCGTCTCCACACTGGTTTCACGTGGCAAAGTGTGGACGAGGCCAAGGGACGAGACTCCCTTGTAAAACCTGTTCCCAGGTGCGAGTAGGATACGAATCCACAATCTGAAGGTTTGCAGCATAGTACACTAACCACTGTACTCTAAACCTGATAAATCACCGTAAATGATGAGTGAGTGAGTGAGTGAGTGAGTGGTCGGTCGGTCGGTCGGTCGGTCGGTCGGTCGGTCGGTCGGTCGGTCGGTCGGTCGGTCGGTCGGTCGGTCGGTCGGTCGGTCGGTCGGTCGGTCGGTCGGTCGGTCGGTCGGTCGGTCGGTCGGTCGGTCGGTCGGTCGGTCGGTCGGTGTCATCACAAAGTTCCAGGTTTCAGTATTGATCACATGTGGGACATGCAGGCATTTAGAGACGGCTCTAAAAAGAAATGTATAAAGCCATTAAAGACATTGTTGGTTTATACTTTCATAAACTAGACAACTATCCCAAAATGGAAACGTCAAATCAGATCAACATCTAGTTAGATTAAAGAGGCACTAACAAAATATACGTATAAAAGTATATTAATTTGGGTAAAATAAAGAAATTATATACACTAGCATACTTCTTCACGTTTATAACAATTACACACACACACACACTCTCTCTCTCTCTCATATGCACACAGAGATGGAGAGAGGGGGGAGGGGTCGTACAAGCAATCAATAACCATTTGAGCCGAATCACGTTATTTGTCAATAACAATCACCTCGTCTATGATAACATATTGCCGATCATCATCCTAAGACAAAGTCATAATTATCTATATAGAGATAGTAATTATCTACTGTGTCTATGTAAATATAAAAAGTCAACAGGAGATCATCATATAGACCGCTAATGGAGTATGTATATATATATATACATATATATATATATATATATATATGCGTGCGTGCGTGGGTTCGTGCGTGCTTGTATCACCCTCTGACTGTTCATAAAATGTCGCAAGATTACTAACGAATAGATAAAGCGCATATAATATCGGTAAGAGTAATGGCCAAATGACCGTCGGCTCTAACGCCAATACACACAGTGATAGATCGATCAATTCCATTATCTGGCCGTCTAGCTGATATTTATGCATCAACTCATTTCACTTCCAACACTCAGTTAGACGGAGAGAAACCCAGATGCCAACAACACGAACCAACTGCCATCAGAAAAATACAAACGAACACCGAAAAAAACGGGGAGAACATATAAATGACATTCATTCTCCATTTCCATCTTCCTCATCACTCGCTCTACGAGATGGCGGGAGGGACTGCTCTAAAAACCGACATAAACCTCGCCGATTAGATACAGAGACAGTGACAGACAATAACCAAAATAAATAAATGCTTATAATACTATATCTATTACTCAAAATGGCATCCACACGGGACGAAGGATAAAATATATATATATATATATATATATATATATATATATAATCCCGGAACAAGAACAAAACTTCAACAACAGATTACACCAAGCTCTGTGATAAACCAGCAACATTTGTTACCTAGTATTAACCTGAGAATATAATGTAACAAACAATCATTTTATTCCCTATCAGATGCACTACTACACTCAAAACAATTATAACCATCAGCTGTCATATTTCCATTAAAATGATCGCAAAATCCTTAATTTCCGAACTTTCACGAACCATTTCTAGTGTGTACTACACCCGCTAGGGGTTATTGTGTGACGTCATCTTTGCCAAACATCACGTAATGCCACAGCTTGTTTACAACGTTCAGACCAAATTGTCAGAAAAAATATCAGATTCTGACAAGGGATATCAAGCCATACAGCTTTGAACCACTAACGAAGACGTTCACAGACAGTATTAATTGTAAGGAATTAGCTGCAGCAAGTGCATACGTAGAACCAGAGCAGCCACCTGTGCCGCCAACACTCGGTCCACAAGAAGAGTTGGATTGGTGTGTATTTGTTTTTGCTGGCATAAGTTTAATTGATAAGTCAACACACTGGAGCTGAATGAGAGTATTTCCCTCCTTCTATCGCATAACTTCATTTAAAATAAAGTGGTATTTTTCCGTGCACAGGAGCCCGGTGGATACATGAGGCTCTCCCATATGTGGTCTATACTAGTCTATACAAGGATGTGACGCCAGGTGTGTCTTTTAAGCCATTTTGTTTGTCATTTTGGTGGGAGGATTTTGACGGCACTTACACGTCGGATATAATCGTTGGTATTTCATATATGTTTCTTTGCATAATTGTATGCGACACAATACACCATATTCTATTCTTAATAAAGACTACATGGAACAGGTAACACAGGAACAATGCCACGTAGAGTATGTTTGGCAAAGATGACGTCACATTCCGAAGTTTTCCGAAGATTCTCGATTAAGGTTTCGGCCATGTGAGATGCCAGCAAAGCAAATTTTAAAACCGCTGTAACTTTTTTTCTAGGGAAAAAATATATCTCTGATTGAAATTGATTTTAAAACATAACACTGACATTTTGACTAAATTGGGAAACATTTTCTTGTGACTTATAAGAAAATACTCTTCTAGAGATTAGATGATATAATATGGTGATACTTTACATCGATTTATATGAATTATTAAATAGACCTGAATAATAAACTGTAATTACATAAATACTATAGCGTGTGTGTGTGTGTGTGTATGTGTGTGTGTGTGTGTGTGTATGTGTGTGTGTGTGTTTTTTTTAGTTAGCAGTAGGTGAAAAGGCACAGGCACAGTGAATCACAAACTACGAATACACCATCTGTATTACTTTCATGTGACTTTTCATAGTCAAGACATCTCTCTTTCTCTCTCTCCCTCATTCATGTTTGTCCCCTCAGAATCTACGTCATAATCTTATATATATATATATATATATATATATATATATATATATATACACACACACACACGCAATATTTTGTTGACAATAATACCAACCGGACAACTAAAAGTTAATCAATCCACATAACAAGAGAGCACAATTTTAATACTAACAATTTCCATTCAGTAACTATGACGACCAGAAGACACAAATAGAGTTCTCCGCCGTGTACTTGTTAACCTCGAGCACTCCACCATAATAACAGTCAGCAAGACTGTCTGTATGACTGCTCAAATTACTCGACTGGATCACTTCATAGGATACTTAAGGTCTAACGACGGCCATTTTTGCCACATTTTAAGCTATTAGTCCGTCTGGATCAGTAACAGTTTCATCCAGATCAGTTGCTCCTGATCAGTATCAGTAAAGTGAGTGTTCAGTGACAGTATTCAGCACCATTCTTAATCGTCAGTGTGTGACATCCCAACAGGACATAGTCAGATGTGTGTGTGTGTGTGTGTGTGTGTGTGTGTGTGTGTGTGTTTTGTAACTGTGTATAATAAGGCACAGGCACAGAGAATCTCGAACCGTGAATTCAAACTCTGGACGTTTCTCCAATCCACTGCCTTGTCCCACACTGCTAACACGCACACCCCTATGATGTACAAATCAAGCAATCATCCTTGATTCCATCAAAATATGGGACTACAAATAAGTATTTCTGACTTATGATTCTCCGTGCCAGTGCTTTATCCCACGCATGATGGATAAATCAAACAAACATGTGGTACTGGAAAAATATCAATCGAAAAGAACTTCGGCTTACAAAGTATAACAAACTCTGAAAGCAGCAAAAAGCTGTGGTCTGGATAATCCTACAAATCAGACATATAATTGCTAACAATGTGTGACATATAAATAAGTTTATTTAGATATGGCCATGATTTGTCTCTTGATAACTTATCACATCTTAATTAAGGTTCGGTAATAGTGGCAGAGTTAATGTGCGAGCCACCTGTCGTAGGATTAGGGACTGGTTAGTAAAAAATGACTGAAGCCAGAGAGAGACCACACAGAAAGGGGGTAATCTGGATAAAACGGCAGCTGATTAACGTTTTATAACACATTTAGTGGAAACACACACACACACACACACAGAGAGAGAGAGAGAGAGAGAGAGAGAGAGAGAACGGAGAGAGAGATACACAGACAGACACACACAATACCGTCTGGGATGAAAGAAAACTCTACCAGCAAAGATTAACAAAAATCATAACATCATATCTCCGCCCAAACACCTCATAACCAATATAAACAACAAAACAGACATCCTGTCTGGCCACCTGATGTCCACGTAAAGACAGGCAAACAAACCGGGATCAGTGCCGTCAATATAATTAACTTGCCATCAGACGGACTGTGGTCCGTTTTTGCTATACGGCCATGTTTTTTTCCGGATGAGACGCACTCGGTAGGTGGCGCAGTGGTTAGGGCGTTGAGGTGTAAGCCTCCAGGTGACAATGTTTTGAATCTGACTGGTAACCGTCTATCTGGGATGTTTTCCTAGGAAGTCGCCCTTCGCTCCGATGTCCTAGATCTGATCAGCTTCGATGCTAAACAAACCACTCACTCACCCAATCACTCACTTTCCTCAGACAACCATCACACCATGGCGACGTCCGGAATAGGTATGAGACTTCTACCCCCCCCCTCCCTCCCCGTTTTAGAACCACACTTCACTTAAACAGATGTATCACTGACTAATCTTCAGGCGATAACAACTCAGCAGTGAAGGTTTTGACGAGGGACCGGAAGGTTCTTGTTTCAAAACCATTACCTAGCCATTACGAAGTCTCTCATTCGCTCATCAGATCAAACGCGATCATAAATAAGTAGCTCACGTCAGACAGCGAATGGTGAAGCCAATATATGAAGCTCTTAGAGTTAACCGCAATGCGACATCCTTAGAGAATATCAGCTGCGTTTAGACGACTATTTACAAAATAACATCTCTGTAGTTTCAAATACCTCATCGAAGGAGATCAGAATGATAAAATGTCGCACTGAATTTTCATCACATAAAGCTTCAAATTTTAGTGTAATGTTCTTTAATTTTGTGTTGTAAATAAAACACAACATTTACTATGGTGCCAACTTTGATTTAAAAAAGGGCAATATCTCAATGAGATCAACTGTACAACAAGATGATCAACACCGATCACTATCCAAGGATCAAGTAATGGTGATCTATTGTTAAATAACACACATGCGCGCGCGCGCGCGCATACACACAGAGAGAGTGAGAGAGAGAGAGAGAGAGAGAGAGAGGGATAGAGAGAGAGAACACACACACATACAAACACACAAGCCACCGTTCAAGTACATTTAAAACAATGACAACATATGACCTATGTCCCTGCTACAGAGTACACTGGTAGATCACGTGTATAACGAGTAACTCGGTCACGTTAGTTTATCTTCAATAAACCGCAAATTATCAATAAATTATTGAAAATCGAAAACATAATCTATCTATCTATCTATCTATCCAGCTGTCTATCTATCTATCTATCTCTCTATCCAGCTGTCTATCCATTTCTCTATCTCCACAGTATAACGTTTCATTTTGTAACCTTATCGTCGGTAAAGGATGGTATAAATTCTTAAATTATTTGGTACTAAACAAAGACTGAGTCGACTAACTGTACGGAATATCTTCACGATGATAACTGACATCGCTAATGTAAATGATTGTTAACAGACCAACGGGTTCTCATCTGAAATCCCCTAATCAGTCACTAATTGATAACATCTTCATAGACTGACTCAGCTATAAACGTGTACCTGGCTGCTATCAATAGAGCTCATCAGGTAAACCAGAATGTAAACTCCATACAAACGAGAAGCGGGTCTGAGATGACAAATCACAGACTAGCATCTTCTCTATAATATCAAATAGGTAACTGTCAGTAACTGTCATAAAGCGTCACTCAGTGTGCACTACCTTATACTAGCCACGTATAAACAACACTTTGTGGTGTATTCCCCAATTCAGTATTGTATAGAAAACACGACAAATAATTACATCGGCATTAATTAAAGTCATCTCAATCAGTAGGTAGGCCACAACTCTGTCTACGTTATCAGTGTCAAGGTTTGACCTGTATCCAGCACGATCAGGATCTGTTCGGCCATCTGTTTCTATTTTTCACCCCCACCCCCCACCCCCCATTTGTATCTCATCTGGATCGTTGCATTTGTCGAACACTTAGATACAGAGTCATCGGAGGCATCCTAAACACGGACAATTGTCCAAATCGGTGCCCTATGACCCCGTTTCCATCTCATATCGGGCACCGTTAAGGACCCAATAAGCAAATCAATAATATAACCACTTGAAATCCAACTATATAACCACTTTCTCTCTGCACTGAAATATCAATTATATAACCACATAAAAACAACAACTATGGCAAGCCAACAAAATAACATCTGACAATCCTAGTATATGTAGTCACCAAAATACCACTAAAATCCAACTACATATTAATCAGTCACTAACAAGCCAACTATATAAACATCCAGCTGCTAAGGACAAAAGAAATGATACAACTACCAATATGCTTATAAGTAAACTGTTTTACCAATTACATAACGACCTATTAACCACTGTGACGAGTCAATTATATAACTATTGACGAGCCAACTATATAACCAATGACAAGCCAACTATATAACCAATGACAAGCCAATAATATAACTACTGACGAGCCAACTATATAACCATTGACGAGCCAAATATATAACTACTGACGAGCCAACTATATAACCACTGACGAGCCAACTATATAACTACTGACGAGCCAACTATATAACCATTCACGAGCCAATTATATAACCATCGACGAAGCAACTATATAACCATTGACGAAGCAACTATATAACCATTGACGAGCCAAATATATAACTACTGACGAGCCAACTATATAACCACTGACGAGCCAACTATATAACTACTGACGAGCCAACTATATAACCATTCACGAGCCAACTATATAATCATTGACGAGCCAATTATATATCCATTGACGAGGCAACTATATAACCATCGACGAACCAACTATATAACCATTGAGGAGCCAACTATATAACCATTGACGAGCCAAATATATAACTACTGACGAGCCAACTATATAACCATTCACGAGCCAACTATATAATCATTGACGAGCCAATTATATAACCATTGACGAGGCAACTATATAACCATTGACGAGCCAATTATATAACCAATGGTAAGCGAATTATATAACCACTGACGAGCCAACTATATAATCACTGACCAGCCAACTATATAACCACTGACGAGCTAACTATATAACCATTGACGAGCCAACTATATATAACGATTGACAAGCCAGCTATATAACCATTGACGAGCCGACTATATTACAAATGACATCTCAACTATATAACCATTGACGAGCCAACTATATAACCATTGACGAGCCAACTAGATAACCTATTTTTGAACTTTTGCATTTGTTTAACATACCTCCACCCTATCACCACCTCTTGCGCCGGACAGTGATGTGACAGCTGCATATGATTTATTATTTATTTCTAGGGGGCCAATGGGAAGACAGTTCAAGCTACAGTGGTCCTTCAATTTTTTATTTATTTTTTGCTTTCCTTATGAAAGTTTTTCATACATTTTATATATTAATATTATTATTATTGTACAATTATTTGTTGACTTCACTTCACTTCAATGACATCTCAACTATATAACCATTCATGAGCCAACTGTATAACCACCTAGTAACCACTATGACAAGTTAACTACAAAACCATCCAGTAATCACTATGACAAGCCAACTCTATAGCAATTTAGTAACCAAATCTAACCACGGCAACCCTATACTCCCACTGACGTCATGCTACAAGGCCATCTTACTAGCCTGTACAGGCTACCATTGGGTAACGTAATCGGCCATAACAGCCAATTGGAGGTTATAGAGTTATAACCATATTATTTGTCAATAAATGCGCTGCCAAATTAGTTTCACGTAACCGTATGGTCTAGTCTTAATACAGACAAAATACAGTCACAGAGTATGACTGTTACGGTTAACAGTCGCCTGGATATCGATGTCCGTGTACTAACAGATATCTGAACAGTTTATACTGTCAAATGAATATCTAACAGCCATGTGATGGCCCGTGTTGACCATTTTGTGTGAAGCTGTTTTAAAATACCAAGTTAGTCATTGTGCTCATGCGAGTGTGTGTTAAATGAGCGTTGTTTTGTAGAATATGAAGCCAGTAACGAGTCGCATTAAAAGATACCGTACATATATGATAGGTTATTACCGTTTCCATAGCAACTAGACATTTGTTAACCGCATAATTACACACTGCACGATCATATGAGAGAGGATTTCTCCCACCCACAAACATTCAGTATATATATATATATATATATATATATATATATATATATTGACCACAGATCACTACCATCCGTGTTCGAATCTCAGCGTGGGCATATCTGAAGGTTGTTTCATCTTAGACTTCGCTTCATTACCGTTGGAGGTCGCTCGGCCCATTTAGCCTACCGTGTGCACAAAAGTGGCCGTAAAACATCAACCATCATCATCTATTATATATATATATATATATATATATATATATATATATATATATATATATATATATAGCACATTTATATATAACCAACACATATAACAATCATAATCGTGACGTACAATATTAATGATAATGTTCTGTATCAGATGGTGTTTATGTATGTGATGAGTCAATGTGCTCTGATTTACTTGTACAATTTCTGGAAAATGTAAATACTATAAAAATCAATCGCCAGGTTAGATAGATCGCAAAACAGGTAATGGGGTGAAAAGTAAAAATAAAAACACCATCCAGACTAACACTATGATTCGAACCCCGATCCTACAAGTACACGACTAAGCATGGTACCAGCTCAGCCATACAGACACCCATATATTGGGTAAGACCATTTTATTCATATTGGGATAATAAAATTGTGATCGCTATCTATCTCTCTCTCTCTCTTACTGAGGAGGAAGGGTGTTTGCATGCACAACACACATGCAATACGTTTTCAATAACACAGCAATATAATAATAATACTATCATAGGTTAGTGACTCCTCTTGTATGACTGCCTATACAAGTAGATGGCCAAATTTGATCTAATGGCGTGCTCTAACTTAAGCGTGTTAAGTCTCGTCGTTATTACCATCTAAGACATATGGCCGACGGGCAACTCCAACAGGGAAATCTGATGATCAGATGACACATCCCACAGATATAGGTATGACTGGGATTCAAACCCAAACTTGGACGTTTGTAGTGCAAGCACCCGAATCACTGTGCTACACGCGTGTCTGGTTGAAGCTTGGGTTCAGTTCATTAATTGCTTAGTTTCGGCGCTGCTCACATCTGTATACATAACCACCGGGGGCGTCTTGCAAATGAAACATCTCCCACAAAACATAGACATGAACCGGATTCGAACCCGCAACCTGGAAATTGTCTGCATTGAAGGCATATGTCTGTCTGTCTGTCTGTCTGTCTGTCTGTCTTTGTTATTGCGTCTAGTTGGTAAACATCATGGCATATCACAATTCCTGGAAAGTCGATAAGCGAATAGCATTTTTAAGGCGCAATGCGCGCGCACACATATATGGACATAAACACACAACGAAATCCTGGTTAAACTATATTTTAAATAATGGTTTATGACTTATGACCCTATTACAGAGTACAGTTATAGATTACATACACCCAGTAACTCAGTCCTAAGGTCATGTTAGCTCAACATCATCAACAAAACACCTAATTATTGATAAGTCAGTAAACAAACAAAATATATTATTTTCTCTCTCACACACTCTCTCTATCTTTATCTTGCTATAATTATACAAGTTGTTGTTGAAATTTAGGGTAGAGAACTCTTACTGTAAAATATAGTTATAAATATATATAATTACAGATCTACAGCTGAGCAGACTGAGCCAGTTAATGATGTACAGCTGAGTGGACTGAGCTAGTTATAGATCTACAGGTGAGTGGGCTGAGCTAATTACAGATCTACAGCTGAGCAGACTGAGCCAATTGCTGATCTACAGTTGAGTAGACTGAGCTAGTTACAGATCTACAGCTGAGTAGACTGAGCCAGTTACAGATCTACAGCTGAGCAGACTGAGCCAGTTGATGATCTACAGCTGAGTGGACTGAGCTAGTTATAGATCTACAGCTGAGTGGGCTGAGCTAATTACAGATCTACAGCTGAGCAGACTGAGCCAGTTGATGATCTACAGTTGAGTAGACTGAGCTAGTTACAGATCTACAGCTGAGTAGACTGAGCCAGTTACAGATCTACAGCTGAGCAGACTGAGCCAGTTGATGATCTACAGCTGAGTGGACCGAGCTAGTTATAGATCTACAGCTGAGTGGACTGAGCCAGTTACAGATCTACAGCTGAGCAGACTGAGCCAGTTGATGATCTACAGCTGAGTGGACCGAGCTAGTTATAGATCTACAGCTGAGTGGACTGAGCTAATTACAGATCTACAGCTGAGCAGACTGAGCCAGTTGATGATCTACAGCTGAGTAGGACTGAGCTAGTTACAGATCTACAGCTGAGTAGACTGAGCCAGTTACAGATCTACAGCTGAGCAGACTGAGCCAGTTGATGATCTACAGCTGAGTGGACCGAGCTAGTTACAGATCTACAGCTGAGTGGACTGAGCTAGTTACAGATCTACAGCTGAGAGGACACTGAGCTAGTTACCGATTTACAGCTGAGTGGACTGAGCCAGTTACTCATCTACAGTTGATTGAACTGGGCCAGTTACGCATCTACAGTTGAGTGGACAGAGCCAGTCACTCATCTACAGCTCAGTTGACTGGGTAGTATTACTGACTCTAGTTGTATATACACACGCGCGCGCGTATTACAACTACTGATTATCAACCTGATCTCCAAAGAATCTTCACTTAAACTACTAATGATGAATGTTCTTAATGAATGAATGAAAGCCTCATAAAGCCCACCAAATACCACCCATGGTTCACCAATCCACAGAGACCTCTTAAACCGTAAAACGTTTAACCAGCCAATCACATGAGTTCTTACATTACACCCCGTTAATGCTCCAATGGCCAGCAGGGCACACACGAACGCCCCGAGTCAAGGCCGTAGTCGTGGTTAGCCACGCCCTCCCCCCAAAATGGACCTGGTCATGTCACCCAGTTACAGGTCGGAACACAATGGTTATACCCAAATTAACCGTCTCGGTGAATCGCTACACGTTACAGAGAAGCCACGAGGAGAGTTGACGGCGTAGAGAATAGAGCATTGCTCGGGAAACCTCCAGTCTGTGAATTCGATGCCGACTAATACCTGTATTTGTGGGATGTTTCCATTGGGATCGACGATCTCGGCCTACATGTTTCAGGTGTGACCAAGGACTAGGCTGGACGAGCCACTTACACACTTACATTAATATAATACTTTGACCATCACAGAAAATAAAACATTTAACCCGTAATTGTATAGAAGCGTAAGATCTGGATTCGTCCTCATCCTGACAGACGGCGGCAGGACGCAGTTGGCCAACATTTCTCAGAACAGGCAGCAACGGAATTCAGGAATCGAACCCAGTACCTCCAGCCAAATGTCTACCAACTGAGCTGCCACGCTCGGCCAACACAGGCCGCCATCCACAGTATACTTCCATGTATAATATTCTGATATGGCTTATTAACAACTAATTATTCGATCAGCTGGTAACAATAGTTTATCGTGTCAACAAAAGATATCAGTTAAGTATGGAATCTGTCAACTAGGCTGACCTTTTATTACTGACAACCTACATATAAACCATTGTATACGAACTGTACACGAAATACACATTAACAACAACAACAACAACTACTACTACTACAGCTACTGTTACTATTACTGTAACCCAACCTGCTACTACTACTAACACTACTACTTCTATTACTACCTCCACTACTGTTACCATGATTACTACTACTACAAGTCACCGTACTACTATTATACTACTATTACTACTACTACTACAGAAAGCCAACTTAGTACTACTAACACTGCTACTTCTATTACTACTACCGTTAATGTTACTACTATTACTACTAGTTGTAGTAGTAGTAGTAGTCACCGTACTACTACTACTACTACAACTACGGAAAGCCAACTTAGTATTACTAACACTACTACTTCTATTACTACTTCCGCTACTACTACTTACTACTGCTACTAGTCATAGTAATACTACTACTAGTACTACTACTACTTCTACCACCATTACTGATATGTTTTGTACGTTGGAAATATCCAGAATACTTACATAACGGCTCTATGAGAAGATCGTCCTCCATCGTGTTGATCCGGATGTTGTTAGCATTAATCCATACGCTAAACGTGTTGCGGTGCTCACTTTTAGTTCACGCAATAAAAACAACAACAACAACTACTACAACTACTACCGGCTAGATGGTGTACTCCATACATCTCTCCTTCTTAACGGGCCAAAACTACAATCCAACAAGACCTCACGTAATCCACAGGCTACTGAATGCTTCACGATACGCGCAGACAGAAGACAGAGAGAGAGAGAGAGAGAGGAAGTGAGATAGAGATGCGAATCAAGCGTTGAAAGATCCAGTTTGTCCATCGATGGCTCATCGACTAACTAACTTGGCGGAGCTCACAGACGTACATATGCATAATATCCGAACTGATGACGATTTCATAAAGTCCGCCTAATATTGGTGGCGTTTAGAGTTGCCCACTGGCTCCCGGAACGAAGGCGGTTATACTTAACAGGAAGCAGCACCAACGAGCTGAGCTGCCAGAGAGAGAAGGGGGGGGGGAATGGGGGAGGGAGAATTCTCCAGAATACGAGATATCAGCCGATTGTTATTTCCATGGGAACTGATCCCTGCTGTATGGGGGCCGATCCTTGATGTTGGGGGGGGGTCGGTTCCCTGATCCGGTGCTCTGTGCTGTGGTTATATCGGCTGATTGATTGAGGGAAGAAGATAAATAAAATACCTCAGAAATGTGCCAATTGGCTAACTTGGTATTTGGTTATTTAGTAGTGTGTTGGGATCTGGTTATACCGAGCCAGCCACACGCGCACGCACACACAGACTAAGTGCTGGTTTATCCCGGAGCCAGCAACAGTACTCGGAGATCTTGGTTCTCCTGGTCTTTCCGGATCTCTGCCTCACGGCCAGCCGATGATGATGATGATGATGATGACCACTCCAGAACCGGTCAGCATTGTGCTCGCTGTCATGGAATCATGATCCAGACAGAATGATACTGGTGCAGAAGACGGAACATGTCAAAAGTCATAGCTATGTAGAATATGTGTGCGTGTGCGTGCGCCCGTTGTGAACATATGAACGGCATATGACATCTGATGCCTATATCTGGTGAGTGAGTGAGTATGTGAGTGAGTGAGTGAGTGAGTGAGTGAGTGAGTGAGTGAGTGAGTGAGTGAGTGAGTGAGTGAGTGAGTGAGTGAGTGAGTGAGTGAGTGAGTGAGTGAGTGAGTGAGTGAGTGAGTGAGTGGTGGTATTAGAAACCGTGACTAATCTTGCTATTAGCGTTCACTATAATATCCATCTTTTCTTATAGTTAACCAATATAAACCAAATCATATTTAAATGTTAAAATATTTAATAATAATTAGGTACATTTTATTTCTTATTAGGATAGTTTTTGTACTGTAAAAATTCACCCAACATTCAAAGTGAGTTGGTAAGTGAGTGAGTGAGTGAGTGATTTGCTTCGTTTCAGCGTAGGTTACACCTGGTGCATATGGCCTAGAACTCAAAAGGTAAATTGACTCGATTCAAATCCTGACTTCGGGGTTAGCGGTGTAATGCTCTCTAACCACTGCGTGATAAATATGTAACATAATCCACGAGTACCCGCACACCCACTTGCATATTCATTCGCTAACTCATTCTCTCTCGCTCTGACTTACTCACTCAGGCTGATGAAACTTTAACATGCCTCAACATAAAAAGGTGCTCTTTAGAAGATGTTGGCTGCTGCTGATCCATCCACAATTTGTAATTCTATGTGCCCGTGACATTTCACCCACCACACGCGCACACACACACACACATACACACACACACACACACACACGGAGAGTGAGATGTCTTTACCAGCAGCCATCAGAACAAGCCATCCATGACCACGGTGCTGCTGCTGCTGCTGCTGCTGTTAGTGGTGGCCACGTGATGGTGGGTGATGACTGATGCTTGACTTGACCGGGCAGAAGGCCAACAGTTCACCAAATGCCTGGCCGCCAAACAGCCAACAGGCCAGGCTTAGACCTAGCAACAAGGCTTAGATTATAACATTCCCTTTCTCCAATACTACTACTACTGGACCCAGCCGCTATAAGACAGGAAGTGGGGAGCTCCTACAACAAGCTCGCTTCCATCTGGACACCAGCCGTTTATAAACTTCTTTCACTATCTCAAAATCGACTTCACTATATTGCATCCTGTGGAGAAGTCTTTGAAGAGAACAGAGAGAGAGAGAGAGAGAGAGAGAGAGAGAGAGAGAGAGAACGACGATGGGGGTCTTTTCTTCCCGGCGGGAGACACGCCCACCACTAGTCAGTACTGGTTCATTCAAAAAAGCCTAAGTGGCCGTAATTCGATTTCCTGGGATTTCCCGGATTGTGACATCGCATATTTCGATCCGAATCGCGTCAGATCACGGGAACCCCTAAACGATGGGACGTTTCACCATTTCCGGTTTATTCCGGGGAAGTTCTCAAAAGCTGCGATATCCCAAGAACAATAAATGTTGCATGCTTCACACACACACACACACACACACACACAGAGAGAGAGAGAGAGAGAGAGAGAGAGAGAGAGAGAGAGAGAGAGAGAGAGAGACAGTATCAATCTTTCATCGTGAAAATGATGAAGATACAAATTTTGATTAATGAATACACAGTACACAGTAACACTGTACTTTATGTCATCAGGATGTGTTGTATTATATTATACTATACTATACTTTATTTAATTTTACTATAATATAATGTATTTCATTTACTCTATTGTACTGTATTATATTGTATTAACCATACTCTATTATAATGTGCTGTATTATATCGTACTTTACACTGTGCTGTCCTGTATCGTATTCCATTGTACTGTATTATAATGTGTTTTACTGTATTATATTATGTTGTACTGTATTATATTATGTTGTACTGTATTATATTATGTTGTACTGTATTATACTACATTGCAAAGCAGTATGTTTTACAGCACTGAATTGTATTGTTCTATAGTTTATTGCATTGTATTATACTGCCCCACACTGTGACACTATATTGTATTTTACTGTATCCTACTGTACCATTATGTCTGGTAGTTTCTCTCTCTCTCTCTCTCTCTCTCTCTAGTAATCCCATTTGGGTACCAATGTTCTTAACAATAACTGATAAGTAAACAGTTCTTACTTTCCCCTCCCAACACCCACACACACACACACACACACACACACACACACACACTTGCTCCACATCAGCTGGTCATCACCAGACACCAGACTGGGCAGAGATAAGAAAAGCCAAAAATCTGTAGACATGATTTACACCCCGTTTTGTCCTATCATGCACCCCCCCCCCCTTGAGAGATTATAAAGAATACATTCTATACAATAGAACTAGCTCTCATAGTAGTTAAATGTTAGTAAAGAACAAATAATCTCAAGTTTTTTTCAAGCAGAACGCAAATAATAATAATAATAATAACAACATTTCTTTTGCGCCAATATCCTCGAAAAGAATCGACCTCAATGGTGCACCTAGTATAGGGGTTGAGAAAACTCAGTCCTAGTACAGATATTTTATTATAATTATTATTAAGTGTGTGTGTGTGCGTGCGTGCATGTGTGTGTGTGTGTGCGTGCGTGCGTGTGTGTGTGCGTGCTCAGCCACAGCACTGATCACACCTGGGACATATAGCGGAGGGTGTCACGGCATGGGAGATCCTCTCATGTGTGTGTGTGTGTGTGTGTGTGTGTGTGTGTTGTGTGTGTGTGTGTGTGTGTGTGTGTGTAGGGGGGGGGTTGACCAACAGGAACACACTGCACAAACGGAGCATACACACATACAGACAGACAGATATCATTATCTATCCCCTAATCATGACCCTATCTAATCAATGATGTCTCCAGAGACCTCACAAACCAGATACTGCACCAAACCTAGGTTAACTGCTAACACTGATGATAGAAAATTAAATGGATCCAGTCTCCTATTCGAATGGTTGAGGGTATCTGGATCTCATACAAGGATCTGCCACCAGTCAGGGCAATAAGTTATTGAGCACTTCTCCTTGGGTAGATAAGAGAGGGTGAGTGTGTGAGCGATTGAGTGAGTGAGTAGTGTGTGTGATATATAATATATATATATATATATATATATATATATATATATATATATATATTGTTCTCAGTATATGGTACCTTGAAAGACTTGATTAATACACCCTAAACAACATATTATTATCACTATAATGATCATCATTATGAAGGCGTACGGTGACAATAGTGTCATAAATCAACACAATTGATCCGGAGAGCCTGTCGAGTGGTACAATAGTCAGAGAATGTGTAAACGAATTACATCAATCCGTGCTCTATACCAAACACCGGTTGTTAATCACTATTATGAAGAACAAGCGCAACAACACATTCTCCGAAACAATACCAGTGTTAGAAATAATAAACCGAAACAAAACCCTGCGAGAAACACTGTCGGACATCAACAAGTACAAGATGAACAATAAATGAAGTCTCGGCTAAAACTAAACGTGATCAACAATCAGCGGGGGGGGGGGGTAGGCGTGCCTGGACTCGAGAGGGATAGGGAATGATGAACCGCTGGTATCACGGTCATCATAATGTACACGGTAACTTCTCCGGCACGAAGATCGGCAACGGTGCTGCTGCTGCTGCTGCTGCTGCCATCTAGTGAACGGAATGCTCCACGCGAACGTGGTGACGGTGATAAAAGCGGCGTTTACGGCACAGGCACAGCAGTTCGGTTATCGTGGTAGGTCGTGGTTCTATTTGCCTTTCGTCATAGTCGCGATCCTAGTTCTGGCTGTAAGTTATTACGACCTCGTCAACAACATTTAGCCTACCATGTGCACAAAAGTGGCCCTAAAACATCAATCATCAACAATCCGCCACCGTCTATCTGGGTCTAGTGAGTTTAGATTCAGGATTCGCTGTTAGTGGTCAGGATATGAACCCTGCACGTGACGTGACATAAGAACCGAGCGAGTTTTTCTTCCAGTAGGTCAGCGGGTGAGGTTTTTCTGTCCCAGACGTGTCATCCATTTCAAATTCTACGTTTAATTAGCACTGGTCCCCGCTAGACAGCGAGGAATCACGGATCAATCATATCTCAGTTAAGGTGAGCTCCGGTAGCCTAGTGGTTAAACACGCTGCACTTTATGCTGAAGGGTGGATTTGCTTTAACACCCAAGGTCCACGGGTTCGATTCCGGCAAAAGGACGAAACTTTACTGGGATTAATTTTTCGGCTCACATTATCGTTGGTGGTTGACCACGCTATATGGAACTGCCGTATCCATTTAATTATTTTGTTTTAAAATGGGGACGTTAAAGATCGTGTGTGAACGTAATACACTCTGGCAGTGACCACCCTCGGGATATTTCGGCTCCGTCTTTCCGTACTTCTTCCCTGTGAGTGGTGGGAAATGAGATATGAACAACCACTCAATAAAAAGGGACCACACTGGAAATAAGTGTTCACACTGTCTTGTGTGATCCTAGTTTAATGACCATGAAACGAAATAAATCCAATTAATCTCTATGAGGTGACCATCTACACACTGAAACTTGCCATCCAAACATCGACAGACGAACCTGACACTAACCTAAAGCTCGATCAACCAATATGTACGTGAAAGACCAGAATCTGATCAGTGTACTCATCAACATACTCATGGTCATCATCACCATCATCTTCATCGTCTTCCCATCTAATAGCTAAACAATTTATCAGCCAGCGATAATGTAGCCTCCACAGGAAGTGGACGAGTGCCTGGAAAGATGATCCAAAACTTATCTTCCACGAGATAGACTGACGTAAAATATTTTTCAAATCCTGATTGAAAGGTTTTTTCCCACCTGAGTTGATATATAGACAATTAGACGGACGGGCGGACGCCAAGACAACAACTGCACCGCTGGATTTCCTTAATGATGGTGCTAAAGGATATATATATATATATGTCTATTCATATATATATATATATATATATCTCACCAAGTCAGAACATCAACACTAAGTTTGTTGTCAATCAAACAGAGATCGTCAGTCTCGCAAAGAACAAGTTGATTCGCGGCACTGCTGGGCCGCAGAAAGCCTTTAATCTGTACAAAAGGTGTACCCATTTCCTAGTGGTAACGTCGGTGGTCACAGGTCGCTATCACCCGTGTTCGATCCGCGGCCGTGCTATGTCTGAAGGGTGTTTCATCCACCACTTCGCCTGATTATCTTTGAAGCGTTGTGGCCGTAAAATTAACGTTTCTCAGTGTAAAGACTAAATTACATCTGTCAATATCAGGAATATAATAATAATAATAATATAATAATATACAAATTTATATAGGGCCCAATATAACCTGTAAGAAAGTTACTCTAAGGCGCTTGATAATAAATAATTCTATGGATGTAACAGATTTACATCTTTAAAAATACATCATTCTTTCCAACCAAATACATAATATATTCAGCTAGGAAAAGCTGAAATAAAAAGATTAGTTTTTATCTTCTTTTTGAAGGTATCGAGGGTCTTGCACTTTCTGATGGTTACTGGAAGATTATTCCATAAGGTTGTAGCAGCCTTTCTGAAACATCTATTACCGTATGTCACTCCACAGTGTACGGCTAAGAATGCTCCAGACTCAGCACGTAGAGACCTAGTCGGCTGATACGGTACGACAAGTTCCTCTCTAAGTACTGAGGGGCAGTCCTTGAAGTGCCTTAAAAGTGTACATCAAAATCTTGTACTGCGACCTATATATAACCGTAAGCCAATGCAGGGAGTTCAAGACTGGTGTTATAAGTTTTTTATATGGGTGCGAGTGACTAACCTGGCAGAACAATTCTGTACTTTCTGTAGCCGTGTCATCAGTTTGCTTGGAAGACCAACATAATCTAGCCGAGAAGTTATCAGGGCGTGTGTAAGCTGTAGGTTACTGATAAGTTTTGTAGTGATCATTCCTTGGTAATTTTATCCACCACTGACGGGACATACCTTTCCCGACACGGATTGAGTTCCGGATAAGTACAACAACGATGTGGCGGTGCCGAATAAGATAACACGGATCATTTGTTAAAGCGGTTTGGGTAAACTTACTGGCCGTTCGGTATAACAAATGATTTGCGAATTTTAGGAAAATGAAAAGATCGAAGCTCTTAGAGCCGAGAGTGGTCTATATATTGGTTTAACTCCGTACTTGAATGAGTAAGAACCTATCAAACATCGCTCCAGCGGAGCGATAAAAGGACTATCTAAAAAAAAGGTTTTTACTTAAAAAGTAAAACTACCGACTAAGTGCATTTGAAGATTTATTGTCAGGTAAGTGCCAACAACGAGAGGTGCCAGTTTATTTATTGTTGTGCTGCTGTGTTTACATACACATGCTGTCACTTTATGGATGATATCATCACACACACACACACACAAAATATATATAATAGTGACGGCGTTTACAGCTGAGTGGCGTAAATTTATCGGAACCTACTTTTTCTACCTGAAACCGGCTTAGTCTTTGTTTGATTCCGACCAGAACGTTCTACACAAAGTGGCCTAGAAGTTAAGGCCGTTCGGGTCCGGTAACAGGAGCCACCTGGTGATTAAAATCATTTTATCCTAACAGTTTCGGTTGATGGACATTGAGCGGCCAGGCGATGCAAATTCGGACGCGATGCAACGAAAAATAATGACGTGCCGCTACCTTTCATTAAGTCTACTCCATTACCAATAAAAGTAGCTAGTAGAAATATTACTTCGTTTATTAACATAACTTTTTTTACCTACTCAGTTGAATAAACCACGCATCATAGTTACGTTAGTATTTGATATTGTAATAGTAATTAGTTATTGTATAATTTATGCGCTAATCATTGTTTACACTTGAGGGTGCGCTCTAAAGATATATATAAGTATCTACAGAAACTAAATATAATCTCAGCAAAACTATCATCTATGTAACATCTCTCGTCTATGAGACAAACAGGATACAGGACATATGATGATCATTTTGGATAACAATGGGGCAGAATAATAGACTTATGTAATAAGTGTATATGAGCCCTCCGATGGTACGTCTAGTGGCTACAGAATAGCGCTGTAAACCTCCAAACCGGGGTTCGATTTGTACTAAACATTCCCGTATTCGTGAGATGTTTTAGTGAGTCGCCCTTCGGCTGGCTATACGGTAGGCTAAACGGGCCAAACAATATTAGAACGCAATAACATTAAATGAAAGACGATACACCCTTTATGACCGGTATGTGAAGAGATCCGATCCTACAGGTCAGTGGCTTCGATCACGCGATGAGTTACGTCGATGATGTTGTCTAAATAATCCAAGGACGAGCACTGTCGGAGTGTTTTACATCACGAAAGAGACTTCAACAACTTATTGCAAATAGGGTCAAATGCCTTTAAATGTGGACAAGCACCTACACACCAATGGTGTGAGTCGATAAATTATTTTTATTTGATTTGGCCAACAAGTTGTCCAGTCTATAATGAGAACATAACCTGCGATACTTCTCCCAGGTGAGAGTGAGTGAGTGAGTGAGTGAGCATGTATTACGAACACCAAAAGATCATTTTAATATTGCCTCTATTCAGCTGCCTATTACATCATTCGGGATGGTATCACACTGAGCCCACTATAACGATGTAACCCCCCCCCCCCCACTTGACATATTCGCCAACAGAGAGCACACCCATCATCAGTTATGACAATCCTACAACACGGACAGATATGTGAGAGTGTCACCTGATATCAGCAGAACGACTGTCTTACAAATCTTTTATCTACATCATTAATCGGTGGCCTCGAAATTCCTCTCTTTCTTTGGACCACTAACAATTGATATGCATATACATATGTCTGTGTATTTCTCTAAGTCAACGACAAATATATATATATATGTGTGTGTGTGTGTGTGTGTGTGTGCGTGTGTGTGTGTGTGCGTGCGTATAGTGTATGGACTTCATGGTCGTATCTATTACATTGCTTCGTACAATAATGTGTCCAACATGTCTGGCTATCTATATCTGAGCTGCTTCTGTATTTTGTATTTATCTCAAGTTCATAAATGTATTTATAATTTAAATGTCCACATACGGAATACGTAAATCGAATCGTCAATCCAATCTCTGGACGATTCATCAGCGGACTGAATAATTCCATTATCTCGATAATTTATCAGGATATTGACTCACATCTGGTCGGTTGACAAGTCTATAATGTGTAAAAGCCTATGTCATCACCTAAATATGTATATCACGACAATATTTAAAAAAAATACTATATTAAGAAAACACAACATTCTCCAGTTCTAAGAAGTATATATATATATATATATATATATATATATATATATATAAAACAAGATAAACATTTAAATTTATAGTTTTCCTGTGAAATTAAATATGTGGCATCATGCTTATCTCTGAGATGTATTCTATTTGTCAGGCAGACAAAGAGTAAAGTGATGTAATACTATCATAACACATGGCAGCCTAATGACAGCAATTATTTATAAACGAAGAAGATAAAAAAACTATAGAAACATTGTCATATTTTGATTACTTAATAATATATGAAAAGGGTTATATATCAAAAGCTGAGCCATCCCTAGAAAGGTGCATGATACACACTCACGCACGCACACATGCACACGGATTGGTGAGACATTATACAAGTCTCAGCATGAAACGTCGCTTCTTATATATATATATATATATATATATATATATATATAGAGAGAGAGAGAGAGAGAGAGAGAGAGAGAGAGAGAGAAGAGAGAGAGAGAGAGAGAGAGAGAGAGAGAGAGAGAGAGAGGGGCATGTGGGTGTATGTGTAACACCTATGTATACTGTTTACAGTTTAATAATTAAACAACGAATTTACTCGGTCAAGTAATGGGTTTCAAACCCCCCCCCCCCCCCAGAACCACTACAAACAAGAAGGCTTATTTATCACCCCTCAGTCGCGGTAACCAAAGGACAATATATCAAATATAAGATATGAGGTATAACATACGGAAAGCCATGATCAGCCAATCATATTAAAAATTTATATTTTACGTCAATATGTATATTTAACTTATCAACACGTTAGCTATCCCTGGGCATGAAATAAGTGGCATGGTATCGTAAAATGAGATGCTGGTAACATGATTTGTTTCTTCAACTGTGTTTTTGAGGTATACACATATTTTGTTTAGATGACCAAATAAAATATTATCTTCGCAACCGATACATCTGGCAACAGTCACATAAAGTCTGTGTCTGATTCTGTATCTACAGATATAGTACAAAGATAACTAATTTATCAACTAGAACGTGCTGAAAACAAATCCACCTCACCCCCCTCCCTCGACCCATTCCATTTTAGATAGTTAAGGCCATTTCTTCGAGTTATTTTCCCTCCGACATAAAATATAAAGGCGACGACTCATATTATAGTCTACATATATACGGAGCCTAATTACAGGTCATGCGAGATATTTCCGACGTAAACACCACGAGCTTCGCCTTGTTACAATTCACTTATCAGTTTCGGCGGAAAATCTCTTCCTTTATTCAGATATACACTAGTTCATACCAGATCATATGTCGACATTTATTGTGGCGTATGACACATTTTAATGTAAATCGATAAATAGATAAAAATCTTCTTTTCCATACAATTATTTGTCCACATCCGTAAATATCTATCACCGGCGAGAGTGTGACAACTGAAGATGATCAAGTGATGGATTAGCATTTCCGTTTTAAGTCCGTATATATATATATATATATATATATATATATATCCGGGCGCTTCCGTGGTCTAGTTGGTAGCGGGTTGGACCACAGATCACTACCACCTGAGCTCGATTCTCGGCGTGGGCATATCTGAAGGGTGTTTCATCTTTGATTTCGCTTCATTACCTTTGGAAGTTGCTCGGCCCATTTAACCTACCATGTGCACAAAAGTGGCCGTAAAACACCAATCATCATCATTATTATAATATATATATATATATATATATTTATATATATATATATATATATATATGATCACAAACCACAAATAGGTGCCTGCTTGCGTGGGGAGAAGTTCCGGACAGTCAACTAAATTTTACTGTAGCTATCTGATGTTATTCATATCAGGGCTAGCCGTTATATGAGAGTTCAGCTACTTCGTGTTGGTGAAGTTAGTGATCGTCCCACACTTTATCCATCACTCTCGCTGAATGTGTTTTATCGAAGATGGAACATCTCCCCGTTTCCTTGTTCCCATTTTCCGAGGATTTTCCACAAACAAACTCGTGGTACGTCCACTGATTATTTATCTGATATGTTTCATTATTTACGGCCCACGCGCCATTTACACGTTGTTTTTCTTCCGTAGAATGGCGTACACAGATTGAAAATAGAGTTACTTATTCATAATCTATCTACTTGTATAGATAGGCCTCTAATTAACAGATTATTACGCGGATAGATGGGTGTGAAGTTTATCTTTGCAAGTATTTTATCTAATTGGAGCATCAGTAACTTCCCGGATCATAATTCTAGAGGTGCGGGTTTCATCCGGATCCAGAGAACAGAAACAATTATCCCCATGTTGTCAACTGGCGTCCCACGGTCACTGTTGGGAGCGCGTAAGGGCATTCAGGACAGCAATGTTCTGATAGTCGTAATATGGGTGACTTCAATAGGCATCGATATTAGCATTATGTTAGATGAGATCTATGGCCTCATGGGTTAGAGCGTGGGACTTTCTAACTCATGGTCATGCTGTGCGGGAGTTCGGAGGTTCGAATCCCGGATACACTGGCACTATAGTAGGAGGATTTTTTCTTCAAGGCAACTAGTTTTGACGTGTGTGTGTGCGTGTGCGATAATTTACGGCGTTCTTTTAAGGAATGAAAAACACTATTCTTCCGTGATTGAGGTGAGCAACATGTTGTTGGGTTTACCTAAATAGAGCATCATACGAGGATGTTGATTGATGTAATATAAAACTACCAGACAGTGTGACACGACGTTTAGCTGAATCAGTCACTCTAGTAAAATGAACCCTGACCAGTTGTATAAAACTCTCTCACGTTGAGGATGATTACATAATTCTAGGATTTACCATTACCTCAAACAGAGTCACGACGTATGGATGGTGACAACCTAGTTAAACGAGATCTTGTAATTTTAGTTTTTTAACAAATCTAATATCCATTAATTTGATAATAATCTGATCGGTATCTTCCAGAAAGTTGATTTTTATTGAGCGGAATAGAGCCTTGTCTTTGAATCATCAATCTCCAGGCTTCGTCCTTATTGGATAAATATTTGAGGTGACTTGGAAAGTTTTGTGAGCAGGAAGGTAATTGGCCGGTGGCTTTGTTTCTTGATGGAGCATTTACGCTTCGGTACTGATAAGATTGTGAGAGATAGATCTTAATTTAGACAAGAAAGTATATTCGTCACTGATGCCTGACTGCTATAACCACTCCACCAGGATTTATTACATTTCCCAATATATTCCATCAACCGACAACGAGTGGTCAAACCGGAAACTCGTACATCCAGGAAGGTGATGATTTCAGAAATTGAAATGGGCAAGTCGTCAAGATCACATTTAAGCTTGGTTGGAGCAAGATTTCCTGCCATCGATGACATTCTGGTTAGGAACAAGAAACCCAAATCGGTAAGGGAAAAGCATAATTAATATAAATTTATAACTGAAATAAACTTGATTGATTGATTGATTGATTGCCATTTATGACCTAAATAAGACTGTACATGTCTCAGGAAGTGACTGTTCAACTCCACTCTTATTTGTTGAACAATCATAAGTCTACTGAAGGCAAATTAATAGACATGTGCAACCCTTGGGTGTAGAGAAGCATCATGTTGTAAAGGCAGCTACACAGTTCGAGCCAGACATGGGATGGGGTTAATTCCATGTTGTCAATTCCAATTCCGCATCAAATTTATCAATTCCAATTCCAAATGTATCAATTCCAATTCAGTTTTTAGCCACTCTTTTTTAATTACTACTTGGATACCTACTCTGAGTAGTTTATGTTCAGAAATATTTCTGAATTAAAAAATTAAGTGGTAAATTAATTTGTGGATTAAAATGTTTTTGTATGAAAATCTATCAATTCCAATATCAATTTTTTTAAATAATCAACTGACCATCAATTCCAATTCCGGAATGGATGATGATTGATGCTTTATGGCCACTTTTGTGCACATTGCAGGCTAAATGGGTCGAATTCCGGATTTGGTGCACCAGTTCAAGCCCACGGCCCATTTAGCCTATCTTATGCACAAAAGTGGCCGTAAAACATCAATCATCACCAGTTCAAGCCCACATTTTGTTATTTATGCATGTCACACCTACAATATATATATATATATATATATATATATATATATATATATATATATATATATATACATATCAATCACTGCTCAGCATCTACTGTTCTGAGCCAGTTAAGGCATTTGGGATCAGAATGTCCCCTCATAATATGGATTTATGAAAATATAGGCATGACAGCGCTTAAACATGCACTGTTATTAAAACTGCATCGAATATGACAATATTCCAGACTATGGAATTTGGATGCAGCTTCGGTTGTTCTGACTCATTTCCAAATAATTCAATTTCATGGAAAAATTTGCCATACAAATTCTCCTATTGTTCCAGTGGTTCCACCTTCTGCTATAAACCAACCAACAATCGTTTTGTAGTCACGACGCAACTGATGGAGCCATATTGACTGAGATAAGTTTATCAAACATTCTGTTGCCTATGTATATGTAAATTATTTGATATAATAGCCCACTATGTGATAATTTGTAATTTCTAAAAAAAAATTCTTAAACAATAAATCCACGCCAAGCATTTGCAAACATTCCAATCTTATGAGCACAGTTGTAATTTTCACTTATACCACGGCTTGCCATCCACACTTTGAATAGAGTTGTCCCAGAGTTTAAGTTACAGCTGCCAATATGAATTAAGAGATTTTGTTGTTATTACATGTGTAAGTGAAATTTCAGTAAAATTTACATAATTCGGAATTCCATTTCAGAAAAGACGGTGATAATTTCTTAGCAACATGATCAAGAAACTGCTATTGTGGATTATCCAAATGGTTGTAATATAAGAAATGTACATTAAATTGTAAAATTGTAAACAACAGTTGGATATGCAACTTTAAACGTCATCCCAACACGCTATGCAAATGATGGATCTAAAATTGGCTGTGCTGTGTGTCTTCCCAAACCTGCGGCCCAAGATGGTGGCCTCTGGTTCATCACAGCTAAAAGATAGGCCTATATGCAAATATTTTAACTATGCTCTATTTAATGATAGCATACATATTTTTTAAACACCTTATATTTTGGAGCAAGGAATCAGACCCATGACCTTCAAACACCCTTAGTAAAAATGTGAGGAAATACGTGTGTATTTGATGGCTTGTGAAGAAAGGACGCCAACAGTCATACAAGCTTCACCCATAAGACTGACAATAATCCTATAGACGACAAATGTAGGACTACTATCAGTCCTTTGGATGACATGACGTCATCCAAAGGACTGATAGTAGTCCTACATATATTACCCAACTAGAGATGTCACCTAATGGACTCTGAACAGATCTAAGAACAGTCACAAGTCCTGCAGATGTTATTCCAAGGAATGTCAACAGTCCAACAGATGTCATCCAAATAACTGATATTAGCCATACAAATGTCACTCAAAGAACAGACAGTAGTTCTACAGATGTTAGCCAACTAACCCACAACAGTTCTAACCGTTCTATAAACATCATCCTAAGAATTGACAGTAAGTCCTATAGACGTCATCCAAAGGATTGTTAATAGTCCTATAAGCATCACCCAAACGACTGACATCAGTCCTATAAACGTCACCCAAAGGACTAACAACAGTCCTACAGATTTCAGCCACTCAAGACGTTATATAGTCAATATACTATATATAATTATAATAAAACTAGAAACCATTTGAAAAACACCATTGAGCTCAGGACCAGCGAGTATAGGGCAACAATGGTATGTGATGTGGAAATGCATGTGCACGCACGAAACACACACACGCACATACTGAGGGAGGCAAAGGGTCAAAAACTTAAAAAAATATCAGCTGTCAAAATACTTAAAACATCCCTTTATAGTATATATACACAAAGAAAAAGTTATATTGTCATAGACTAGAGATAAATAAATAGATAGATACATAGATAACTAGATATATCTATACAAGATTGTATAGATTAATGGGATTCAAGTTTTGGAGCGACCAAAATAAGGCAACACCGAATTACATTTTTGATTTGATTATTCACAAAAGACATCCTCAACCACTAAATATTATTATCATCATACAAAGCGCTTTTATATATGTGGATGATAAAAGCACTGAAAATATAACAGTAATAATAATATTATTATTATTGATAATAACAATAGGGTTATAATAAAGACCTTCAGTGACATCTGTACCAATAAAATATAAATACAAGTGAAAAGATAAAAAAAAACTAAAATAAACACTTACTGGCTTTCTCCTCTATTTTTCCCGTTATCCGATCGACTTCTTCATCTTCTGGATCAGTACTGACAACAGCATCGTTACCATTCTGCTCAATCTTGCCATTATTATGAGGCGTATCCATGATGAAATTCTTATTCTTTTATTCTCACAAATATCAATCTCCTCGTATTTCATGCCCAGCCTTCATCGCACACAACTATATCCATTATGGGGTTCTTTGACAGTCACCAGTAAAATCATTGTTTTGACGAATCTGAAATAGCCAACAAATAATACATTATTACATGAACGGACGTGCTAAATGAATTAATGACAACGTTTGTCTCAATGAGAAAAGTCCTACCCCTAAACATCTTCACTTTCTTAGACAGTATTTTGTTTGACAGCAAATATTCCGTATTCCGTCATATGATGAACACAATTAGGAATACATTCAATACATGTAGCACATTTTCCATGTTGCTCACCGAATCTGATGTCTGAATGGAATTCCTAAACTTCCGGTATGACAACAAATGAATCAAAAAACAAATAATCGGTCCCGAAACCGTGGTTTCAAAATGGTAGCCATTCGTTGGCTCTCAGTCACTAGATAGATCCTTCAATTATCCTTAGCTGATCAATTTTATGATCTTGTTGCTGTCTTCCATGTTGCATACGATTTATGACCAGAAAACATCACCTCTCTGGATCACTCACCAGTAGCCATGCTTCAACAACAACAGTAAATCTAAAATTCACCACACCAATAAATATCACGCAACAAACACACCGAACTCACTCGCGGACTGATATCTTTAACTGGATCTAATCCAACAACTATTACCGAGCTAAAAATGGACTGGAGAGCCGAATGGACACACTCAGAAGGTGTGCAAACAAACTGATACAAGCCAGAAACATAACCATTCTTCGGTGAAGAATAAACTTCGGAGAACTTTGCCGGCAATCATCTCGGAAGATCCTTTTCGCAACGACGAGCACCAACATCCGAGGCACAAACTGGAACAGTAATAGGCAAATATTGACTACAGATCTACACACAGAAGTGATAAAAATGGAAGACGAGGGTAAACTATCTCCGATGTTTACAAATGCACATCATCATTCTCACCTGTAGCCATTTCTAAAATAAAACACTGTTTTAAGTGGTCTTGGCACTGAATGTCTACTTGAATGGAACACGCGCTGATAAAACATAATCTGATATGTTATAATGGAATACGAGACCGTGGAGATTGAAATTCCAGTTTTCGCTGAATTAGTATAATTGTACTGGTGAGATGGTGGAGATGTGATAATTGTTGCTATAGCAACACCAAGTGTAGCTAGCAGGTAGGGTGCCTCGCTCTTAACCGTAAACGGTTCAAGATGATCGTTCCATTTAACTCCGTCAAACGTTTGATAATGTGTATATAAGGTATACATACCGCTGTTAATTTAGGTGATTAACACACACACATATACATACACACACGCACGTGTACGCTATCATCAAGTTTCAATTCGCTCTTATCATCGCGGCGTCTCCATGGACCAACTCGTACAGTGATAGCGCGGTTGGCCACTGATCTATAGCACATGAGTTCAAACCTCGGACTGGCTGCGTCAGCTGGGTGTTTCATCTTTCACTTCGCCCGACCCATTTGGTCCAACCGTGTGTACAAAAGTGGCCGTAAAATAACAACGTTTACATTTTAAAATTGTTATTCTTATCACATGGTACACTTCCCCGTCACCACGCAGATCATCATCAACCACCATTTTGTGCTATCATTACTCGATATACACCCCATCATCACACAGTACACAATCTATCATCACACCTACAACATCCTCTTCGCCGACATCACGCTTAACACTATCCATCATCACAAGAGTACGCCGTCTCTCACCATACAGTACAATAATCACATCTATGGTACACTATCAATCACATTCTACACCGAGGGTACACAGCCGGTAGTACCAACGCCGACTAATTCGCATCCTGGTACTAACCGATCCAGACAGTGCACCTGTCAACAATTACATCCCCGGATCGCTCCCTTTGTTAAACAACGAACTAACGCTAACGTCTAAATCTGGAATAGGCCCAGCTCGCCGAAAATGGCAACAAACATGACCGGTGAGTGTGTGTATCCAGAATCCTAGGAGGCACCATTAAAATCCTCATCTACCTGTGCCTTGAAATACAACTATAAATAATAATAATAATGACATACCTCTGTACAATACAAAATCAGGTGACATGATCTGAAGCATTGTACCTTGATAAATTAATAAAAACAAAAGATGTCTGATGTGAGTGAGTAAGCGGGTTAGTGGGTGATTGAGTGAGCAGTCCTGGTCGCATCTGGGGAAAAATTAGCAAGATCCAAATTCTAAGAAATAGAATAACTGAATTATGAAGTGTTCCAAAACATTGGCACGCCAATGACAAACGTACACAGGCTAAGAGCTTAACATGAGATTTTGACATATCGAGAAATCACTGACTGAGACTTACGGCTGTTCAACTACACGATTCAATCAATTCTGTTTATTATTGAGAAGAGTACTCCAAAACACCGACACGTCATCTGAATGCCAAAAGGAAAGTCGCCATAAGCCCAACTTGACATTTGGCCATATTGAGAAGAAGAAAAAGACTGAAGTACCTAAGTGTTCAACTTCAACGTTCGCCAGTTCTGACAGACATCTAGGGTTCAGTACTCAACCAAGCAGGAAGCCAACATTCGGAAGCGATTAGGTTCAACCTATTTGTACCATCAGTTTTCCACATACGATGCATCTTCAAAAACAACTTTAAGACTGGTGTTGCGCCAACAACCACTGAAACTGAATGCAGGTGCCAGCTGAATTATATTTTGGCGGACATTTAAATGCTGACCTCTCCACGGTCTTCTGACACCAGATGTCGTGTCATCCTGAGCCAAGCGCTGACCATATTTCTCACATAGTTCACTGAATTACGGATGCGGAAAACAGTGGCGTCGAATCAGGTCACTGCACACCGATCTGACTCCACTAAAGAATTTCATTGATTATCAATGTCAAATGTTAATTGTCTGTACTGAGATAGTTCGAATCCAGGCCATCGCTAATGGGGATCAGTAAACACTTTCCGCTGATATGAAGACCAATAAAATACATCATCATCAACAACATCAGCGTCCATTCCTAGGAAATAGATTTCTTCTTCTGAACGTCCATTCCTGGGAAACAGAAGACGTTTTTCAGCGTCCATTCCTGGGAAACAGACGACTTCTTCAGCGTCCATTCCTGGGAAACAGACATTTCTTCAGCGTTCATTCCTGGGAAACAGACGACTTCTTCAGCGTCCATTCCTGGGAAACAGACGACTTCTTCAGCGTCCATTCATGGGAAACAGACGACTTCTTCAGCGTCCATTCCTAGGAAAAAGACGACTTCTTCAGCGTCCATTCCTGGGAAATAGATCTTCTTCAACGTCCATTCCTGTGAAACAGACGACTTCTTCAACGTCCATTCCTGGGAAACAGACGACTTCTTCAGCGTCCATTCCTGGGAAAAAGACGACTTCTTCAGCATCCATTCCTGGGAAATAGATTGCTTCTTCTGAACGTCCATTCCTGAGAAACAGACGACTTCTTCAGCGTCCATTCCTGGGAAACAGACGACTTATTCAACGTCAATTCCTGGGGAAAAAACGACTTCTTCAGCGTCCATTCCTGGCAAACAGACGACTTCTTCAGCGTCCATTCCTGGGAAACAGACGACTTCTTCAGCGTCCATTCCTGGGAAACAGAAGACTTCTTCAGCGTCCATTCCTAGGAAATAGATTTCTTCTTCTGAACGTCCATTCCTGGGAAACAGACGATTTCTTCAACGTCCATTCCTGGGAAACAGACGACTTCTTCAACATCCATTCCTAGGAAACAGACGACTTCTTCAGCGTCCATTCATGGGAAACAGACTGCTTCTTCTGAGCGTCCACTCCTGGGAAACAGACGATTTCTTCAGCGTCCATTCCTGGGAAACAGACGACTTCTTCAGCGTCCATTCCTGGGAAACAGACGATTTCTTCAACGTCCATTCCTGGCAAACAGACGACTTCTTCAACATCCATTCCTAGGAAACAGACGACTTCTTCAGCGTCCATTCCTAGGAAACAGAAGACTTCTTCAGCGTCCATTCCTAGGAAATAGATTTCTTCTTCTGAACGTCCATTCGTGGGAAACAGACGACTTCTTCAGCGTCCATTCATGGGAAACAGACGACTTCTTCAGTGTCCATTCCTGGGAAACAGACGACTTATTCAGCGTCCATTCCTAGGAAACAGTAGACTTCTTCAGCGTCCATTCCTGGGAAATAGATTTCTTCTTCTGAACGTCCATTCCTGTGAAACAGACGACTTCTTCAACGTCCATTTCTGGGAAACAGACGACTTCTTCAGCGTCCATTCCTGGGAAAAAGACGACTTCTTCAGCGTCCATTCCTAGGAAACAGAAGACTTCTTCAGCGTCCATTCCTAGGAAATAGATTTCTTCTTCTGAACGTCCATTCCTGGGAAACAGACGACTTCTTCAACGTCCATTCCTGGGAAACAGACGACTTCTTCAGCGTCCATTCCTGGGAAGCAAACTGCTTCTTCTGAGCGTCCACTCCTGGAAAACAGATGGCTTCTTCAGCGTCCATTCCATGGATACAGACTGCTTCTGACTGCCCACTGACTTTTTAAAAGTTGGTGTTGTTGTTGACTTTAGTTACTTAGCTACCTGAGATGTACGACCGAGGGGCAACTCCCTATGGAAATAAATCCCACAAACACAGGTATCAGCAGGATGTGAACCCATAACCTGGAAGCTTGCAGCGCAATACTCTAATAGTTACACTCCAGGGGAGACATGTTGTCAATTCCATGTTGTCAATTCCAATTCCACTCAATTCCATTTTTGGTCAATTCCAATTCCACATCAAATTTATCAATTTCAATTCAATTCTAAATTTATCAATTCCAAATCCAATTTCGTTTTTTACCGACCCTAAGTCTAAGAGATCATGACAGCTATTACAGTAAAGCAGGACAAATAATTATTGAAGTTCAAACAGAACTAGATTCAACAACATTTATTAAATGGGTGGAGTCTGTCCGAGTGGGGTTCTGTCCTGGATCCGGATTACCTACGTTTTGTGCTGAATTTCGGATGACGTGTGTGGATCAAACCAAATAATAAAATGGAATTCTTAGTAATGAAACTCTATTATTGGAAATATTTTACTGATGACACGAACAACAAACTTTTGGTTTAGTCAACGTTTTGTTTTCTAGCATCCGGACTTGTCTGAGATTGATAAAAAATGGACTCTGCCTTCCTTCGGAATATGGAATGATGACAGGACAAAGATTTAGTGAGTGACATTGGCTCCCGGTGTGTGTGTGCTTTCTTCTTTTTAGGGTCCACTTTCTGCTCATTGTATAGGCTAATGAGACCAAAAAACAGCCAAAAGAAATGAAATAAGGATGAAAACACCTTTGATATTTGGGTCTGCCGGGAATGGCAATCGAACCCTGGACCTATTGATCTTTGGTCCAGCGCGCTACCACTAGGCCACGTGTTCACCCCCCCCCCCTGTGTGTGTGTGTATGTTCTTATTATTAAAAGTTGCAGGACACAGCATATATCACAGATGAACTAGTAACACGTAGTACCTCATATCGAATAAACATACAATTGTGAACACACACCACAGCGCCAACCCCAGCATATACAACATGTATACAAAACACATTGATCACAAAACAACGTATAAGTACTACAGCACATATCAGAAACGTGAGCTACAGCATGTGCTATAATCTAACCGATAACACACACCAGAACATACCCTACCAGGCATAAACCCAGTAATATCAAAACAATGGCAAATACACGTCTCTATAACAGGCTTAATTAAAGAACATAGAAATAATCTCTATTCCAGTTTTGTAACTGACGATGTTGTTATTGTTGTTGTTGTCGTACTTCGCCAACATTATTGTTCCAACATTCTTGTTTATTTATCTTTGAGAAATATTTTATACATTTCTTGCAACTAAAATGTCCTATTTCGGGCGTGTTTAAATTTTTAATATACACACAGGCTACTCTCGTATTAAATTAACTTTATTAGAACTATAATTTTATTAAACACTAAAGACATTAAAATACGTAGATAGTTTAATTGAGCTTCACTGGTTTTCAGATCCCCAGTAACAATCGGTTGCCATATATATATAAGGTATCTTCATAAATATTCGGTTCCGTCCGTTTTCGCATGTTACGCGGACAGAGTTGTCTATTGACGTCATCAACATGTGTACGTTTTAGCATAGTTTTGCTCGGTTATGTGTGTAATGTCATCACTCCCTGCGATGATGATGATGATGATTGATGTTTTACGGCCACTTTTGTTAACAAGGTAGGCTAAATGGGCCGAGCGACCCCCAAAGGTAATGAGACGAAGCGAAAGACGAAACAACCTTCAGATATGCCCACGCCGGGATTCGAACACGCGTGATAGTGATCTGTGGTCCAACGCGCTACCGCTAGACCACGGAGGCGTGCATATCCTGCCGTATAATTAATTAGCCACACGGTGGCCAGCTCAAAGATCATCGATGATGAGTGATGTTTTACGGCCACGTTTGTGCACAAGGTAGACTAAATGGCCCGAGCGACCTCTAAAGGTAATGAAGCCAAGTCAAAGATGAAACACCCTTCAGATATGACCACGCCGAGAATCAAACTCAGGTGGCAGTGATCTGTGTGATCCGTTATTAAGAAGTCTCTACTTACAAATCCTAATAAGCGACTAATAATGTCAACAAAAGTCACTGTTGTTAGAACCGTCCGGGGAAAAAGTTCTTGGCAAATTATAACACTGTCAGATTGCTGTCTTACCTGAACATCCTTCACCATTCATTGTCTATACTTCGCAAAAGGCACAAAACCCATCTGCCATAAAAACACCACGTATTAGCCGATATCAACCAGATTAAGACTATTGTTATTACGATTATTATTATAACATAACTACATAAGCTTTCTTTGACGACCTTCACTAAACTTTCTCTCTCGGGGCGGCTCAGGATCTAAAACTCTCTGAACTAATCATCACTTTGAGCCGAAAACAATACGTTATCTAATGGCAGCGCTCCCAGTTAGCTCTCTCTCTTTCACACACACTACAGCCGGTTAAGTACTGACCTAATTCTTGGCCAGAAATCTAATTACAAACAGTTTACAACGAACATAAACACGGCCAGCATTCGCTAAGTGAGTTTATGAATGGAATGACCTCGCTTCTGGGCAGCATCGTCGAGTTCTATCTAAATACAACAACGCGCCAGAGAGAACATCTAGATATAAATTAATGGTCGAGATTTAAAGCTACCACTGAGAGGCGGTGAACCTTCAGATATGAATTCCTACGGACGAACGCTACCGTTTCGTCGACTGACAGACATTTTATTTAGATGTTGGCTTTTTGTAGAGTCTTATTGCATTCCGTGTAACCGAGGTTTGAATTGAGCACGGGCCAGCCAATACGACTGTTGACCTCCACGTTAACTGTCGAATCGGGAAATAGTTTCTGCTCAGATTTTAAAATAGCGCATTTCTTCCTTTCGACCTTCTAAACATAAACCGGGATATAATTCTTCCCCATCATAAAAGTTCTGTGCCAAACTCATGTTTTGAACACTTTTCATCAAACGTCAGATGTTCGTACTGATTTTTTTTACATGGCATGGCATACATCATATCCTCTCTGATTGAGTATAGTATATACAGCGATCCATCCCTAGGAGGGGGCCCAGAGTAACCGGACAATTGAGCGGAGGGGGGGGGGTTACACACACACACACAAATCAATACTGTTTTATAATTGATTAATCAAGTCCCAGTTGTGCAAGTTTTTCGTGACTAAGAGATTGGCTCGGGTGAGCGCGCACACAAACACCAGTGCTGTTTTATAATTGATTAATCAACTCCCAGATTGTCAAAATTTGCCGTAACTGAGAGATGGGTCTGAGGGAAATGTGTATCCACTCGTTTGTTTTGTGGACCAATATATTGAAAAGTCTTTAAAGACAAATGCCGCCTCACTTCTATTACGTCCTCACCGGGTCTTTAAGTACGTATCATCCTAACTCTCTCATACGCCAACATTTCCAATCGGGATAGTGATCCATGCATCGGTGAGCAGCTTCAATATCTAAAACCTTCCTGCATAACAATCAACATGCAACTCAAACAATCAAGTCTTGGACCCATCAAAAGTCCTGGTATAGATACTCCGAAGCAGCAGAGAGACCCGGATGACATCTCAACATTCCTTCAGGAATAGGGTAATGTTTGAATCCCGGTGTCATCTATGATGTTTGGTGGTGGCGGTGATGGTGACAGGGGCTTCTCCGTGTGGAGCGACCCCTCGGTCAGATGTCATATATGAGTTCGCAGCCAAAGCTATATAAAGCACTCACTGACTCGTTTATGAAATGTTGCAGCTTTACGGCCACTTTTGTGCACAAGTTAGGCTAAATGGGCCGAGCGACTTCCAAAATTAATGAGGCGAGGTGAAAGATGAAACACCCATCTGACACAGTCCGGCCGGGGTTTGAACCCAGATGCTATAGATCTGTGGCCAACCGCGCTACCAGTTAGTTGTACGAAAACCAACATGAGTGGCTCAGTACTGTTTTACACCATCGACACAAATATGTTACTGTTTTATGGCCACTTTCAGGTAGACGGCTGACAAACGGGTTGAGGAATCTGCAAAGGTAATGAGGCGAAGTTAAAGATGAGACAACCTTCAGAGTCAGCCCACTCGGGGTTTGAACCGAGAGATGCCGGTTATGCCGTGGAGACACCATCACCGGCATATAATACCTCTTTAAATGGGTTTGTCGATATGGCGGACCTACACTAAACTGTTATATAAACACAGGGTGAGGGTGGATATCGAGTGGTAGAGAAAAACACGTGTTTTGATTACAACACAGACAGACACTCACTTGTTGAAACGATCGGACGAGCATGTGAGTGTGTGTGAACGCTTTGATATGTGTGGGCGTGCGCAGATCTATAGCACCTGTGTTCAAACCTCGGCCTTCACTTCGCCTCATAACCTTTGGCTTACGATGTGCACAAAAGTGGCGAAACTAAGATTTCAGCACCCAAACATTATACATCACAGTTATGTATAGATGGAGGAGGGGGATTCTCTTACTATTATGGACAGTTATCAAACAGCTTCAGGTTATCTTTATCAATAAAAACTCAAGTCACATTAATGCTAATCATTTCTCCAACAATGATATCCTGCTTGACCCTCGGGGACCCCCCCCCCCCCCCCAACACACACAGGCATATAGCGTCAAATGTCAGTAATATTGTTGTTGCTAAGTAAACATATTCTTGTCAACAAATATACATGTTCACAAAAGGATAGCGTCACTTCTTCAAGAGGACACGCCAGGCCATAACACTAATTACTTCAAATTCTTGTTTGTTTCCGAAGTGACAACATTCCCATTTCAGATTGAACTTTCAAATCGTGAAAAGGCGGAGGCTTCAAGCTCCAGGTTATGGGTTCAGATCCCTGTATTTGCTGACTCTGTGTGATGTTTCATCTATCAGAAAACCGCCTCAGTCTGGGCATCTGGTTTCCATATTACAGTTACCTTCATACTATATATTAATTACGAACGAGCACAGTGTGAAAAATAAATCACTACTGCTTTTAAACACTATCATAGACTGAGTCAGCCGCAGGAAATCATCTGACTTTAAAATGAAGTGAAAACATTTGTGATAAACGACTAACAAAAACTAACCCGAAATTCTGTCATTGACAGGTTCTGGCCATCTGACAGTCATCAGCTGGCTGACAGCTGTGTGACAGCTGGCCCACGAACAAAACGAAAACCACCCTCACCTTGTTGAGTGATCCGCCGCCGACAGACTGGGTGAGTTATGTAAACGCATACTATAACATCATCTAACACAAGCTGAGAATTATACCGAGAACAGGTAAAACGGAGGCTAGATTAGATACCTTACTGATAGCTGCTAGAATCTGACTCTATCTGACTCTCTCTCTCTTTGTGTGTGTGCGTGTGTGTGTGTGTCGCGTGTGTGTGTGTGTGTGTGTGTGTGTGTGTGTGTGTGTGTGTGTGTGTGCGTGGGTGTGTATGTGTGTGAGAGAAAGACTATTATCTGAATATCGCACATAATACCACTTAATGGCTAATCTTGTATAAAGTAAACAAACCAGTTCTGCCCATCACCACGGCATGAGAACCTCTCTCTCTCTCCTCCTAAACTGGGTCAAGCCAATTTAGTTTTTAATGATAAATTGATCACGAACAAGCATATAATAATATTTTATGGCCGTATAATGACTTGACAACTACCTGGTCAGAAGCATGTAGATATGCTGCGCAAGAATATATATATATATATATATATATATATATATATATATATCACACGGTCAGTGTCCACTGACCTCCGTAAACTCGACCCCTAGCGGGTGGTCGGCATCAACCACAACCCGGAGTAAGTCACATCGCCGATCACTGTCAGGTCAACGGTAAATTAAAGGTGGCCACTAAACGTACTACTGATACCTTTTATCGCACAATGGCACCGAATGGACCTTTGACCCCCGAGATATTTACCACTTATAATGATGCCAGGTCAAATGCACGCGCCGTCAAGGGCTCTGAGTCGGAGCTGGCTCAGCACGGTTTATGATGGCATGCAGAGTATGGCTGGTATTGGGTGGTCATGGTCCCTTGGTTAGATGTAGGTATCAAGTGACAGCCACCAACGGGTGGGTCAGTGAGTGAATGAATGAGTGAGTGAGTGAAAACCTGACGATAGTATGTGACAGCGAGAGTATCTCACTCACCTGATCTCGGTGATCTGCTGAAACAATTAGAACACTAATTGATGGTTAGACTTCTCCCCCTACTTTATAATGTGGCAGAAAAATTACACGTCACCGTGAAAAAAACACTCACTTTTCTATAGGCTATAGCTACATGTAAGATACGAGATGTCGGGACTGGCTTCGTGCATTCAAACTACAGGCTGTTGTGGCCAGTTCCGATGCTACATCCCATCACGATGGGACGATATCGAAACAAGTTCTACGGGCCCTCATGGTGAACCGCATCCAAACGGTTCTACGGGCTGCCACAATTAACCACAGCCAGCCACGTCCACGATCTACAGGGTGTCATCACGTGCCAAACGCACACACGTCCAGACTTTCATGGGTTGTCACATCAGTAAAATTCACAGTTCTTCAAATTGTCCCTGCTGGCCACAAGCAAACACTTTATAATGTTACACAGGAGGAGGGGGGTAAACCAAACAGAAAAAACGGACTGCTGATCTTCAGGTTAAAACACTAACAACAACTATATACATCATAGGCAGCCTGTATCTGCCAGGTTGTAGATAGTATATAGCTAGCTATATTTGTTACCAAGACAAACATTATGTAAAAATGATCCACAAGCTACTTGGACTGTCTCTGACAAATATATAATATAAATATATCGCTCTGTGATTTATATAATAGTCTGTGGTTTACCGGGGTCTAACAAAATTACTGGTTAGTTAATAAAAACTTAGGTGTGTGTATTTCCTGTTTTTCTCACCTAGGTGAAGCAGATTTATCTCCACTTGTCACCTAATATCAACCTGTTTTAATATATATATATGTGTGTGTGTGTGTGTGTCTAAAATAATGCTCAATGACCTGAACAACAAGTATCACCTATCACATATTCATAACATTATTAAGGTATTATATTAGAAAGAACATAAAACATACAAGCACATGAGTGTACAGTCAGGTATTGAGTGAGAAGAACTCACCCCCACCACCCCAGTAGATTTTTACAGCCCTAATCTCCATGTTCTCACACATCCTCTCTCCCTTGTGCATGTTGGGATGGCGCGTTCGTCAAGTACGAAAAACGAATGATCTGAGTGCCACCAAGTGACGAGTCATCATAGCATATACAATTCAATATATAGGTTTATATAGGTATTAATATGTGTGTGTGTGTGTGTGTGTGTGTGTGTGTGTGTGTGTGTGTGTGTTAAAATACACACACAGTCACATACACACCCCACAAGGCAAATGCGCCACACACACACACAACATTTATAACAGAATCCTTACAATAGGTCAACATCATCAGCCATGAATGCCGCGGGCAGCATAACAGTTCACTAATTATTTTTCTAACAACCAGAACGCCAAAAGGCAACAAAATTCAGTGCTATTTTTTTCTTCCGATATCCCGACCCAATCAATGACCAGGTTGCGTAAAACACCCAAAACATCGAGCGCTCGCTACGAGGAGGACATTTGCTCCCAAACACGCTTTGATGTCGTACTTCAAAGTCTGAAGCACGCGATGGCGCTGAGAAGGTGTTACAACGTCTGTCCTGTAGTGTGAAGGCGAGAGCACTTTTAGAACACAATAGAATAACGGCCCCGTCGCCTTCTCACTAGGACTCTCAATACGAGGCCATTGTCGCAGTGAACAGTCGCAGCTGGTTGTACATTCGTGGGAAATGAACCGAACAAAGTCGTGAAATTTGCACCCAATTTAATGGCGCAGTCAGTATTCCTTCCCAAGTTCAACCATTCCACATCTAACTGGGTGAAACTTCGTCATCATCGCACGCGGCGCATTAACACGATGTTCTCGTGAAATATGAATACGTCGCGCCACGTTTGCCAATAAAACCGTCGTTTAGAGTCGTCTTGTTTATACACTAAAACCTAACTTAGACGGAGACTGTAAACGGAAGCCACTTGTAAGATATGTCCATTCTGATGACTTCCCCTGTTCCAGTCACCTAACCTCTCCATTTAACTCTGCATTATTAGATTCTAATAACAACACGGGCGTTAGTTCTACCCACTAAAATCAAATGTTTTACTTCAGATTACAAAACAATGATGAATTCATTTTTCTTTGTTCACTTACTATATATAACAGTATTAACACATCTACATATCTGGACACAAACCTCCAACAGACAAAGAGGGGTTCAAGTCCCTACCCCAGTCTGAAGGGTATTTCATATTCGATATCAGCTCTTCGCATCCAGAGACTGTTTGTCTAAAACAAGAACATTTGCTATTATAACAGGTTAATATATAGCACTTATTTATCAGTGAACAATAGATTCAATACTGTTGGTTGTTTTATCATATGTAATATATATAATCTTAAAACTGCTCAATTAACACAGGAGTATGCATCTCATAGCTTCGAGAGTATAGAAACCTTTAACCTCCTATCTATGATGTAGTTTTAACTGTGTTCATTTATCAATAACCTAGCAGTGAGTACTATTAATATTAGTACACTACTATTATATTATATAGCACTTCTTGCGTATTGTTCATCAAGGCACACAGCCCTTCTTGTGTAGTGCATCTTGTACACTGTTCATCAAGGCACACAGCACTTCTTGTGCAGCACATATTGTGCCTTGTTTATCAAGCCACACACCATTTCATGTATAGCACATTCAACACAGAGTTTATCAGGACACTGAGTAGGGTCTACTTTGACACACATTCCCAATCATACAATAGGCATTCAGCACTAACTTTTAAAACCCTTTCTTTGAATTATATGAACTAATTATATATATATATATATATATATATAGCATCCACAGAATCACGCAGCCTTCAACTGTTTGATACTTATCTATGACTAAATGGTGGCTGAGATATGGATCAAATACAAAATTAGCTGAGAATCTAACCTAGAATCTCTGGATGTGGGTCAACCAACTCTGCTATCTGGCCTCCAAGTGAGTTACATGAGTCAGTGTTTTAGTAATAATGATGTTTCCCTTTCTGTTAGCAGGTCTTTGGCATTAGGTAGTAATTTATTTTTGGACGAGATACCATAAAAAATCTTATTATTGACCTAAAAGTCCTCTTGTCTTGTAAGAAAAGTCATTGTTCTGGGTTCGATGATAAACAATCATGAAATGCTGTTACCACCTGTTGATCCTCTGAGATAATACACTCTCCTCCCTCTGTCACACACACACACACACAAAAATACATGCATACAGACCATATAAACAAATCTCTAGTTCAGATTTAACAATCCTATTTTAGTAAATCCCATTCAATTGACTCAATCTTTGACAGAAAGATTATAGGATTATCTCAGAGCAGATCCTCTAATAATGACTCACCAGTAAGCAGAACTAGTAATGTGTCATATACTGATGTCATGTGTAACAGATGTCCTTTCCTGCCAGATTTATTAAATACCCCCCCCCCCCCCCCCCCCCTTTTTTCCCAGATTTAAATTCAGTGGGTTTTTTTTTTTTGGGCCCGTATAAAAAAAAAGGCTTTTTTTTTTACAAAACATAAATATTTGGGGGAAAAAATTTCTTTTTATTACCTTTTTTAATTTTTGAAACCCCTTTGAAAACCCTTTTAAAACCCGTTTGAATAAAATGAATAACAGATATCCCTGTTGCAGATTGGCTATGCATCTTTTGGTACACAGACAACACTGTTATACAACATGATTTATAATAAATTATGTTATATAACATATTACTATGTAAGCTCTTTAAAATATATAGATGTATTGTATACTTTAAGCCTTATAATTAAGGTGATTTTTTTTTAAATTTTATGTTAGAATAGAACCTATATACATCTACATTTGTACAAATTGCACCAGAAATTCATCAAATTTCCTGATGTACATTGTATATAATCATGTAGTTTTAATGTACTTTAAATGGCTCCTACGAGTAACAACACCTCTTAAATATACATTATAATATCACATTTTAATCGAATGACTCAATCAGTCAATGACCTGGTTATCCATCTACAACAGACACCCAACAACAACAATCCCAAAAGTACCACCCAACCACCGATTGACTTTTCAACTGATATTGTGATAAGTTTGTACATACTAACATGGATCTACCAAAAACAACATTAGCCCGATTAGGCCTAATGTTTAAAACAAATTAGACTCAGAGTATGTGCATACAAATGATACATTACAGTCACAGTGGCGTAGCTACTCCAGAAAGTACGGATACTTCCTTCGGCAGGAATGAAGCATGGATATCTATCTACACCCGAGGCCTACTTCCTCGCCTCCCCGAGATTAAACTAATAAAGTAAACGCACAGTCGTCTAGAAGTTTTTTTTAACGGGAGTGCAGCAAATACTGAAAGAGGCTGTATTATAAAATTATTGTATGAACGTCACAAGCCGCTATTATTGATTCAAGTATTACTATTAGTATTAGTCTATATAGATTTATTAACATATCTGATCGGCGATAAACACGCACGAAGTCAACCAAACAGCTGACGAAGTGGAACTGATCATTATTGTTCACCAAAATATTGACACAATCAACACTCCCCCACTTCGCCAACAAAGTTTATACTTCAGAAGTAGAGTAAGCCTACGAGTTGGTCAAGCTACTAACTAAGCTAGTAACTGCTCGATCTATAATCGACTCACCTGTAACAATTCGGCCGGCCAAAATGCCGACTGCCGCAATAACACCCTCCGATATTGTGTTATTCTGGGAGAATTTCGGCTAAATTCACATATTCCTCATTCTGTGTAAGTCCGCGAACTGTTTATCCTATCGTTTTTAACTTTTAACAAAACACACACCTCTCCCGCTACATAAACTTTGAGTCCGCAGATAACTTGTCGATGTTCTCTGAGTCGGTGATGCCGTTCGAGTCGCGATTGTCCCGCTGTATAGTAGGTGTTTGTGATGTGGGAAAGAGTCAGCGTCTTTGTATATTACTCGAACAAAACCTACGATGTTCTTTATTTATATCCCTTCCCATCCACACCTCCAGATCTTTCCACATTATATATATATATATATATATATATATATATATATATGAACAAAAATAGATGCATATATTCATATATACAGTGTACACAAACTTAGTTTTCATCGCATGACCAGTTTCTTCTAAAACTGCGGTAAACTACATACAGATCAGACATTCGTTCATAAAATATAAAACGGAAGATTTTTGTTGACTTAATTGCTTATATTCAGAATGCAGCTGAGGTTAACATGTGCAATATCGATTAGTTAAACATATTTAATTAAGCTTCTCTTTGGAACCATAGATAATTGCTATTTAATACAACCTTTTGTCAACTTAGATATAGACCTATTCTGAAAGGGGTAGCTGCTAAATACAGCATACTAATTGGTTGGGGTGTGTGAAGATATCCACCAGGTACATGTGTGTGTGTGTTTATGTGCGTGCATGTGCGTGTGTGGCCTATTCACACATAACACGTGCTACTATTCCCGATTAGTTTGTTTAATCAAAGTCCTGGTCTCAATTATGACATATATGTAAGTGAAATTAGACGATAAAAACGCAACCATTTTATTCACAAATGAAACCGGACTGTTAGCCAGAATTAAATCATGGCCGTCCAAATTACAGACTTGCTTAATAAGAATTGCCGAGACCGCAAATCCCACAATTCGGAGCGATTTCCTCCAGGAAAATGTTTTTAAAAAATCGGTGTCTCAGATATTTGCACTCTGAGTCATTCTGAGCTGATATTATCAATTCACACGATAAATATAGTACAGATGAAGCTATCTTTTAACTATCATCAGCACACATAAAAATATAACCACTCCAAGTCTATTTTTATCGCCCTATTGGTTTGGTTTGGTTTTGTTGTTCGGGGAGAATCCCCAGGCTGTCGCTTAATCAGCACAGCCTCTATGTTGGAGTGGTTGAGAAATCTCCTCCCCCACCACTCACAGGGGAGCAGTACGGAAAGATGGAGCCGAAATACCCTGAGGGTGGTCACTGCCAGAGTGTTTTACGTCCTCAGGGGGTTTTTAACGTCCCCCTTTATTTTAAATAATTCAGTGGAGACGGCAGCGCCATTTAACGTGGTCAGCCACCCACGATGTAGTGAGCCGAGAAATTAATCCCTGGAAAAGTTTCGACCTCTTACGGGGTTCGAACCTGCGACCGTTGGCACCAAGTGCCGAGTGCTTAACCGCTAGGCCACCGGAGCTCACTGATCGCCCTATTTCGACGGCTCTCAGGCTATATTCTTGGATGAAACATCCCACAGCCGGACAGAGGAAAACACTCCGAACGTTCGCGCATAAACGCGAATATCACTTGGTTCGCTTAAATATCTGTGCTTATGGTTAATGCGTTACGTGTGCTTTACGCGACAAATATAAAGACGTCCGGCCACTTCATTTCATATAAATATTATAAGATCATTTACTTGTTCAATAAGTACATGCAGTCGTTTTATATTAGCAAATGCTATATTTATGAACGAATGGGGTGATACAGCGCGTTCACACTGTTTTGGGCTTCCAGCGTTTGGGGATCAATTCGACTTTTAGTAAAGTTTTGCCATTTTTGTAATCATCGAAGGCTTTTAGAAAGCGAAGCAAACAAATCTTGGCATAAACGCAACTCAACAAACAACAAACTTACGCTTGCTCGTGCAGTGAAAAAAGTGATTGATTGTATGCAATGTTCGAATAAAATGATTTAGAGATCACAAATGTATCTATTACTTGAATGTCGAACACACAAAAAAATGTCTTATGAAGTTATTGGCCGATTTTGGTCACCAGAAAATAAATCGGATCGTATCAGTGTTCATTGAATTTTATGTATTTTAATATAGACATACAACCGTGTTTAAAAACATTGTAAATAACATTTCGTAATGAGGTATCAATTTGCACACGGTCTGCTAATACTATCAATATTATATCTGCATACCTGCCCTTCGAACAATTTCAGCATTTACCAGGTCGTTGTGCATCCTGTTGTTTAACCTGACAGGTAAGGCATGTGTCGCTTTCAGAATTTAGCATTTAGAGCCTTTCCTATATACGGAGTTAATCATTTTCAGAGTATTTCGAATACGAATTTAGCACATTTTATTATATTTAAAATCCTCGTAGTTCTTTAGTAAACGGCCTCTATGTGGCCTTATGACTTTTTATCACACGAAATCAATATTATAAGAACAAAAGAGTTTACCAAGTTTACCAAATGTGTATATTGTACTCTCAGTTTCTGGTGTTTTATCGATTCCGGAGAAACGTATTTATTCAATAAAGTGGACAAAAATGCTCAGAATCGTTTTGATTTTAAACAAGAACCTGTAATTAGGGTCACCCCTAAGAATGAGCAAGACCCAGGGCAAGCCAGCCTATTTAGGGCCACGTATTCCAACCCACGTATATAATTAGATTAACGAAGCTGGGATCTGTGGCCAATAGGACGGTCATCCCGATTTGGCGTATCCAAAACTTGCATCTGCTTGTTATGATGTACACAGATATTACAGAAGAAAACACGGAACAGCTGATTAACAAACTTTTTTTTTCATCTTAACAGTTGATCATTGTTAATAAATATTCTTTATTACAACTTTACATCTTGTTTATACACACTCGTTTACAGACGAGGTAGTCAGTATATAAATATCACATATTATTATTATTATTATTATTATCTTTATGTTTCCGATTTGTTTTCCATTCCGCGTAAAATAATCCATTTCCTAGCATTTTATCATTTCTTCCGCTGTCCTTCACGAAACAGGTTTCTTCTGGAATTAAGCGAATCCTGGAGAGAGAAAAAAATACCTGGCGAATTATGAAAGGAATGCGTAAAATAAATTTTGTAATGAAACACTTTATTAACCATTAAAAATATTGTTTGTTTTCTATTATTTAACAACAATTATAGTCCAATACAGGCGTACGTATCTTGGATAAAATATTATTCCAGTTTCTTTCTCTTCCCGAACTTCAATCAAGTTCTCTGCGCACATTTTTATTAAATAAAAGTGTTTTTTTTTCTATAAATTATAAACTGTGTAAAATTTTCCGAAAGAAATAAATCTCTACATACACAAGAGAAGAATTATTTAGAAGAATTGATTCACCTAATTGTCATTGATAACATCGTATCAATCCGTGCTAAGGTTTAAAAACTTTTACTTATCTATCTGTTTAACTGTCTGTATGTCTGTCTGTCTGTTTGTTTGTTTGTTTATCTTATGAAGTTGCGATTATTAGCGCTCATTCCGATCTGAATTGTCAAGCATTTTAGAAAGACGAGTGTATTTACGACATAAATTGGTGAGAAGCGTCAATTAACTGAACATGATGAGAAGGGAACCATCTTGAAAACATCATCACCGAATTGACGTAAATTAGTAGACTAATACGACATCTGGCGGCAGCGAGATGAATTACTCTTGTGGGTCATAGTTTTTGTTGTACCAAATCACAGCCAGCCTGTACTGGTCTAGTGGAGAAGCACTCAGTAGTTTTCTTAATTTTCCGATTGCTCTGCCTTTTGGGGTATAAATGATCAGACGGACTTACGGAGGAAATACTTTGGATGTTAACATCACACATCAACTGTCAAACTGACCAGTTGTAATTTATAGTGCATGCTATGTGCTGTCTAGATAAGTTTTTTGACAATAATGTGATCATGTTAATATCCGTCAAGTTACGGAATTAAAATGTATGATGTGTTTGCTCTCATGATGGCAGCAAAGTCAAGATCTATATGTTTACCTTTTGACGAACGCGTCATAACGCCTGTCAAAACTTTAATTTACCTTGTGAATTGTATGTGTTGCTGGTGTAGTGAATTGTGTGTTGCTGGTGTAGTGAATTGTGTGTTGCTGGTGTAGTGAATTGTGTGTTGCTGGTGTAGTGAATTGTGTGTTGCTGGTGTAAAACATTAACGGTGGTATGTTTTCGGTTTCTAATGTGGTTTACCTTAATCTACGAGAATTGGGGAAGTGATTTTACAATTTGAACAATTGCCCTTTCAGTTGGCTGAATCTCTGCATTCACACGATAAAGGAGGTCAGTTATTATATAGGGAATATTATAATATATACCTATATATATATATATATATATATATATATATATATATATATATATATATTTGCCCACACTTGTTTACATGCTGTTATACGGGCTATACAGACTTCAGGTCAACCGGATACGCTGAAGTGACGTCAGGATTCAGGAGTTTCAGGTCTCTTTTTAGCTTCAAAATGGCGGTGCCCACAGCCCGTTAAAAGTGGATTAATCAACACTTTGAACTGGATATTTAATATGTGGGTGATCGTTTACACATTTTGACATTATTTATGATATTTGTGAGTATGACTTTATTAATTTGAAATGAAGGTGGACTATCCCTTTAAACTTCTTAAAACTAATCAATTCTCTACTCTAAATGGATTTTTTTTAAACAGGATGTTAAGCGTATTGGCCGATCGTGTTGCCTTAGTACTCACAAGCTTCTTCTATCAAGCTCTAGTGATAGTCTTATTACGAGAAGATTGGCGTTGTTTACAGGCAGGTATCATTAGCATATGTATGCGGCAAAGTGCTCATACACGTAGTATTGCGTAGGAAGATTTATACCAAACTGGAGGTCATGGTCGAAACTGTTATTTGAGACTTAAGTAAGCCAGGTCACGCAGTACCGCGTGACATACTTCATAAACTCCCACATTGTGGAGTCAACGTACACAGATGGAGTGGTCAGTTTCTTACAGAATGGCACCAAAGAGTGGTAATTGGTGGGGCACATTTTAAGAATATATATATATATATATATATATATATATATATAACATCAGGGTTGTTACAAGGGACTGTGATAGCTTTCTTAATTATTAATTATACAGTTTATTAAACAGCTCCCATCAGCTATACAATTCCAGGTGATATTATTTACTAATGATTATGCTATAAGCATGTATATTAGAAATTCAAAAGATCAAACTGGTTGAGCCAAGATTTATCATCTCTGATCCACTGGACAGACATTTAGACTTCAGGAGATCTAAAATACAACCTATAAAAGTGCTACATCACGACCATTTCAAATACCAAATATCTACTTCCTCACTTTCGTAGACTTAGTTGTGGAATCTAAGTCAAGTTAATAATACAATGTACCTCGACATCACCATCTCAAGTGATATCCACATGACACAACTGTCACACTAATACAAGGCAGTCCAGATGATCAGATTCCTTTGACCCAATAAATCTGCGTGAACTTAGTAACTTCATTATAATTAAAACACAACATGAAAATGGTGCATTAGAGTGAGAACCAGATCTCCCCCCAAAACCGCGAATCCGTTGCAATAGTTGAACGTATAATTAACAAATTTGTAATGGTACACACCGGAATCCGGATGAGAACAATCTAAACAATACATTTAAAAAAAACAAGATCAGCAAAGAGGAATGAGTTTCTGAATTTTTACAGGACAAGGACTTTGGCTATTAAACGTTACTTTATTCTCGACGAGCAGAAGCACCCGTCTGATACAATACACTGGAAATTGTTGTCAGAGTAGAGGTGATAATTCAACAACATTTACAACCACCATCATAAAGGTCACGGTCGATGTAGCTACTGTACATCAGTTTAATTTGGAGAAACAGGAAATATTGACGAAAATGTCGAGTGACAAAATTCAGCAACTTTTGCTGTTGCCAAATTAAACTGATCTACAGTATTTGAAATTTAAACAATGCATTTGGAGGTGTACATGTGGTTGAAAAGTCCAGTTGTATAGCTGAAGGAATGATTTCCAACTTCTTAAAATAAAGTTTTAAGTTCGTGTGGTGTTTCTCAAACTCAATTTTTCTATTAGCACGTTTCAGTCGAAGGATTACGTATGATTTCAGCTGTGAAAGGCAGCCCTCTTGAGCGTACCAAACATCGTACTATAGCTGAGTGTCTTTCTCGTTTGGATCGATTCCAACGTCAGGCCACAAACTCTTCTAGCGCAAACACAAAGTGGGCACCCATCACTTTCAATCTAGTCAGATCGACATTTGGCGTTTGTCGATTTCCAAGTTCTCAGACTCTCTCTCTCTCTCTCTCTCTCTCTCTTAGAGACGTCCACACATACAAGCTAATTTTGTGTTTCGTTGCTCGTTTTCATCACCTCATTTATCTTGTTGGACAGCCTTCTATATTCTTTGAGTACATCAGAACCCAATCCGACTAGCTCCTAACTCTGAGCTTTAAAATTCGATGATGGCAATTATAATTATGAGGATGATGATGATGGTGATGATGATCAAGAAGACCGGGATCCGTTGATCTTCAACTCACCGTTGAAGCAACCCCGCTGTGTTTCGTTAGCCATGTTCTTTATTCGAGCCTCGTTCGGGACATCGGAGTCAACTTTAAGAAGGAGCTTTTCAGTAATCTCAAAGATATTTCCACGTTTTCGAATCCATTGTTCTGGTAATTTGGAGTGCACTGGCGTGACGATCTTCATCGACTTAACTTTGTTCTGGTTCTGATGTAAATATAATTGCCTCCTCACGGCTTCTTGAGCCAAATTCTTGCTTTGAATAGACTTTCGATTATAAATCGACGGGCATGTTTTAATTGATTCAGAAGTGTCTCTGATTCAGTCTTTGTTAGGTGCTGGTTCATCTTTTGCACTGCTTGTATAAACTCTTGATAGGTTTTGATTGACCCCGAAATGTCTTTGATTCGGTCACGTTTTCACCGTACGTTATTTGAAGAAAAAAATGGTTCAAGCAGATGAACTCCTAGAATCTACACCATGTGATGTGCGCAGAACACATCCCAGATTGTTTGTGATGTGCTAAAATTTGCCAAAGAAAGACCATATCTATTTCACTTGGCATATTCTACACGCACAGCCATAGGCAAGTATGTAGAACATTTCCATCTTCAGTTAAACAGATTAATTCTTCTTCATGACAATATGCGTGACAAACTATTTTGAGTAATTTCACGATTTCTGGTCGAAATCCTTTCTGATAAAAAGCATCATGATATCCAGAAAATCGAACATATATGATGGATCACTGAACATCAGACCTAGGTGGGTAGAGCACAAAAATTCACTTGCCACATAATCTATTCTCAGCTCAACCCAGACTTGTTCAGCAACACCAAATTTATATCCAGTTTAATTCATCAAACTGAAGTTGATTTGTTGAAAAGTGCCCTTTAATCAAGACCACGACAAATTTAAAGTATGTTGAGAATAGCGAGTTTCGAAATGGCTAAGTTTCCTTTTCTCTAATTCTCTATTGGTAGTTCTTGGAAAGACTCTGAAATTGGCATTTATAAATAACCCCCAAGGAAATAATTCAATCCTTTTTTCTTCCGAGCTGCTGTCGTGATACGTTATTACAGTATCACCAGAAGCAATGATCTTATTAAAAATGCATTTCACTGTTTAGGTTTAAATTGCACGTCGTTTTTCTCGGAGCTTTATCAGCATCTATGATCGTGATGCTTTCACTGTCTTCCGAACATCTCGTTGTCCATTGTTATGACAGCAGAAACTCCCTGATTCTTTGACCAGTGGTTTGAGCTTTTTGTTTTAAGTTTAAATTTCGGGGGATTCCCATTTATTTAAGTTCTTTGTTCTGTTTCAATTTTTTTTCCACCTTAATTTGTTTTTTTTTTGCTGTCACCCTGTACCAGTTCAGAAGCTACGTTATCTCATCAAATATTGCTTCTAATCGAGAGGTGTCTTCTTCCTTCCTCGTCTTTTCCTTAGCGAGCTAATCTTTCTATATGACGTGTATAGTTGTCTCTGGTTTGTATGCTCATGCAGCTTTCAATCAATGCACCCTGGTCTTCAAGTAAGGCATGCTCTAATACTGTCAAGTCTGATACTGTCTTCAAGTATTTTTTTTATATCTTGGAAGTTACTTGAGTTGGAGTTTTGTGGCTATTCAGGAAGAAGGTAATTGGAAGAAACAAACCTCACAAAATATGTAATGAATAATGCAGTATTGTCGGTGAAACATACAAAAGGGAAAAAAACTACGCTGCGCCCCAAATCTACGAAAATATCCCTAACACACATTTTGAACATAGTGTACCTGAGGGTTTGGCGAAATCATGACAATATATAAGCGTGTTACCGAAGTCGCGTATATATCAATTATCATGGTTTGCAAGGGGGATTTTTGGGATTATATTTAATTTTATCTCCTCTTCTACTGTTTTATCTGACCTGGATCTAGATGTATAATCATCTGGAACTGGGGGTTGCTATATACACGCAAATCCAACCACACCGGGAAAAACATTATACAGTCATTGAAAGTTTCAACTAACCCATATTAAACCACACAGAACCAGAACCTGGAAAGTTCATTTATATATATTTTTTAAGTGCATTAAAGGATTCAAGTGATATATGATACCCTAGATATAGAGGTTCTAGCTACTAGCTGTTGAATCGCTCTACTCTGATCGAGTCTCTCTTTCATCGTCTAATTATTTTTAATATTTCTGTAACCAGTTGTGACGCATTGGTTTCCACGGAATGATTGTCCAGTGTAAAGTATGGCCTTTTGATTTGAATTATTTCGTTCAGAACATGTATGCAGTGTAAATATGGTATAACTTATAACAATAACATACATTCAAAAACCAGCATGACACACACGAAGTGCAAGGATTTATTTATATTTTGGTCCTATGAGTATTTGGGATCGAATTCCAGATGATTAAACTCAGCAAATCATTCTTCGTGGGGTATCCATCCATCATATGACGATATGTATCAGGTACTGTGGCCAGCTAAAGAATCGCACCTAGTATACACGGGTTCCACCAAAGACTGTAAATGAGCCTATGGGAAGACAGCTTGGGGGCTATGGGGAGACAGCTTGGGGCATCTGGGAAGACAGTTCTTTAGCTACATAAGTCCCCCACTTTTCACATTAATTATTAATGTATATAATTTAAATTGGAAATATGTGTATGTGTAAATTGGAAACAAATTCATTGTCGTTGTCTATTTACGACCCTTGGTGCCATAACGGTAACTCGAACGAGCAAATTCAACTCAAAATATTCTACGTCACGAAACAAACTTCCGGTCCGTGTGTCGGAGTTGTTTGCTATATTTGTTTTTGTTAAAAGTGTTGGTAAAACTGATCCAAGATGCCGCGTATTATGATAAAAGGTGGTGTTTGGAGAAACACAGAGGTGCGTATGTGATTATTGTTCTAAGTGATAGTGTGAGAAGGTCGTGATTAAAGTAATTTGCGTCAAGGTAGTGTTCGGCTTGGAGATTCTTAGCTCTTGCACCACTTTTGGTGTCCATTGGGCTTGGCCTTGACCCTTGTTCAGTTGTTGTTTCAGTTTCACAAGTTTTAGAGTTCGGTGTTTTTTATTCTGTCAGAGTTCACAGATGTTGATAATATGTCTGTGCTCTTATATTTTGATAGCTAAATCAGTACATGTCTACACCGGTTTTTACAGTCTGATACTTGTGATAGTCAATTATGAAACATTCTTTTACCTGTGAAACCAACCATAAGTTTTAGAAGTGTCTGTAGTGCTAGATGTGTAAATGCATTCTCTGAACTATTTTTCCTAGCAGTCTGATACTTTTCATTTTGCCTATGTGATAAGTGTACGCATGTACGTCCTGTCATATAATAAGGCTGTGGCTATTGGTCCAGACCCGGATATACACCAAAATAGCTATAGTTCTGGCACTTCAACTGTGCATGTGCAGTTTCCTGAATATCCAGTAGAATATCACACACTGGACACCTTACGAACTTAATAAAGCTCTGGCACTGCCTGACATCTTATAATTCTACTAGGTATAGCTCCAGCCCTGACTGCCGGACACTGTGCTAAACTACGATATCACTGAACACCTTACCTTATATTTATTGGTTTATGTCGGATATTTATGAAACTACTGTCTGGACCCGATTGCCGATGATATGGCATGGCAGACTTGTCACTACAGTATCATGCATTGCCTATCGATTTATAGGATATATACAATAAATGATATGAAATTAATTTTCTGCCTGTTACTTTACTGTTTTGGCTATTCAAGTAGGTATTCCAAAGTGATTTTGTATTGTAAAATTGCTGTTTCTGCTCATCATTATCTGGAAAGACCTTGATTAACTGATTACTATGATACTAAATTTATTGTGATCGGTTGGTTATAAGAGAAGTTTTAAAGATTTAATTTTTTGCCAATTTATGTCCCAGTTTGTAATTGCACGAAATGTGGATTTTGAGTGCACATAGCTCCAGGAATAAATCTTTGAAAGCTAAACAACTGATGTGATGGTGATCTTTATACATCAGGCACTGCAGAGGAATTTTTTGAAGAGTCTGCTAAGAATAGATTTTCTAAAAAATTGGATCAAAATTCACCAAATCATGCATTTTGGTGCAATTTCTTCAGCGGGACAAAATTAATTCTATAAAAATTCATAACTTGTCTCGTATCTTACCTACATGCATGAACCATATATGAAAATTATCACAATAAAAAGCTCTGTTAAACTGAGCTACTGAACAAATAAAAAAGTAAAGAAAAAAATTCTGTGGGGGGAATATCTTAACACTATTTATGACCGACGCTTGATTGATTCATAACCCAAAGCGATGTCCTCTATGTTGGCCACCTCCCAAACTCGGACATCATTACTGACTGGTGTTACTTCGAAGTCCCACTGGTACACATAATAGGCAGAGGTTTCTGCCACATCCTCTGACCTAGGCCACCTGTAATAATCTTTACGGCCCTTTGTTGGCTCAAGATACTTCACAACTGCGGACTGGCCATCTGTTTTTTCAATCACTTGGCCAATATAAAACTGGTCATCATAGAAGACAGCCACCCACTGGCCCTGTCCACCGAAAGAGAACAGAGCTTCATCCTCATGAGGACAAACTTGTTTTTCTGGTGGTTCAAATTCTTCTTCTGACTGGAGCTGTGGCTCCACAGTGAGTACAGGGTCACCAAGGTGTCCTTTCAGTCTAAGGCTTAAATCCTCAAGAGACCCTGACAAACGAAGAGTCCCTTTTCTTCCAACTCCAAGTATAGTTTTCTGGTACCTAATTTGGTCTTTTAAGGCTTCTAGGAGGACAGAATCTTTGTTTTTGCGAAGTCGATGAAGCAGTGCATCAACATCATCTGATGTCTCACATGAAGCCTCCTTTTTGCCTCATTGCATGCCCTTCTTTTGGTGTTGTACCTCAACCAACTTGTTCTTTTCTGAATGTTACAACATTCCCTCAGGCGATGAAGTTCCTGCTTCAATTCATGAATAGTATTTGGCACCTCAAGGAGTTTCATCTTTTCTGCTGAAAGTTCATGAACAGTATCCTGGAGAGTTTGAATGTCCTGGTGCAAAGACGTAGAGCATTGAAGCAGAAGGTCTTTTTCCTGTTGTAACTTGTTATTGACAATCTGTTTGTCAGATGGCAGTAAAAGTTGACTGGTACTTGAATGTGAGGATCTTGCAGCCGATAACCTAGAGCAGAGAAATGCAGCAACTCTGTTAGGAGCTCTACTTCTGTGACGGTTTAGGGTCCTATATTCATCAATGACCTTCTTGATGGACCTTTCAGTGTCACTGTCGTTTTCTCCACTGGAGAGGAGCTGCACCCATTTTACAGTAAACTTCAGTCCAAGTTTTTCTCTGCTCCTGAAGTTCTCCAGGTCAATGATAAGTTGGTTAGTACATTCAAATCCTTCTGGTGATTTAACAGCCGTGGTGTCTGCAAGAAGGTTTCCCCACTTCAGACCGAGTGTGGAAAGCACCTCAGATACAAAGTCAAGGTCACGCTCTTCCTGTACAAAGGTCTTTAAATCACTGCCACCTTTCTGAAGAGCTTTGAACTATGTCTCTGTCCTGTCAATCACCCCACTAATGCGCTGAGCAGGAAAACTGATGTTGGGAAACAATCTTGCAAACCACCCATTTACTGCAGTAGATGTCTTTCCACTTGCAATCGGCGTAACTGGAGTAGTATCCTGTTTGTAAGTGGAAGACCAGTGGGAGGTTTTGGTCGATTGCCTCTACCTGATACAGCAAAACATTTCACAAGTTGTGAGTACACATCATCTGAAATTAACGACAAAAAAGTAGATAAATATGTGTTTGTCAATGTGATGAGAACTGTACCCTGCAAAACTATAAAATAAATAAAAGTCAAACTGGTGAGGAAAGACCAGAGGGAAAAGTGATTATGTTCCATTGACATTTTTTATTTTATTTATGTAAAGTACTAGATTCATTTCAGTATTAGGTCTATAAGTACAACAGAGTACACTGACTCTGCTAAGCATAAGAACAGACAGAAACCCACTGGCGAAATACATCGTCGGTAACCTCGGCTCACCAGCTTAAAAAACTGAGTCCGCCAGAGGTCACGTGACCTTACAAAACTTCAAATTTAAACAAAATAACACATCTGACAACTATAGATACTATATTAATCTATTCCTGAAAGTATCCCCTTGTGGAAAATCAACAACATCTTGCCTGCTAACCGGCTGACGTAATTTGAGAAACTTTATTCGAAAGGTGATCATCGATGCGACCAAACTTCTTAATTTAACTAGGCATATGAAACGCTAAACATGACAATTATCAATAATTATGCACTGTCACACAAACAAATCACAATAAATCGATGTAAAATAGATTCAACTTACCACATAATAGTTCTGAAGCCGATACATCAACTGAGTTCGTTACATTGGTCGGTGAATTGGATCGATTTTTTTCGCACACATCAACATTTGCAGTAGCCATTTTGAAAGATGCGCGTCAACATACGGAGCTACACAAGCTTTGGGTTTTAACCTTGGGTTTGGTGGGAAATCATAGTATGAACTTGAAATTTTACAATAATAATGAAAAATACATAATTAAAATGTGTAGCAACTGGAGTAGTTTTTAGTGGTCTGTAACCGGGAAAATTTTGCACTTAAAAAACATAAACAGCTTTCATTGGATTTTTTTGAACTTTTGCCTCTACCCATTTCATACGAAACTAAAGAGTAGTCTTAGCTCTATCTAATTAGCATACTATATTTAGCGTGTGGGGGTCTCACGTCGAACCCAAAGCAAAATAGAAGAGGTGGTGTCTGGCTAAAAACCTGCGCAAAGCGCTTGGCTGCTGTGTCCGGTCAAATTATAGTGCTTCGTTTAAATAATTATCACCAATCAATCAAGTAACCAATGTTGGTTAAAAAAATGATAGACATAAAGACAAAAGCCACAAGTCTATTGTGGTGTATTTTTTTATTTGATACATGTCATAGTAACTAAGAACCACAAGTTTAAAAGTAGGCCAAATCGGGATCACTCAAAGGCCTCTTAACATGGGTTTGGAGTACCTAATTCAAGGTAAGCAATTGGGGGACCTGGTGCTACTTATCTTGCATATATACCGAAACCACACAAAAATTGCATGGATCAAAGAGAAACTAGAGTTAAAAGGAAAATGGCTTCACCACATTATCAAATTATATACCCGACAGAAACCAGAAATGTGCCAGACCAATAGCTATAAAATTGCATGTCTGGGTCCAGACCAAGAGCCACTTTATAGAAAAAATACCTGCAGACAGCCATCTTTCAATCATTTAAAGTTATGAATGAAGCTGGTTCTTGTATAATGTGCTTGGGACATTTTTGTTGGTGCGAGTCAGGAATGCACAGTAGATTAAAATTAACAAATATCTATGAATCATAAGGTAGTGTTTATCACATGTAAATTGTAGTATTTTCCATAAATAACGTTAACTACTATATTTGTTACCGTTTGAATACTTCTTTTCAGTCAAATATATTTAGCTGTGGTTTTAGTGTGTTTATGAGTGCTACCACCTATGGAATATAAATAGAAAAATACCACATTCCATGTGTTTGACTGCAGAAATTGTTTGGCTACTAAATCTTGCTTATATTGAGAAATAATTGCTCAGTATTGGAGCGAGGTAGCTTATGACTGTCTTGTTTTATTTAGTGATTATAAAATATATGTCTGCAATATGGCTAATGAGGTCGAAAGAGGCTTGCATATCAACAGATTGTATTTAATATGCATGGATAGAGAGAAAAACACTAAATATAATTTCACATATGCTTTTAGGTATCATTTCTGAAGTTGTTTATGTGTATGGTATTGTTATAGAGCTGGTTTTTCTTTCAGATTTTAAAAATGTTTTGCAATGATTTAGGCAATACCATGGATACGTCAACAGAAAGTAGTGATAATAATATACACAATTTATATAGCGCCCTATAGCATGCATAAACATAAACACCATATTTATCATGTTGTGTACTGTATTTTTAGGATGAGATTCTGAAGGCAGCTGTTATGAAATATGGCAAGAACCAGTGGGCACGTATTGCATCCCTACTTCACCGGAAGTCGGCTAAACAGTGTAAAGCTCGGTGGTATGAGTGGCTTGATCCGAGCATCAAAAAAACAGAATGGAGTCGCGAAGAGGAAGAGAAACTTCTTCATCTCGCCAAACTGATGCCCACACAATGGAGAACCATAGCACCAATTGTGGGAAGAACCGCAGCCCAGTGTCTGGAGCATTATGAATATCTCCTGTATGTAATCTGTGTCAATTTTTAGTATGAAGGTATAAAGAATCTTGTGTCTTCTTTAATAGACAGACCACATCAGTCATATTCTCTTGGTTACCTTTTTTATGTAAAGATTTTTCACGTCTTCCGTTCTCATCGTACCGTGTTAACTAATGTAATATTTAATTTGTTAATGTACAGAGATAAGGCTCAACAGAAGGACCAGGATTTGGGAGATGATGATCCAAGGAAGCTTAAACCAGGGGAGATCGATCCCAATCCAGAAACAAAGCCTGCACGTCCCGATCCAGTTGACATGGATGAGGATGGTAAGGTGTTACTAACAAACCATGGCTCTGAATATCCTGATTTAAGGCCAGCCTGTTAGCAGTTTGGTCTCGATGTTGTTATGGATGATGTATTTTTGTGGTATATTTTTTATTGATTTTGTTCTTGTTACTACTAAATGGAATAGTTCTGTGGAACAATAGCCACTCATTTCCAACATATTTTGATTTAATTATTCAACATCAGAAAGTTACAGGTTTTGGTTTTGGAAATTTCAAAGTGTCCATCTTCGCTCTTTCTGTATGTGTGTGTATGTGTGAAATATAAATTGTTTAACATGCATACACATTGTATTGATATTTTAATTAAAATTCTATGTAAATAAAAGCTTGTTAATTCTGTTGTGCAAACCCCACAGATATTTTTTCCATTTAAAAAATGCCTTTTTACAAAGAAGAAAGTCATCAAAATAAGCATATTGTTTTCTGTTGTAGGAAATTTAAGTTAATGGTTTATAAATCTGCTAGTAATGTGTTATCGGTCATGTAGTCATGTTTTTAACATAACTGCGGATTCACCATGTTACGTTAGATTAATTTCTTTGGCACAGTTAACATCCTCTACATAACTACCATGCAGATATTATTCTATCAGCAATAGAACATTAATGCAGTATGACTTTTTTATAGAACTGGAGATGCTGTCGGAGGCCCGTGCTCGTCTTGCCAACACACAGGGCAAAAAGGCCAAACGAAAAGCAAGGGAGAAGCAATTAGAAGAAGCAAGGTAGATATCTTATCTAAAAACATGTCATTTGCTTAGTGATAATCAGGAACAAATGTTTAGTATTATTGAAATAATAAACACGATGTTATTTGTTTAGTCCTAGGTATTATGCTAGCTTTGTTATGGGTAATGTGTTGATTATGTGACTTGAGATAGCGGGACAAAAGTTATAACACTTATATGTGTCTCTCAAAAGTGTTAAATTGATATTCCATTCAGAATTAACATTTTTAATGAAACTCAGTTTTAAAGAGGAGCCCGTGAGTAATGTCTGGGTCTCAATAGTTTATAAATCGTTGATAACCATCAATTATTTCTTAGTAAGATATAGATGTATGCTTATACTACACTCTATATTTTACAGACGTCTTGCTGCTCTACAGAAGAGAAGGGAACTTCGGGCTGCTGGCATCGAGTAAGCATCAGTCCACATTACAGTATTTACTTCACCAGTTTAGCCTAATCGAACACAGCTCATGGCACTGATACATGAAACACTATTGGTTATTCATGATGTGTAGAATTTTGGACTTTGTGATTTGATGAAATGTGATATTAACACTTTTTTATATCATATGACTCTAGTTTAGTTGTTTATCATCCTTTTTATGTCGATACATTTCTCTCTGTATATCTATATGTTTTCCAGAGTAAAACAAAAGCGCCGTAAAAAACGTGGTGTGGATTACAATGCTGAGATTCCTTTTGAGAAAAAGCCAGCACCAGGTATGTTAACCTTTGTTTGGTGTGTTTTTTAACTATTTTTGTATTGGATATAAAGAGACTGGGGTAGGAGTAGAATTTGTTTTACAATATCTGGAAAATTCATTATGGATCTGATTGTTATGACGTTCTGTGTTAAATACTTGACAATCTGTTTTCTCTCCTTTCTTGTATATCCTTATACTTGTATGCATGATCAGGTCTGACACCCATCCTACTAGTGTCGCTTCTTTTATACAGGTTTCTATGACACCAGTAATGAACAGTTTAATCCAGGTGATCCTAACTTCAAGAGACTCCGACAGCAGGAGCTTGAAGGTGAACGAAGAAGCGACAAAGAGGCTGTAAGTGAAGTGTTGTGTTTATATGATAATATCTGATTGAATAAAACAAATTATTATCCAGGCTGATGGATTGGTGTACTGCATGAGTGGCATTGGGTTATCATGCTTTATGCTATTATATAATATGGATCCATATCATGTGGAACACAACCTGTCTTCAGAGAGAGAGCATATTTGGGATGTGAAATAAGCTCACTGTAAACCAGCCCTGCCGCCCAGTTTACTTTGAAGCATAATTTATATGCCCATTGAGTGATGATGTAGAACTCAGCAGCTAGTCTCCTGGCTACATTACTGTTCCATAACTGGATCATACTAATAATAATTGGCATTCTCTACTGAAATTAGAATATGGTGTATTAAGACGCAATTTATGGAACATGTTGATAGGAATGATGGAGAAGTGGAGAGTTTCTTCATACTTTTTATTCTAATCTGACGTCTGAACTATTCAAGGTTGTATTTGATGAGGTAAACTTTCTGCATCCTTAAATGTTTCTAATAGAGTATCTTGGAATTAATCCTTAATAGTGGCATTGTGATGCAACTGATTATTCACTGATTTCCTGGTAACAATTTTGCAACATTTCCAAATCACACGTTCTCATTAGAAATTGAAAAAAGACAGTACCAAGAAGTAACCAGTTCATCGATTAAAAAACATTGAAATGAAAAAAAGATTTATTCTGAACTATTATAAATGCTTTAAGTTTAATAATCTTCTAAGCACCGGCCCAAAATGCTAAATTTATTTTTCTCAATCTTAAGTATTCTTGAATGATAATATAAGTACATAAACCTTGAAAAATATTAATATAGTTATTTAATAACTGAAAATTACCCCAAAAATGTGTACTCCGAGTTCCAACCCCATCTTTGTTATGAACTTTTAGCATTTTGGTTAGTGTGAAATCTCTTTTTATATGTATGTATTAGTCATTCCTTTTAGTATTATATTGTTTTCTCCAAAGAAGTTGCTGGTTCATCAGTCGAAACAGTCAAAGCTAAAGCATTAGGACAAATTATAGAATTACTGTAAATGTTTTGTTATTCCCAGAGTGAACTTCACAGGTACTAATGTTTTTTTAGCACTCTGCTTACTGTGAAGTATTTCCAGCTATTTCTATAAGTTAATTAATGATATTAAGCATTATATTCTTTTACCCATAGTGGGTATAATCTATTAATGAGCATTAGTACTGTAGATGTTATAAATTGGAAGACGCCTCAAATAAAAAACAAAACTTCTATACTCCCCAGCTTGAGAACGAATGTATTGACTACAGCCTTGTCGCGTAGCAGCGCCATCTGGCTAGGTTTTGTTTTATCATGTCTTGTATATTTCATGGTGAGGTATTATTGTGCAGTTCCTCTTAATTGGTTCTGTTAGTAATGGTGCTGTATTAAATATATGTTAGTGTTTTCATTATGAATGTTATTATTATAAATTTGTGGGTTTTCTGTTTCCAGAGAGATCGTAAAAAAGACAAAGAAAAGCTGTCCAAAAGAAAGGAAAATGATTTACCAGGAGCAATCACTGCTAATAATAAGTAAGTACAATTGTTAGATATCATTCTAGAAGTAGTTTTGATGTATAGTAGTGACAGCCATAGAGCTGACATGTATACATTTTGTACAAGTGTTTTAAATATTTATTATCAGCTGTACATATTGTTAAACATTTTATATATAATATTTAAATATTTTTATTGTCAAAAATTATGTAACATACTTTTGAACACGTTATTTAATACTATGGAATGAGTGCTGTAAAAATATCATATAATAATTTTATGAATTTTTATCAAGCAGAAAGTATGTTAAATAATAAAACCAATATTAGTGTACTCTGTGATGCAGCATCATTCATGCCGAGATAAAAAATGTTTGGTGGTGAAAGCACAATTTATTAAATATTATAGAAGGCACCCATGGTTGTTGAGATCCAAGATATACAGGTTAAATGAAACTGTGGATCTTTCATATGAAACTTGGTATATGTCTTAATGGGTAAAAAGTGGGTTAAAAGTCCAAATTAATGTATGAATCACCAGTAAGTGAAGGCAGCATACATTTAAGCCTTATTATGGTCTTTATATACAATCAGGATCCGTTAATTCAGACATCGTTTATCCGACAAATGCACCTCCGACACATTATTGGCTGTGACATATTTAGCTCCATTATAAATGACTCTTTAATCCGACAAAATATTTCCACTGGGTCAGTCATGCAAGACACACCAACATGTCAGTAATGGTTCATTAACCTGCCCACCAGCGATAATTGCTATGTCGTAACCAATTACAATCATCCTGGACTATATACACTGACGCACGATGCTTCCATTGCCTGTAGCTAATAGTCAATCATAATCATTCATGGCTAATTAAAAACACAAATGTGTGATTTTTCCAATGAGCAGATCATGAGTTAATCTGATCAACTGACACAAGTATTTCTTTATAGTGTCTGTAATTAACAAACATCAAAATGATCAATGGCTTCAATACCATTCCTTACCTTTCACACGGTTATTGAATGTTGGTTTAAATACAGAGGTATATCTTTATGATTTAAAAATGCATGACACAGACTACCAGTATGCCACAGACTCGATATTCCAACTGTCTCATTTATCCGACATATTATCATGTGACAAAACTTGTCGGATTAACGGATTCTGACTGTAATTGCATCTTATTTGTATCATTTAGAGTGGCTAATTGACAGTGAATATGAACTTGAATATAAGCCCTATTATCTTATCGATCTGTGATATAAAACAGATTTGCTGAGCCAGTTAAGAAGCGCAGTAAGCTGGTACTGCCTGCCCCACAGATCTCTGATGGTGAGTTGGAAGAGGTGGTCAAGGTCGGTCAAGCAAGTGAGTTTGCTCGTCAGCAGGCCGAGGAGAGTGGCATACAGGACAGTGCTACTCAGGCCCTACTCAGCGATTACTCGATCACTCAGAATGTGGACAAACTGCGTACACCGAGAACTCCTGCGACGCAGGACAACATACTTACTGTGAGTTGTGAATGTGTGAGCCATACATAGTCAATTGTGTTGATTGTGATGTTGAGTGGATTAGGTTCATACACAGCTGCATTTATCTTATAACTATAATAATGTACAAAGCTGTATTTAATTTCATCTTTCTGTACTATCTCCCTGTAATTATGTACTGTCTCTCTATCTATGATAATAATCACAGCCATGTTTAAACCCAGCTGTATTTTTCGTCTGTGGTACTGTACCCTTTTGTGGTTACGTCTATCCAAATTACCTGTCTGTCATTGATGTTCTAGTTTTTTTGCTACACAGCTGCATTTAAGGTCTGATTTATTTTCTCTCTATTTCTAATGCTCTACCCAGGTGTGGTTAAGACCCGCAGTATTTACCACCTAGCTTTATTACTGTTTATATTTATGTTTAAATCCACTGGTTATTTACCGTCTGTCACTAATAGTGTACAATCCTGTGTCTAACTCTACCCCTGTATCTTTACCTGTTTGCCAGGAAGCCCAGAATATCATGGCGCTTACAAACGTGGACACGCCACTTAAGGGTGGGCTCAACACACCACTTCATGAGTCTGACTTCTCTGGCATAACACCGAAACATCAAGTGGTAGCCACTCCCAACATGGTGTTATCGACACCTTTCCGGACTCCGGCACAACAGAATGAAGGTAGGCATCTCATAGACTCTTCAACATCCCAGTGATTAATCGCTCTCGTACCAGACTTAAACAGTGGTTAGTGTCCTGTGGATAACCTGCAGATGATGTACACCTTTTCTGAATAACAGTTCATTATCTTTGCTTGTCTGATGATGTTTGCTTTCTTTGACCAACTGAGTTAGATTCTGATGCTTCGTGTCTTAAACTCTGTTGTGACACTATAGTAGGCTTGGTTTTACATTCAGATAGGATCTTTATAATTGGTCCTGATGAGAACACATTAATTTACAGATCTTGATCACATTAATGTGGTCAGCCTCATTGTTATACTTTACACAGGCCATTATTCACATTATTATTATTATTGTGGTGGTGGCGGCTATAATATTGTTGTTATAAGATGCAGGAATGAGAGTTTTACTGTTTTTAACGAGTGGGTCAAACTGGCTTGAAAAAAATTCTTGCACGTCATGTTTTATCCCCACTCTAGTAGTCTCAGATTATCCTAAAAATGCACAAAACCCAAATGTCTCCATCACACTACCAGGTGGATGTGGCCCACTGCTCACCGACTTCCTTTCCTGCCTTTCGGAAAAAAAATTCAACGGCTACTCTCATGCCTGAAGATGGTTTGGTTTGGCTTTTAATTGTGTTTCCTTTAAACTTGTACTGATTCAAGTAGATAGCAGCACTTAATTGTCTTCCTTTCTCAAATATTATGTGATATGTTTCACTGATGTATAATATTGGTTGAGTTGAGTCATCTTTGTTTCATGCTAACTAAAATGTTAATTTCCAGTCATTGTTGACTTGATTCTGACTGAACTCTAATGTTTGTTGTTATGCTGACACCAGGTATGACACCACAGGGTGGAACTACACCACAGATTCCTGGAGCTATGCCGACACCTTTGAGGACACCAGCCAGAGATAAACTGAACATCAACATGGAGGAGGAATATGCAGATCCAGAATATGCTCAATATCAGCAGGTAGGCATTTTGATGAGAACACCAAAGGCTAATGAGGATGATTGGCTCTGTCATAGAATCTGTTACCTCTGGTATGATGTACATTTTGGTGTCTTTCTGCAGATGATTGTTATGTCACTGTTAATGTGCCAAATGCAATTAACTACATAGTTACTTTCAAATTGTTTGCCAAACTGTGATCGACTGGGTCTTGTTCAACCAAAGTTGATTGTGCAGGATCTTTGTTCCTGGTAACTAGTTTTGGCACAAAATGTCCATTGTTGCCGATGTGCCGTAAAACCACATTCCTGGGTGTTGGCTTTGGACATAATTAACAAATGAATGTTGAACAAGATTATACTACCTGCAGCTTTCTGTAGGAAATTGATTTTTTCTCAAAACCCAGTATGTTGATGTTCATACACTATTTCCCTTTTATTTATTTATGTGTATAAGTAAAAGGTTGGTAGATGTTCTCTGCATTAAACAAAATATCATTAATGTCAATGTGTATGTATAAACACCAAGTATTATGTTTTTAAATTACTGTTTCAGCAATAATAATAATAAATGGAAAACTGTTCATGATCCACCAAGCCCCTTTAAACAATAACTTGCAGTCTTTTTAATTTAATATCTAGCTTTACTTGTCTTGGAACATCCACATATGGAATCAGTAAAATGGCGTGTTTATTAGTTGAGTTTGGTTTTGAGAAATCACTTGTAGTTTTGTTTGGTACGGTTAAAAATGTGTTATATTACGGTATACACAATGCATTTCTTTATATTATCAGTGTAATGGATCTTACAGTAACTTGATTATATTTGTTAATATTATTTAGTTAGTGAATAGTTTCCAGCAGTGCATATTATGTAAGTAAAGCATTTGCCATTTGTCAAGAATGGAAACACACACAAAATTAAAAAAAATTGTCGCTTCCTGAGACGCGATTTAATCTGGCAATCCTCTATGGGAAGATGACAGACACCAGAACCATCTTTCATGACATATACAGTAAATGTTTCATCAGAGTGTCCATTTTGTTGTTTTCTTCAGTTACTAGAAATAATGAAACTTTTGAAAACTATTAGATGCTTGCCAGAAGCCTCACATTCATTAATTGTGCATTGATTGGAAAATGTGTGGTATGTACATTGTGCTTTTTAATTTATTGCTTTGTCTTTTCTCAGCAAGAGCAGAAGGAGTTACTGAAGAGGGGTCTGGCTGGACTGCCTGCTCCTAAGAATGATTATGAGATTGTGATCCCAGAGAGCGAGGATCAACAAACTGAGGATGGTACAGAGAAAGAGGACTATGTTGAGGATCAAGCTGATCTCGACGCTAGACGAGAACAGGAACTTTTAGAAAAACGTTAGTGTACACTTTTCTGGAAATAATCATCCGTACTGACATTTGCTCGTAGTCTTTTCAGATACATTTATATGGTGATGAATCTCAGTTAAAATGAAATCTTTCTCCATGACCACCTGCTTTAATAAAATTTTGTAAGAGATCCAAGTTTGTTTCTAAAACATCCTATTTTCATTGTCTTTCCCCTCTCGTTTCCACAATACTTCTGATTTAATTTTTGATTAAAATAATTCGGTTAACATTGCTGATTATGAAGTAATATTATAAAGAACTTGGCTTAAGAGTTTTTCCTGTCTGTTTAGATTAAATCTTTTACACATACCATAAAACTAAAATGTTCAATGCTCATAGAAACACCCTTTAGTAGCTCTGACCCAGAACTAGATTTCTCAGCTAGACATTAGCCTTAAATTATTATATACGTATACCAGGCTTCAATAGCCCAGACCATATCACATCTCGGATTTACTGAAGTGCCACAGGTAGACAGTTTCCAGCTGGTGGCACCTCTGCCACATACAACCAAATTGTACCTGTTACTAATTACATTCATGTATATAAAATATCATGTATGTTGCTGAATAAAAATATTTATCTATAATATTATAATAATACTGTAAAGCACCTTAGAGCAGCTACCTAGCTGAATACGGCACTATATAAATGTCACATATTATTATATTATTATTATCTTGTATTGATGTAAATTAGCCATATAGAAATAATGAAATAATAGTCAAACTAAACTTTGATCTTGAAGTGTCCATGTTGACTGAATTTTTTATTAAACACTAATTGTAGCCAGTATTATAGTCAGCTTGATTATTGGCTGTCAACATTGAAATAAAAAAGTAACCAGGTGTTCCAGCTTAGACACAATAATTACAGGTACTGTTGAAATGGCTATGGTGAGCCAGCTTAATGTTCTACATAAAACACTGGCATACTTCATCTCTCATCAGTGACAATGTCCTCCAGTACACTAGAAATGATGGAATCTGTTTATTTAATATCATATTTATTTATTCATTCATCACGAGACTACATCACCAAAGACGAGCAGTTGTATGAGGTAAATAAACGTAATCTTGTAAACACACGATGTATTTTCCATTTCACATTATATTATCATCCACCTCATTCCATGTTGCAGGACTACGTGAGATGAAGCTAAGGTCACAGGTCATACAAAAGGACCTACCTCGGCCAACTGATGTTAACAATGCTGTGATGCGTCCGACGCCTGGAATAAATGATCCACCTCTCTCTCTTCTACAGAAGGTAACCTTTGATATAAAACTATCTCGTTATTTATTATTATGCATCAAAATGCCCAAAATGAACATAATATAAAACTCATTTCTAAATCGACTGTTTTCTCAAATATCAGATTGTATTTTTAAGTCAGTGGAGTGCTTTTCGTATTATAGATTAGTTTCATTTTGTGAAGAGACCAAATGATGAATTTGTTTTGTGGCATGTTTTGGAAAAACTGCTAAGACTATTTATTTTATATGAAAGGTAAAAAGGCATCATCATCATCATCATCATTATCATTGAATATGATAGCAATCACAGATTACAGTTATACATAATGTGATGACAAAATGTAACAAGTAGAAATCATTTGTGAAAATCTGTTAGTAATTTATAGTAGCAAAATAGTAGGATGTTAGATTTAGATCATTTTTAATTAATTTTATTCAGCTTCATATATATATATATATATATATTATAAAAGATGGATATAAATTTATAATGTTAAGTTCTGAAAAATTTCATATTTAGTATCAGTAAAAGTGAGGACTCGTTTCATCTTACATTTCTGCCACTTTTTCTTTTCTGATGAATTATATTTAACTGGTTTTTTTTGTGGTCATCATTGTGGTAATGTTTTTATTACAAGCAAGTGTAAGATTTGGCTGTTTTTTTGGGTAACTGTAAGCTACATGTATCCTTCTATTACAAGTTTTTGCAGTTATATCTGCCTTAATTGTGTAACAATGAAAATAGGTGATATCTCAATCAATAACTGTACCACAATATTGTTAATGCATAGGACCATGACATTGTCTCCTGGATAATTAGTATATATCGATGAACTGCTAAAGCGATTGATCACATACAATGATGGAAATGTGACTAAACGTTATTTTCCTGCCAGGCTGAAGAGATGATCAAACGTGAGATGCTCACCATGATACACTATGATGCTGCTTACACGCCACCAGATGTCGTCCAACAAGGACACCAGGGGAAGAAGCCACAACCCGCCAATCAGGCACAACACCTGGCTTATCTAGAGCAGCATCCTTATGAAAAGGTGACCGATGAGGAAATACAGTCTGTAAGTAGTAATGTTAGGTATTGTGTATATAGATTGAGTGAATTAGTGAGTGACAGTGGGTGAGTGAGTGTATGCATGTGCACCTGATTTCTGTCTGTATTTTATTTGTGCATGTATAATGAATGTAGAATTATCACCGTTCTATGAACGATGCTCAAAATATTGTTAGAATGTCTTGTTGTATATGCTTTAACCAAAAGTATATATACAAAGGTTGTATCTGGTCTGTTATGTTAAAATAGCCATTTGATAACTTTACACATGTGTATATCTAGTTCAAGTGATGTTTATCAAGCATCTGCTGACCTCATTAATTTGTGATAATGTTATGTGGGTGTGTGTCTTAATCGTGCTTTTTGCATGTCACAGGCTCATGAAGCTTTACAACGCGAGATGGATTATGTTAAGCACAAGATGGGACATGGAGATCTCTCACTGGAAGCATATACCCAGGTATGGGAGGAATGCTATGCCCAAGTTTTGTATCTGCCAAGTCAGAACAGATACACGCGTGCTAGTCTGGCCAGCAAGAAGGATAGGATTGAGTCCTTAGAAAAACGACTAGATGTAAGTTTTTGTTTGCCACCTGATGTGATGAATTTGTATGCATGTATAATTGGTATTTATGTGAATGGATTCATGTACATAATTTATATATTGTACTACAAGTCACTGCAGTATTTACACATTCTGTTGTGACTTTCATGCTAATTATTAGAACTACTGGTCATTTTAATTGTATCTGATAAAATGCAGACATTTGCCACTTTCATTTATTTAAATTCTGTGAGATACTAAATGCATGTATGAAATAACAAGTGCACACACACACTCACTACCACCACCACTACTACATTATCTTCTGGTAGTTTCTAATGGTTTTTGTACATTATAGAACAACAGAACATTAATGACAAAGGACGCAAAACGTGCAGCAAAGCTGGAAAAGAAACTGAAGATTCTTCTAGGAGGTTACCAGGTACACAGTCTGTGTGTTCATACTTCAGTTAATGTGTGTGTATATATTATATATATATATATATATATATATATATATAATGATCAAATAGATTTCCAACTCCCTCCCCAGCAAAACAATGAAATATAATTAATGCACTAATAATCATCCTTAACCAATTCTGTTCTTTCAGTCACGCAGCCAAGGTTTAGTAAAACAACTACACGACATACAAGAGCAGAGTGAACAGACCTTTGTCGAACTTAAAACATTTGAAAATCTAAAACAACACGAGACCGGAGCCATACCTAAACGTCTAGAGGTCAGCAGAATATTATATGTTATTTATATACGAGGCTGAACAAAAAGTGTATTTTAAAATTTATTATACAAACTTATTTAATCACAGATTTATATCCTATAAGGATATGGGTAACATTATATTGTAAAATATAACAGTGCATGTTCCACAAATTAACAGTTCACAACTAAACATGTCGTCTATCTAAAGTTTTTCTTCTAATTATCAGGATAATCTTTGGCTGTGAAACACTCAGATTCTAAATTTTTGTGAACTTGCAAATGATATCAGAGTATTTTTGGTGCATTCGTGGTTCAACAATCTCATACCACGAGACATATTCCATTGAATAAATGTCTTACCCCCGTCCAGCAGTTGATTACATTTTAATTGTGCCAATTTTATTGATTCTAATGTATTATGTTAAATTTCAGTCCCTGACTGAGGACGTGAACAGGCAGATGGCTCGTGAACGAGAACTACAACAAAAGTTTGGTGAACTGGAGAGATTAAAAGAGGATCTCGAAGAAGAGCTCGGAATGTAGCCTCGTTCTTTTCGTTAATCCAGTGTGATGTTGGTCTACCCTGTCAAAGATGTCGTTTTAGTGTCGCTGTTCGCAGTTCATTATCATACATGATCCTAACTGAGTGGAAGCTGCGTTTACTATTTTTATTGTTATTGTCCAAACAACAGTATAAGGAAGACATTCTACAGTAAATATTGTATCTCCAATAGTAAGATATAAACATGTGTTTTGGGTGTGATATAATATATTTAGGAAACTGATGAGCATTTCTTGTCTAGAAATAAACAAATATACAAGGTAGTGATGTCTTGTTGTGCATGATGATCTCTTAGGGCGCCTGTGTGGTCTAACTGGTAGCGGGTTGTATCACAGATCACTACCACCTGAGTTCAAATCTCGGCATGGGCATATCTGAAGGGTGTTTCATCTTTGATCACTTCATTACCTTCGGAGGTCGCTTGGCCCATTTAGCCTACCTTGTGCACAAAAGTGGCTCTAAAACATCGATCATCATCATCTTCTGACAATTACAGCAAGTGTTTGCTTGACACAGATATAATACTGATGAGAAGAGTTTACAGAAGAAGACCGAGTTGAACAAATGCTTATATGGTTATTTTAGTTTGATCTAAAAATATAATTACACCAACAAAATAATATTATATAGATTCATTGTTATCCTTATAATGTAAGAATATACATAGACAATACTTGTTATCAGTTAAATGCTTCTTAAGATACTGGACACAACAGTTCCAACCAAATAACATCATAAATATATATATATTATAATAGTGCATGTTTATCTAGTGCCAGAATCAGGTAACCCCGTTTTGAGGCGCTGTACAGTATTATTATCCCTGACTCGGACCTGTTTCCACCCAGTACACACACATTTTAATTGATGAGTTAATTAGTCGCCATGATAACATTGCAGCTCCCGGAGCCTCGACCCTTTGGCTATGAGTCCTATGCTCTAACTAACCACGCCTCGACACGTGCATACACACGCACACACACAATCATCCAACTGAATCATCTTCCTCGCCTATCATAATAATAATGTGTGATTTTTATATAGAACCACATTCGAATGCGTTATTCTGGGGGGTGTTTTACATAAAAAGTGAGTAGACTAGATAAAAATGACTAGATGAGCCGTTAAAACATACATAGTTGTAAAATAACATTTACTGTATATAATATCAGATATAAGTTTATAGAACAAGATTGTTTAATGATTCTTATAGGATACCGAATGTTACGATAGTGTTCATCAAACCTTATAATCCGCCTATCTAAGGGTCATCAAGGGTAAACGGACATAATCCCCTCGAGACAAAATCCCCTCAGGACTTAATCCCCTCAGGACAAAATCCCCTCAGGACATAACCCCCTCACATGATGACAATAGTGGGGTCAGTCTGGCATCCGAGGATGTCGCATCGACCCTGTATGGCGGAGAGGAACTCCTCATAGGTCGACTGGTTCTTGTTGATCAGGAACCCGTAGACACAAGTGAGAGAAGAGTCTCCGATGGGTGCACGAATTACATAGAATTGACTGAATAATGATGGAACAACGTTGAATGTCTCATCCAGGAACCAGATAGTCCTATCCAGCTAGACAGCTACTCAAAGGCGCTTTACAGTATTAATATCTCGGCCCACTTACGATCCAGGACACAACTCAACTTCCAAGGGAGCATACAATGCATGCTCCTAGGCGCAGACTGTTACTCACACACATAGCCATCACTTCCTGTCGGGTTCTCGTTTCTGGCTGAGTGAACCAGTTGCCAGATGATAGAATTTCATCACGGCTCGACGCCTCAAAGTTAATGTTTTACGATCAATAATTGATCACAAACAACAACGTTAACAACTCCAAGTATTCAGTCTTATATTATATGAGAAATAATAGCTATTTATAACTGATCGTCTAATGTAGATTCATCGAGTCGGTGTCATTCAAACAAGACCAATCCCAAATGGACGAATCAGGAAAATATCCCAACAAGACGAACCCAACAACACGGATCCTACAAGACGGGTTCTCATAATTTTAGGTTACGGATAAAGGTTAGGATTATCATGATAGGATATGACTATAACATTTTAAAATAAATTCGTCTATTTTGGGATTCGTCTTTTTGAGATTAAGCCTATCGAGTCATCTTAAGTGTGACGTCAGATTCCCGTGATCCAGAAGGGATACTCTGAAAAAACAACAACACTGCTAGTCGGGAATATAACATCTATATATGGAGTCTTTGTTACCAAGACGGTCTCTCTCTCTATTATGTAGAATTTCGTATATATTATACTTCACGTTGAGGGGAGGGAGCCTTTGGCCCATTGGACATGGGGCGCCTCCATGGCTAACTGGTAGCGCGGTTGGCCACAGATCTATAGCATCTAGGTTCAAACCCCGACTGGGCTATGTCAGAAGGGTGTTTGATATCTCACTTCGCCTCATTACCTGTGGAGGTCACTCGGCCCATTTAGCCTATCCTGTGCACAAAAGTGGCCGTAAAACATCAACATTTACATTTTAATTTTACAGATTAGATATTACTAGAACAGATCCAGTATTGTTCGATCACGTGGGTCATTCCTGTTTCGAGCAGCTGGCCCACTATCCCCAATTGATAAAACGACGATACGCTGTCAGAGTCCTCGAACTTGAAGCAAATCTAAGCCGAACATGTGATCGTCAGATAAGAATACTGGTACGCGTATAACTGATCCAGATTATAAAGAAAAAGATTACGTCAACAGTAGCTAGCATTACTTAGATAAAAGAAACCGAAATAAAATGACGACTAATTAAGGTTACTGAATGCGCAATAATTGATAGACTGGCCCAATCAATCGACGCCTTGATCGATTGATCTTCTTCAAGAGAGTTATAATTGATAAGCCATTCAGTAATACGTCGATGGACTTATTACGTTTTACTGATAAGATCTCTCAACTAATATTGAATCGAGTACGTCTCGTAAATGAAGAACCTGCTGCCATCTGTCGTCGTTATGCTTTGTTTACTGCCTCAAAACAAACAGGATATTGGATATCTGTGACCTGAATACATTAAACTGGGTCAGGTCGGACTCTGAAAAGAAATTATAGGGAGGAGGCCTATATGGGACATTGTAGGTGGACGGGTTATTTATATATATATTATATATATATATATATATATATATATATATGTGTGTGTGTGTGTGTGTGTGTGTGCGTGCTGTGTGCGTGGATACATATATAGTAGCACTGGCTCAGAACATCAACATCCCTAAACATCGTTTGAGAGCTCTACCTTCATACATCTAAATAAAATTAAAACTATACATACACAAATATAAATAGTCCACACCTCCATATATATACATAAACCTATACATGCGTCTGGGCTACTCATCAGCCTGTGGGGAGCAGCTAATTTGCTTTTCGTACGCGACAAATATGTCACGTGGTGTGTGTGTGACATATTAGAGAGGTAATTTCAAATAAGCCAAGAATACAAATCTTCAATGAAAAAAGGGTGATCGTGACTATTATGTAATATTTATTCATTTTAGCAGCGATCTAAATAAAGACGATAGAAATGATCATTTTAACCAATCAGCTCCGAGCCAAAGCGATCTGATCAAATCACCATAACAAACTACAGGGATGAGAACAAAAGAGAAGGAAAAAAGCTGGGAAATTTAGCAATTTAAGCAATTTTAGACCCACCCTGAGATTATATTTATGTTTTTTTTGGGGGGGGGGGGTTATTTAAAAAACGCGGGAAACCGCCAACCCGCGGGGATTTCTCACCCCTGAACCTAATTGAATGTGTTTCTGTCACTAGCCATGGTCTGTAATTGTCTGACAATATCATTATTATCGTCTGTTTTGAAATGTATGTATGTTAAACATTTATTATGTCCCGTTATTTTCGATAACCGAGGGGGGTGAACTAATAACAGACCGTACATTATAGGGTCTACAGGGTGTACCGGGGCCCCAGACCCCTCATAATTCGGCGTCTGAACTGAGTTTCTAACACCGTCATTGATTTCATGATAATCTGGTTTATGAAAATAATTAGGTTCAAATTCGAGTAACCCAATTATGATTTTCCACTATAGGAACAACATTCGATTTAATTAACGAATACGAATTTCTCATTTCGGAAAAAAAACCATTCGATTTAATTAATGAAAACAATTACGCTTCATCAATGCTTTATGTTGCTAATCAATGTTGTCGGAGTTTAAAGACAAACATATATGTTTGTATAGTTAATGCGGGGCGCTACGGGTGTGCAGTTTACGAATGGCGAAATGCATCGCAAACTGCCAGGTCGTACGATCGAATCCCGGTGTTAGCTGTGTTTGTTGGATGTCACATCCTTTAGCAAAAAGTACGTTGCGCTGATTATCTCACCTGCTTGTGTGTGTGCGTGTGCGTGCGAGCGCGCGCTCTCTCTCTCGCGCGCCCGTGCGTTGACGTTTGCCGCAGGTGATATATATATATATATATATATATATATATATATATTTTAATGTTTTTTTTGCTGTTCTTTGATATGTGTGTGTGTGTGTGTGTGCGGGAGCGCGCGCGTTTGTACCACGTTCTGTACATCTTTCTCGGTAGTTTCATTTCGATAACAATCATCTTATCATGGCGACGGCCGAAGAGAGATCGACATTCTGCCGTAAATAGTATCTTCCAATTTGCGGAACAAGAACCTTATTAGGGCTACATTGTGGAGAGATGAAATAGGTTATATTCAGGAATACAGTAACTGACATTATGGACGCGCGCGAGCGCACACACGCACACGGTACACCACACACACACTCATATGCACATACAGTTACAGTGTACAGTAGTCAATACTTTCAATCGCAAAACTGATTTACTATATTATTCTTTAATGGATTGAAATTAGAATAATTGAAAAGAATCTTAGACACCGAAAAATATACTATCTCTGATACAATCTAACACATAAATCTCTCTATCTCCTGGGCTAGGATATCTTGCTGTATGTAGCCTTAGATTTGGCGTGTGTGTGTGTGTGTGTGTGAATATATATATATATATTTTAAAATAATATATATGTTTTGTGTGTATATATATATATATATAGTGTGTGTGTAGATATTTAAAATTTTATATATATATTGTGTGTGTGTGTGTGTGTATATATATATATATATATATATATATATATATATATATATATATATCTTAGATAGATGCATTGGTGCTGGCTATCCAATGTTTAGTGCAATTAATTTTTAACAGACTCGACCATGAATTTCTAAACCGGACAACTACTTCTGATCTGGTTGCTAGTTTTTACTTGCTGTGCTACCTTAAAGACACTATGGCGGCCTCATTGACTGTCACCGTATATATATATATATATATATATATATATGACAGGAGACTATTTCACAGGTCTGCATGTCCACATAATCAGAAGCGTAATTTTCCATCCCGAACTTGGCGTTTATCACCGAGAAGTGATTCCTGTGTAACAAACACCAAGACGAAGACGAATTCCACTTGAGGTGAACTTAGAAATGGTGGTTACAAGTCATATTAATAATAACTAGTTGCTCCAAGAATCGAGCATTTAGCCACACACACACACACACACACACAACACACACACACACACACATATATATATATATACAGACACACGGCCGAGCCTATGTGTTGCTAGAGAAAGCTCTCCGAGACGAGTTGGCGTCTTTATATTACAGACGAATGGTAATCAAGAATCTCAGCGGGAGATGGCTGTAGAGTGTTAGCTGGAGAGTCGTCTATATGTTGGGATGTTTGGCTTCAAACAAACGACAGAAGTACAAGGTACGTAGACGGTCTTTTTGGTAAGTGGACAATAATTCTGGTCGTATATAATAATTATGTTTCTTTTACCGTCTGTCACATCCTCCCCCTCTCAGGTGTTATAGGCACGTCCACGTACAATATATTACAACCTAACGAATCTTTACCATCACGACGCGTCATTATTAATGACATCCGGGGATGTTTCGCCACTTTAACATCCGGAACTATTACTTCCAGTCTGCAATATGCCGGTAAAACGATCCACAACCGGTCCCCAAAGAGACTATCATTACTCCGAACGTCCCTTCGTCCAATTCGCCTTCGGTACGACCCAGGCTTACGTCAAGCGTAGCATACAGAGACTCCGACCTCTGGTCGAACCGACCGAGAAATCTCCGAGGACGTTCCCGACCCAAGATGCTCCAGAAGGCGACGATTTCGACTCCGACCGGCCTCTGGATATCATCGGCGAGATGCCGGCGGGGGGCGGTAAGCCACAGGCCTATAGTAACGTGGTACTGGGAAAGGCACAGGCGCCCTATCCCCCGATAATGACGAGTCCGAAGCTGATAAAGAATAAGGGAAGAAGGACGACGACTCGGGGCCTCGCCGACGACAACAAAGATTCGAACAATCGAGAAACGCAAGCGACGTACTATCTGAGTCACGACACGTTCACGTCTTCGAACATTCCCCGCGTCACCAACGGCTTCATCCCGAATGGTAAACCATCGCTCGGCAAATGTCAACTCGCCGATGATACTTCGTCCGAAGCGCAACCGACGGAAGTCGACCATCTGTTGCCGATAATCGGCAAAATTCAGAAGAGTTCCAGCCATGATCAGCCGCGGGAAGCTCTTCCCGGGATTACCAACGGTAAATCCGTTGTCGGTAGGCGAGTTCAGACGCGACCCGTTCACGTTCTGGTGCCGCACAGCGACGTTGGGACATCAACCGAAGTTGGAATCGATAACGTCATCCACGGCTTAATGGTTACATCTCTCGAGAACAGCCGACTCGCCGGTGCATCGGCTACCGATGGGACACAGAGTTGCTTCGTTCAACAGAACGCCGTTTCTGATAATTTAAAGAGCGAAAGATACCCTGGTGCGGCTTCCACGGCAGCCACAACCTACAATGGTCACATCGTGGACCGGTATAGGGACCATAACGCGTGCAGCAACGTCATCAAATATGGCGTGTCGAGGATTTCCGTCGGGGAAGGTTTATTGGTGAATACCGCGAAAGGACACGACCTCGGAGTGGCCAGAAACTACCGGCAGGATGAGAAGTACTCCATCACCGAGTGGAACCGCCAGAAGGTCGAGAACATGAAACGGTCGACGCTGAAGGCCAAGGAAAGTCTGCTCAACATCAGACAGCTCTGTCAGAGACGAAAACGCGAGAGAATAAAAAAGGAAAGCGAACAGAGGGCGCGTCTCGAGCGCGACGTCGATGGCCACGAAGGGCCATCTTTCGCGGTCGGAGGGCTGGAACGTTCGCGAGCGGCTGGTCGTCTCGGCTACGGCGAGGATGGGCACGGTTTGGCGCCACCTTTCGACGACGTTCAGCCAGAGAAAATGGCGACCGCATTAAGCATCGTCATCGTGAACCCACCGCCGTCGGTGGCCAGCAGCTCGGAGCGGGAGAGCGACGATTCCTTCGACGTCGGGTCGTACCAAGACATGGACGACAGATGGGAGGTGGGAGAGAACTACATGAGGCTACATCATGCGGGGCCGAGCAACTCCGAAGAGTGGCACCGAACCTACCGAAGCAACAACGACGTTACCGCGTTGCCCAAAGAATGGGAGGAACGGGTTCGCCACCGGATAGAAGGGAACGTCGCTATCTATCGGCAAAACAACATTGGAAGCATCACGCCATGCTCTAACGACGATCCCTACATTAACAGCTCATTCACTCCGGCTAAGCCCAATCCTCACGGATCACAAACCAGAGTACCGGACGCTCACGACGCAGCCGTACCAATATACCAATTATTTCCCGAGAGTTCGGACTATTCGGGAAAGAACTTGCTCGAAGTTCCCTGCTCGACCGTGAACTCCAAAGTCAACTATCCGGGATCTTCGTTACCAGTTGCTACGACGATTGACTCCGGTAACATGTCCGGATCACCGGGAAGTTCAGTCAGGCCGAAGTATCCCAGATCCATAACCATCACTATGCCAGAGCTTAGCCTGACGATAGAAGACGATGACAAGGATCTCGGCGTTCACTTGGATAGAAAGGATTCATTTATTGAATAAGAGATAGCAAAGATGGGCTCATTATCATGTCCTCTACCAAAGTTTACCATTCACTAAGAACAAGAAATGATCCCTTAGATAGAAAACAAGGTACGATTCCAATACTGTAGCTACAAGTGTACAATTTCATTTTGGTCATTATGTGTGCATCGTGTTTTCGACGAGAAAACGTGATTATTTAAAAAATACTTCTAAATGTGTTTATTGTGTTATATAAATTGTACAAATAAAACTATAACCGTGAAAAACAATATTCGTATGGAATCATAACAAGGTTCTAATAAAAGTTAGATAGACTGAAAGTGCTACATTATTTCAAAATCTAAGAGATGTAGTCTCTGTATGTATGCCATCGAAAGTCGTCATACATAGCCTAAGTTTAATTAACCAATTCGAACTGTTATTGTTAATTACACTTAGCACAAAATTCGCACATAATTATTACATATTAAAATAAAATGGCATTCTGTTCCCTATAATTAGGGAACAGATAACTATTTATAGCCAAATTATATGACAAAGAAACAAAATGGCTGACCACACCCAAAACAAAACATAATCGAACTTATTACGTCAAACAGAGAGAAAAGTATTTTCTTAAATAATTAACTTTTATTTCATATATATATATATATATATATATATATACATAGAGAGAGGGGGGAGAGAGAATATGTTACATCAGATACGTAGGCATACACTGACATTCATTAAAATACATGCTAAAAAAGAAACGAGTAACGAAATCTTGCATCATCTTTACTATGTCCATTTAGACTAGCATGTGCACAAAAGTGGTCGTAAACATCACCATCATCATCTATGACACAAAGTAGTTCGGTGTATGAACACTAAATAAATGTGTTATTTCTTCTTGTTATTATTATTATTATTATTATTCCGCATAGATGAAATCCATGAGCTCCAAAATATATCATCACCGACAACAAAATCTACCTTGTTTTGTAACCAAGTGTCGACATAATAACTAAAATATTTGTTTGGAAAGATGCTTTATCGTCCTGATGTTTAGTTCAATACAAACACTGAGCAACACTTATTAATTTATAAGTCCGGATTTTAAATAAATAAAGAACTGTATATATTACAAATAACAAAAAAAGTAGTCCCAAGTATTACAAACTACTAAACTCTTACTGTTTAATTTAATTTATAATTGATAATAATATTTTTCATCACGATGTTGTCTCAGATAGAAGACATTAGTTAAAGATGGATAACAATTGGACTTTCTGTTAGACATTAGATGTGTGCGCACACGCGCGCGTGTGTGTGTGTATGTGCGTACGTAACATATTTATTGAACATAATAACCGAGCGAAGCAAGCCATAATCTATAATCTTGTGACTAACTTACGTGAAATTTGTGTTTTGGTCATATGTAGTTCATAAACTTTAATATACAAAAATTCCACGAATTAATTAGCCACCAAACTGTGTATGTGCGTATGTGTTTGTGCACATATGCGCGTTCTATCAAATAAAGCCTCTAGATTACAAATTAATTTGCATACGCAAATAGTTCAACCCCCACAAACAGAAAGGACTTATATCAGTAGCGTGAATCATTGTCATAAAACCTTTGTTGATGGCCAACAACATATATTATATATATATTTTTCACACTGTATTTGCTTTTAGAGTTGATATCGAATGATATATTTTTTCATCCCTCTCCTAATTTAGATACAATTATAAACCCATCACCAACCGAAATGCAAAATAATGTTAAATTAAGCAGACAAACATATGTTTCGATGGTTTAATTGGTTTTAAAATCCAACTCGTTATATGCTTTAAATAGCTCCTTTTAATGAAATGAGACTTTTTGATAAAAGAAATGCACTTGATAAAATGGAGTTGCATAAATGACTAATAATTCGTAATTTTAAGGAAAATTACCATACATCATTCAAACTGTTTAATTCAAGGCATAGTTCTGTATCTATTTAATACTGGCAGCTGTCAATATTCGTTTCTTAAATAGAATGGTTCGCATTGCCAATTCGTCTAATTCCTTCTTGGGCACAGACTTGCATTAACCAACGTGATATTGAACTAATATTCCGACAGAGAAATGAGGTATTTAACTTTGTATTTAAGCCTATATTAACGTGGTACTAATCCTCTGGTGGTCAAATCTTTTATTCACTATCTAATTAATAACACAGTCAAAGTGCTACAATGGATATCTGAGCTTACCTGACGAAATACATAAGAAACAAAACAGAATCGTCGGAATATACAACGGCCGCAGATTAGCATAAATAGGTCAGTTCAAACATTCTCTACGCTGATTGGCTACGGGTCTACCACCTAAATGATTTAATGCTGAGTAATCACCATTGATAATCACCACATATCTGTTTTGAGCACCGTGACATCATTGATAGGGTTCAGCGGAATGAAGGCATTATTAGTATTTCCTGAATAGTAAAGAATTTCGAATAACCGCTATCTATAGGCAGACCACACCATAGTTATACAAGAATAATGCGTTAGTCTTAACTACATAACATAAACAACTATTTTGGTCAACAACTGCTGCAGCCCACAGACGGTCAGAGTAGTAGAACCAAGTTGAATATATCCCACACCGAAAATTAATCATTTGTATGAAGAAGGGCGTGGATTAGATATGTGATGAATAGATGCATGACGATGATGAGAGATAATACATGTTTCAACACATGTTACGTCATCCTCCATCACCCTGGTACTATGTACTTGAAAACCGGGGAAAGAACCACAGTACTCATTTAGAATTGCATATGATGATCGCCGAAATCATCTATAAAATAATTATTCACCACACACACACACACAATTGGGGCGCATTCGTGCTCTAGCGGTAGCGTGCAGGGTGACAGATCACTACCACCCATGTTCGAATCTTGTAATGGGCTGACAAAATTTCATGGGTTTGATGCCTTGTTTCTTATTTAATTAATTTTATAATACCAATTTTCACCATTAATATTTATAAATATTAATTACCATCACAGCTGGCCCTGTCTCCTGTATAGGTATCCTATTTGTTAACACCTTCCTCTTTGATTTCAGTGGATGCATGCGGTGGATTTGGTACATAAAAAATAGTTGGAATAGCATTCTAGATAAGTTGTCTGGTTCATGAATTCCGTTTCAGTGAAGTGCATATCATACATTCTACAACTAGAATTCAAGTAATTTAAATCTTTCCTCATCATATATCTGAACAACAAAAATTATAATAACCCATCTTTTACTTCCGTCAATAGATAATTAACAAAATGAATGTTTCTACCACTAGTTGAGGTATTTAATAATTCATTTCATAACATTTAAATTATAAATAGAAGTCCATATATATCAATAAGTACCAATTGCTTACGTTTAAAAATAAATATGGATGCAGGTGATCATGTAAATACTCAGCTATTTATAATTACCGTAATTAGGGAAAAATTATCTGATTATAGTAATGTAATTTTAAAAGTCCAATTATATTATTAACAATAACAAAGTAAAATATACCTCCCGCCCATAACATCTTCAATGGCTCCAGTACATGTAACTGTAAGCTTATGTATATCTTACATACTCATTTTGTGATTAATAGGTTGATATTGTTCAATAAAATTTAATAAGATTTTGTCTGAAACAAATATAGATCTAGATAGATCCTGTTTAGGCCTACTGCTTGGGTCATGTCAAGTAGGGGTGTGTCTACTTCAAATTCTTATGCTTATTTTTTAAATATCCTTTATTTAAAAAAATCCAGATCATATCAAATTTTTACATTAGCTTTCATTTCCTTTCGAGATGTCTTTATTTGTGCATACTTTTTCTGTTACTGCAGCTGAAAGTGGCGCAGAATAAACCGGTGCCATTAGGCGCCATGTTAACGAAGGGAGCTCTCCGTGACAATCTACCTCCGGTCGCTAGGGCCCTGGCGCTCCATGAATTCAAAATGGCGTCTCATGTTAAAACGCAAAGTAACACGTGTTGTTATAAATAGTCTTTGATGTGACTAGCCATACCTTACATTCCTCCTCCCTTAAAGCTGGAAACAATTCCGTATATTTTCGTGCTTAGCAATGTCATTAATCCTAAAGGTAATAGTGGTGGGGCGCCTCTGTGGTCTAGCGGTAGTGTGTTGGACCACATATCACTACCAGGCGTGTTCGAATCCCGGCGTGGGCATATCTGAAGGTTGTTTCGTCTTTCGCTTCGTCTCATTACCTTTGGAGGTCGCTCGGCCCATTTAGTCTATCTTGTGCACAAAAGTGACCGTAATACATCAATCATCATCATCCTAAAGGTGGATGGATGGATGGATGAAGTTTTACGACACATCGGCACAATTTAGGCAATTCAGTGTCCTAGAAATCATCCTAAAGGTAATAGTGGTAATACAAATACTACTTCTAACAGCTTCTTATAGCTAATACTTCATGGATAAAACACACATCAACCATGTTAACAATTATCATATCATATACAGTCTAACCTGTTCTTAACGCCACTTGTGGGCACTCACTGAAAGTGGCATTTATAGACAGGTGGAGCTTCCAGACAGGTTCAACTCCAGGCACTTATTAAAAGGTGGAACTTCCAGTGGCTAAACAACACATATTATATATATATATATATATATATATATATATATATGCTATTTATTCATATTCATGTGTGTATTTCTAATTGTTAAAATATACATGCACAAAGATCTAATTACATAAAAAAGTCGTTTATATTCAGTGACCAATTCAGTGCAATTCACACAGAAGGTCACCGTTTCTTAATATCACAATATATAATATGTCAGGAATAGCGTTCACGTTGGCATATTAAAAGTATTATGTGATTAATTAGAAAAATTTACTGACAATTTATATCCAAAATATTTTATAGAGATTGCAATTACAATTTGAACATAACGCCTTTAGCAGTTTTCTGTTTTTCACAAATTTTCTACGTTTGTATGTTTGGCGTTATGTGAGCCATTGTACGACGGAGAGCTCATTACATAATTACTTCAATTGTCTTAAATGTCAGTTTGTTCATCAAGAATCAATTGTCTTTACATAACATAGTTAAGACACCGTCAGCGTAAAACTTCATGCACACTGTCGGAGGCATAATCATTGGGGAAGAGTGATTATTGGTCAATATGTTGGTGGTGTGCGGCCAATGACAATCAGCATCGGTATTATCGCAACTAGCGGTTACTTGACAGGTATAGGACAGCGAAACACTGGCAGTTGGTGGCGTCGGGCAGGTGGCGGTTCCAAACAGGTCAGTTTGAATAAGATTTGCATCGGGACTGTGGCGTATAGAGCAGGCCGCGCTTCCAGACAGGTGGCGTTAGGAGCAGGTTAGACTGTATTTATTTGAAATCTGCAAGTTAAATCTTAAATATACCGGTATTGTGTATTACATAATAATGTTAAATTCAACAAAGTTAATTTAGTTTCATAATCTGCCAAGTAGCTTGGACGTTTCCTGACACGACTTGGATAAGACCGTAGATGATGATGATGATTGATGTTTTATAGCCACTTTTGTACACATGGTAGGCTAAATGGGCCGACTGACCTCCAAAGTTAATAAAGCGAAGTCAAAGATGAAACAACCTTCAGATATGCCCACGCCGAGATCCGAACACGGGTAGTAGTGATCTGTGGTCCAACACGCTACCGCTGTATTACGATATAATAAAGTCTCTCAGCGCACAAAGCTATCAGTTTGGTGGAAACCATTTGTTCGGAATGATTATACAACAATAAGTAACAAGAAATCTGATTAGGATATAAGAGTGGATTTTTCTCGACCATACGAGGATGCATTAAACTTAGGATAAGGACTTTGTTGCCTTTACAAATAACACCATCCACTGTGATCAGCTCTGATCTGAAGTTCCAATATGCCGTTAGATCGAAGGGAAGTTTTGACTTTTCATCAGGCCAGCCATGCATAATACAAGGTATAAGATGAGATAGCATTTTATCCTCGGAGGTGGCCCGTTTGATCAATTCGAAAGTATGATCCATGATTAGTTCAGGCTTTTGATTGGTTGTTTCGAGAGCTGTCATGAACACTTTTAATTGTGATAATTTGGCTTCGGTGGTTCTGGTAATCACTCTGCATTCATGTTGCTGATTTCACGCCGTGGGGCATATATTTCACTCAATTTAGGCACAAATTGAGACAAAAGGTTGCACATTCCAAGAAGTCGTTAGACATCCGCCTTGTCCTTTGGAGCTGGCATATCAAGTATTGCTCTTATCTTTGAGTCATCGATAATAAGACCATTCTCCGTAACTTGGCCCATGAAAAGCACTTCCTTTAATTTAAATTTGAATTTCTTAGGATTGAGCTTCAAATGGCGTTCCCTAGCACGTTGTAATAATAATAATAATAATATTAATAATAATATGTGAAATTTATATACCGCCCTATTCAGCTACAAGCTGCTCTAAGGCGCTTTACAACATTATTTACAATAATATTATCTCTGACTCAGACCTGTTTCCACACAACACATATATTAACTCCCAAGGAAGCATGCAACGCATGCTGCCATTATAGGCGCAAAACGTTGCTCAAACACATTAGTAATGCGATGAGATTGGCATCATGATCTTTATCTGCTTCACTGTATGTTTCACCTCTGCCAAACACCAAGATGTCATCAGCAATCCTTCAATGACTTCTCTCTGTCTTCGCTGGAATTCCTCAGGGGCAGAACTGATACCAAATGGAAGTCGAAGCCATCTTACACGTCCTATCGGCGTGTGCATAGTTGTCAGAAAACTTGATTCACGGTCTAGAAGAACCTGGCTGAAACCTACTAGTGCATCGGCTAAAGGGAAACACTTAGCATTTAGCAAACTGTGCAAGTTCTCCTCATGTGTAGGCATCGGATAGAGTGGACGCTCAGTTGCCATATTCAGTGTTAGGACTGGATCCATGCATATCCGTATTGGGTGATTTGGCTTTAGAGGTCTCTCCACAGCTGTCATTGGTGAGCACCATGGGGTTGGTTCATTGACTGGCTCCAGGTAGACATCATTTATCATTTCACGAATTCTCTTCGAAATTTTTGAGTTTTATTTACTGCATCTGGCCTGACACCTGATTGAACTGGTCTCACATTGGTATTCAGTTTGATGTGCACAGGATCACCTATGCAACCTAGACCACTGAAAACATCACTGTAGGTACGTTTGACATATGCCTCTTTGAGTGGAATCCCCTTGTGTATTGAGGGTGTGGCACGTATTGAATGGGTCTCATCTATATTCATTTTTACAATATTTAACAGTTCGCAATCTGTGCCACACATTACTGGGGTTTGTTGCGGAATTCAGGCCCATCTAGGACATAGCATTTTAACAAAAGGCAGTGCTTATTTCTCATACACACTAAATCTATAACTCCTGCCATTTTCACTGTTGCATTGTTATACCTATTGATTGTTGTATCAATGGGTTGTATTCCAAATTCAGAATCACAAATGTCAAGATTATTCATGTGAATGGTATTGCATGCCACCAAGATTGATGTGCGCAAAGTATTTTTTACTTTTCGGATATGAACGGCTGATCCTTTCTGTCTGGATCTCTTCCAGGTCATACGTATGGTGTGTATTCTCTCTTCCAGTTCTTTAGAACGTTGGCTATATTTTGTGGTATTTACGGTATGAATGGATTGGATGGGTGTGTTATCAATGCTACAGTTATCATATTGGAGCCCATCATATTCTTCTTCAATATCGACATGCCTAACCTGTTGTTTTGTTTTGATGAATATGAGCGACCTCTGTAAGGGACTGATAGAGACTCAGTTCGTTCACGCCAGTTAGGAATTGGATGCTTACATGCGATGCTCAAGTGATTCATCCTACCACATGCGAAATATTGTCGGCCCTGGGCACGACAATACGTCTTACCATTACGGTGAGCAGGCTCAGTACACCATGGACACACGTCTTATTTAACTGACTTACTCTTCTTGGGTCCTATACTACGAGAAATTAGCCTGTTCTTCTACATCGGGATACAGTCTCTCTAGTTTAGTCTTTGTCGCCTCGTAGGCTTGTGTAGCAATTGTTGCGACATATATACGAGGATCTTTCATTGCACTATTGATTAACTTTGTCATCAGAGTTATGTCATTAATTCCAACAATGAAACGATCACGAATCAATTCTGGTGTATGCTGATCACAGTATTCACCTTTCCACCTTGTTGACGATACTTGGTTTGCCAACTATTTATGTCTTCTGTCTGGGCGCGCTTAAGTTCATTAAACTCAGCTCTTTCGTGTATCACATATTTTGTTCCCGCAGAGTTTGTGCTGGATCATCCTTGTTATCAGTTTCACTCCACGATATGGTGTTTTTAATACTAGCCTAGTCTCTTTTGGCAAAGCATATTTCAATGCGGCCAATTCGATGGTTGGTTCAGGTGCATCGACTGTTCTATATCCGATCAATACAGCATACGAATTAAACGTTTCTTCAAAATACTCCGAATTCGGGACATATCTCCACTTAGGTCTAATGTGAATGTTGGCAATTGGACTGTCATCTTCTGACACCATGTATTATGATGTAATCAAGTCTCTCAGTGCACAAAGCTATCAGTTTGGTGGAAACCATTTATTGGGAATGATTATACAATAATAAGTAACAAACAATCTGATTAGGTATTTAGTCTCGGACATTAAAGAACGTTTATCATTATGTAGGGGCGTACACTGCTAGACCATGGAGGCGCCCGTAGAATTTCTGGAGCCTTTTCTGGTCGATCGCATTATTCTTGACATTCATGGCAAGATCTTACCCTAAGATCTATATCTTCATCTGACTTTGGCCACCAGACAAAACTTCTTACTAACGCCTTCATGCGTACAATTCCTGGATGAGCAGAGTACAACTCATGCAATACTGCTACTTGCCTTGTGCGGGTACGACCACACGATTTCCCCATTACAATCCATTGTGAACACTTAACTTGTTTCGGCGATTAAAGTATGGCTTTAATGTGATATTAGACAATGCTCCTGGTCATCTGTTCATGACGTAATGATACACTTTAGACAAAACTGGTTCTATACGTGTTCATTTTCTAATGTTTTCCGCAGTTACTGGAGTTTTTGATAAGATGTCCAACAAATATACAACTTCTGTTGGTGTAGGGGTCTCCAATATGTTATCGGGTAATGGTAGCCGACTTAATGCATCCGCATTGGCATTGGCCTTTCCTTGACGAAATGTGATTGTATAATTATATGCAACCAGTGTCAGCGTCCATCTTTGGACTCTTGGAGATGCCATGAGTGGTATTGCTTTTCGTTCATTGAATAAACTGTAGAGAGGTTTATGATCACTACAAATAGTAACATTCTTTACACGAAATATGATTTGTCCAATTGCGAATATACTGGAACCAAGTTCATCAAGAAAGTATTAGGCAAAAAAGAGTCGGAAAAAAACGGAATTGGAATTGATAATTTGGAATTGACCAAATGGAATTGACTGGAATTGGAATTTTGACAAAATGGAATTGACCCCATGATCAATAAACATAAAATAATTATTGTACAAAGACAGCCGTGCATCTAATATTTTATACTGGTATATGCTATGCCGCGGAATATTAGTATTCGAAGTCTTCATTTTATATTAATAATTAATATCGAAATCAATTTTGATGATGCTAAATATCCGATCTTGTGAAATATTTTGTATTTTTATTTGTTGTAAACATATTTATTGGAGATAGCCAACAAGCTATAAGCTTACAAGTCGCGCTTCTTATTTAACTCTACATGTTAAAAATATTTAAGAACAAAAACATATATTTTTAATAATACACGAATGTCTACAGATTGCATTCATCTCGAATACACGTATCCCACTTTTCATAGGTTATTTCTCCCATCTCCCAGTTTTTTGAAGACCAATCTTCTTAGCTATTTTGCAATCAATTGGCTCACATCCCATTTTAGGGCCAAGCTTCTGTCTCTTTAGTCACAATATATAATTTTATGTTTAATTCAAAGATGTGTTATGTAATGTAAATTGCTTACATTCAATATATGCATATATACACATACACATAACACACACATAGTGATACATATATCATTCAGAAACACAGCATAAAAGAGATCAATACACCAATTTGAATCATATACATGTATTATCATTCGAAGTTCATACAGTTTATAGTACACACACTTTCATGCACCACAATAATGATAAGTATATATAGAATGGGTGATACAATTACTGATTACATACTTCTAGTTCTACACATAGCAGTTAAACACATTACAATCAGAATCTGACAAGGAACAAAACAAAATCTTACAAGGAGCAGAATATAAAAAGAGAATTTGACAGGGAACAGAAAAAAAAGGGAATTTGACAAGGAACAGAATAAAAAAGACTTAAAAAATACATTACAGGTAGACTATCAGATAACACAAAAATAACTGTACCACAAAGCTCCTATTATTTCTTACTTATTGTCATGATAATGATATCTTGTACATTGTAAATTGACTGTGGTTTTGTGCAAGACCAGACTATTAAACATTTGACTTCAGGAATAAATATATGTACCTCAGAATTTTCAGACCATATCACACATTTACTGTTCAAGAAAGATACCTGAACATACTTAACCCAGCATACCACAAGAAACAGATAATACAAAATATATGCTAAGTAAAGTCTAAGAATATAGATTAAAAGCTTCCTTAATTACGCATGAATGCAAACAAATTGTTTTGTTGGCATTTCAGGACCAATCTTTTTGTAAGTAGGATAAGTGTTTTAGTGGATAACACTTAAGGGGCTGGCGTATTGGCCCTTTCAACTTTGTTGCTGTGCTGCGTCTACTTGGATCATTGTGGGTTTTAGTAGTGCTGAGAGACACGTTGTAATGACTCGCGTTGGCAGTTGTGTTATTTGATTATTATATTTTGAGCACAAACTATGGTATGTATATTTGATATATTGTGTGTTGTACAGATTGACAGTTATAAATCCTAATTGCCATATCTGTGTGGCCATAATTCAATATTTGTAGGAGTTTATGAGAGTGTAAATGGGCGTTCTTATTTGACCACACAGTCTGTGTCAGTAATTGGCGTAAAGGTTTTAGAGATTAGTTTTGTTTAATAAACTAATTTAGTTGTCAATTATACCGCATTGTTATGGCCAGTCTAGCATATGGCTGGAGGGTAGTTAACAACAAATGTTATGATCACAATAATTCTTATTTGTATGATAAATGCGTTTTCAGTGTAGAATTCAATTTGGCTTTAAGTATTTCCTTGTAATATTAATTCATTTATTATAATTATTAATTTTCTTATATTTGCAGAAGAATTACACTTCTGCTACTTCATGACCAGACGACGCGAGCTCTTCTGCCGCACGGGGGCGCATCGGCAGTGATATTGGCAAATCAGACACAGTGCGCTGGATAGGAAGTGCGGTCTCTTTATATATTATACTCTTTGATTCAACGTTAAATTGTCTTTAGATCTATATGTATTAAATATTATTTTCATTAAAACTATAACGCTTATGACATTGCATAATTCAGGATTTAACTTATCTCAATTTCAGAACACACACAGCGACCTTATATCCACGTCTGGTGGGCTACCAAATTTAGAATATTAAACTGAGTTAGGAATTGACATATATATATATATATATATATATATATATGATTATAAAATTTAACAATGATAATATAAGCTATAAAAGTATTATAAACGTAACTATAAAACACGTTGGCAGTGTTACTAAATCTCTGGAAGTAAAACTTATTAACCCAGAATGATCAATTTAATTATACCTATTAGAAAGCTGTGAAATATATTTCCACAGTAAATATATCTCTAAACAATAAATGCATTAAATTATTTATAATGTTGTATATATATATATATATATATAAGCAACAGCACCTTTAGTAGCACATACCATTTTACTGCACGCATTGCAGCCAATCAAGACATTTTATGATTATGATTGGTAACATATCAATTCGTGACCATCACTGCAGTAATTTTCTGAACGTGCATGTGACTTGAATAGAATGTTTACTAACAAGACAATAATATTATCGTGGATTAATCCAATACCAAATATATTAAATATCCCTTTTCAATTATCAGGATTACTTTTGAAATCTAATTTGTACTTGTTGCCCTAGCACATATACATATGTGAAATACAACCTGATAACTGTAATAATCTATGTGTCAAACCAAGAAATATGGACATGACTCATTATTTAACTATGGTGCTAAGCTGTGGAATGCTTTATATCATGAACTGAAAATGTGTAAAGATCTGGGAAATTTCAGAGGAAGCTTTAAGAACTGGAGTGAGCCACTGTGTAAATTTCGTATGTGTGTATAGGGAACAAGTGTAAGTTTGTAAATGTTGTTTTTCCTCAACAATTAAAGTATTATATCTCTTTTTGTATAACCTTTGTATAAAATTTATTATCACTACTGTATAAAAGCTTTTATTTATTTTTATTAAACTTTTGTAATCATGTAATTAATTTCCTTATAATATAAATTTTATATTAAATAATATCCTTTCTCAGTTTTATAACAAGGTACTCATTGTTATAATTACGTGTATTTGTTATACTACAAATACTATACTAATTTACAAGTATGTAGGTTTTCTTGTGTAGCTTTTAGTCAGTTTATCTTTAATTTTACATACAGTGTTATTTCCTATGACTGGCTACTAAGTGTTGTGTACAAGCTGAATGTATGAGGTGGAAGGGTATGGAGTTTGTTAAGTGTGTAAAATGTTATGGGTTGATAGGGGTGTGTAAATGGCTTAAGGGATTATTATGTATCAGTGGTATGAGTGTCTTGTTAATTTCATTATATATATTTTATCATTTTGTCAGCAATATTAGCCTCTGGCTAACATTAAATCTGTTCTAAACACTGACGCTAAAGGGATAGTCCACCATCAGAAAACATTTTGAGGACTAATACAGCTATATCATAAATATCATAAATAAAGTAAAAATGTGTAAATGATCAACTACATATTATATAATCCAGTTCAGTGTTGATTAATCGACTTTTAGAATTACATGAAAATTCAGCTGACCAAATTATGTGGAATCTACATCAGGCCCAAACATTGTTTCCACGTTGAAATGGGGCTTTATATAAACGTTGAACCCACGTCATGATTTCCACTTTGAATACGCTGAACAATTTATATGTTGAATTCACGCCATGATTTGAACATGATCATAATTATGTTATTTGATTTCAGCTTTGACTCCAGGTTTATATTTCTAAATAATTCCAATAAAACATGTAAATTACATCATTTATCGAGACAAAGGCGAGTTATGATCGCTCAGCTTATATTCTATGTAGATTTCGTTTCATTTGAAGATTTCGTTAACTCTGATAAGTTTAGCAATGACAGGGAAACAAATTTCTCGAAAGTTTTCACAATATCTTATCAAGCCTATTTAGTGTAGTAGTCTCTACTTCGTTGAATTGGTTGCAGAAGTTGAGACCGTGTCCATTTATTGAAGATATAAAAATCTATTATATAGTGGCCTACTTAATGTTTTCTTAAATGATAAATAAACTCTCCATTTTATGAACCTCATATTGGGAAAGGGTTTCATTAACTACTATAAATACAGCTTGTTAAACAGATACATGAATTAGTAGTAGTGTTTCACGGATTGGTGTCGACAGGTTGACACTAGATGGTAGAGTACATGCAATCCAGAAATTAAATGGCATCATTTTCTCTCATCGAGACTTGACAACAACGGTCATCGTGTTTTTGTCGAGGGACAATTTAAGGATGAAAAGATCAGTTCAAACCATTGGGAAGTGTGTTCATCCTCATGATTAGCTGATTATTATCAATGTTAAGATCCCCTCCCCAAGAACGTAAAAATCTCTGGTATTGATAATCTCCAATACAAGCTATTTCTTTTCAATCTTTCTGTACTACTACAGCCTGAATGGCGGAGAAAATAGTTTCAGGGAGCTTGAGAAGCAGGTGAGAAAAATAAGATGATCAGAGTGCCGAGATCTCAACCTGGCCTGGATATCTATAGCACTTCCAGTTTATTTCAGAGGTTAATTATGTATACATAACTTATTAATGTTGTATAATGCCTCTTTAATATAAATAACGAATATATGCATGTTATACTGACTTTCATCTTACCACTTACAGACAATAATGATTATAGTTATTATAAGATAAATATATCTATCTTAACAATTATTTACACCTATAGTTTATATTCTTCAAAAGCAGTATATACAAACAATAGCTCCCTTATCCTAGACAGTACAATTTAATTCTGCTGGACATCTTTTTAAAATAGATCTTCTGGATAGGTGTCCAGAGACTACGATCAGAGACAATATGAACTGAGCTACTCCATCTCCAGGCTAGCTTCTTAAGAAGTTAATGTTGACAAAAATAGCTCTAACTGATGATGTCACTGAGTAAGATGGTCATTGAAATAATTCATTAATCAATTAGTTATAAGTATGAGATCATACAATTTCACTAATCAGCACCTGATCAATTTTTACTAATCACTGATGTATATATAATTCTCATATATATATATATATATATATATATATATGTTAAGATACAGATTATATGCAATAAGAACTGTTTCCTTCAACAACCAGCACCAGTTTGCACTACAGGTTCAGCAACAATGTTCATTTGATTCTCAAACAATGTATAATATACCAAAGTTAGGAGCAGCTCAGCACCTACTCACTGATACCAATTAGCCATCATCAGCAGTTTAGGCCATTGTCAGTTCATGCGCTGCAGCATATCTTCCAGTTACCCAGTGATATATCTGCCTTTCTATATCGGTGAGTAGGCCACTGGCTCCAATCCTGAATAGATCCGGCTTTGTCCAATCATCACCCAGCTCTTCTTTTACCAAAGACATCCAAACAAGAGAGTCTTTAGCTGTCCGGATTCCACCTGCTGGCTTAAAGCCAACCTGAACAAAAACACATATATCGAGAGCTTATGAATAATCAACATTGTGTATAACATTGTATACATCCTGAAATAGTAAGCAGTTGACCAGGAGTCTACTTAATATTAATGACGTTGCTATCTCTGGCAAGATCAGCAAACTGAATCTGATTTTCATTATAACTAAGCTTCAAATACACATGTCTTAGTCTGCCTAACCATTTAAATTATATATATATATATATATATATATATATATGAGAGAAAGAGGGTAAAAATATGTTAATCCGGACATCGTTTATCCGACAAATTCACCTTCACATTATTGTCTGCTACGGAATTAGCTCCATTATAAATGGCTCTTTAATCCAGAAAAATCGCGTTCCGTGTTCTGACTTCAATGTGACATTTCAATGTAAAATGACAGTAATGGTTAATTAATCAGCCCACACGCAATAATTGATATGTCGTAACCAATTACAATCATCCTTGTGGCTATATCATACCCAATCATAATCATTCATGGCTAATTACAAACACAAATGTGTGATCTCCATTCAGCAGATCATTTATTGTGTCATAATTGTTGAAAATAAACCACGAGATTAATAGTGTCACTGTGGTTCCAATGGATGTTGCTTATTAGTTTTGTTACATACAAACAGGATATCTTTGTGACCTAAAAATGTGTGACATTTTTATCCGACTTATTATCATGTGACAAACCTTGTTGGATTAACGGATTCTCACTATATATATATATATATATATATATATGCAAAGTACTAAGTATTCTTTTACCAATAAACAATGGGAAAGGTGTTCAATTGGAGTATGGATCATATCAGGCAATAAAGCTGTTCGAGTAAGGAAATGAACGTATTGGAGAGGGTTTTGGAAAGAAGGTTAAGAGAGAAAATATGTATTGATGGAATATAGTTTGGATTTATTCCTGGGATGGGGACAACTGTGAGAGAAATTTCTGGTGAAAAAGAAGGCAATATGTTATGCATTTGTGGACTTGGAGAAGGTATTCAATAGAGTGCCAAAATAAGTGGTCTGGTGGGCTTTGAGAAAACTGGGGAAAAGTCTAAAGGGAAGGTACACCAGGGATCGATGCTGAGTTAATTACTATTGGTGGATGATTTCGTAACACTGATATGTAAGTCTAGGGATGAATTGCCATGGAAGCTGTTGTATGCAGATGATTCAGTGTTGGTTGCTGAGGGCAAGGGGGGGGGGAGCTGAAACAGAAGGTATTGAGATGGAAAGGGTGTATGGAGGTAAAAGGATTGAAGATTAACATCAACAAAACAAAGATGACAGTCTCAGAGAAGAACTGTGGTAGTGTTGAGAGGACAAAGAAGTGGCTCTGTGCTGTCTGTGATGGTGATTGATGTGTTATAACTACTTTTGTGCACATGGTAGGCTAAATGGGCTGAGCGACCTCCAAAGGTAATGAAGCAAAGTAAAAGATGAAACACCCTTCAGATATGCCAATGCCGAGGTTCAAACTCAGGTAGTAGTGATCTGTGATCCAACTTGATACCAGTTAGACCACAGTGTGCTGTCTGTGGAAAGGGTGTTAAAAGTAACCCAGTGCAGTGTATAGTGGATGGGTCCATAAGTGCTGCCTAGGTGTAAGAGGTTTACTAAGCGATAATGATTTATGATGATTGATGTTTTACAGCCACTTTTGTGCACATGGTTGGCTAAATGAACCAAGAAAGGCTAACTAAGTAAAATTAGGAATGCATTTGTGTGCTAGGTATATGAGACAGCAGGTGATGAAGAGGATAGCAACATACTGGAAAAGGTGAATCTGAGAAATGGTGTGTATCTAGACTAAGTTAGAAAGTTTTGTTATCTGGGGGATATGCTAAGTGGAGGAGCAAATTCAGCATCAGTGGTGAGAGTGTGTTGTGCATGGGAAAGTTATGGGAGCTATCAGAGATTAAGACAAGGATATAAGTCTCACTAAAGTTAAAGGGAACCGGTGTGTGCTATGTGTGTATGGAAGTGAGACTTGGGCCATGAATGCAGAGCAGATTTGAATGGACAGAGATGAATGGGAATGGACTGGATAAAGAGAAGCATGCTGTAAGAGGTGGACATAGTGAGAATTACAGGAAGACTGAGGGCGACATGAAATCCGGTGGTAGAGAAGGGTATGACTATGAGAGAGTATGGTTGAATACGGTAGATGTACAAGATTGGGTAAAATGGAGAAAAATGAACCCACTGGTCAACCCCCTCATAATAAAGGAAAACAGCTGGAAAACCAATTGTTGTATATATATATATACACTGGTATATATATATATATATATATATATATATATATACACTGGTGTATATATATATATATATATATATATATATATAGGTATTACCTTGTATCCTGTTTGCTGGTAGTAGTCCCTGATAGCTCTAACCATAACAAGTGCCACAGGTAGTATGGCATTAACAGCCTCCTTACCTGTAGATGTCTTGATATAATCTGCTCCTATAATCAAATATTTAAATATAAAGTATTAATATGGAGTGTCAATAGAACTAGTAATGTTTTCAATGGCAAATATACTGGGATCAACAACAATAGAACTGAGGTCAACAGCAATATTATCTCAGATCAACATCACATACTGAGTGCCAGCATATACCTAGTATATCTAGCAGTCGTAGTAGGATCAACAGTGACATGGCGACTGTAAATTTAGTATTGTAGCTTCCATGCACTATGTGGAACAAGTTGCAAGCTGAGATTAGAAGTGTCTGCTCTAAAGTTGAAATCTGATCTAAAAACTCACCTGTATAACACATTTGAATGGTTCCTGTCGGTAAGTGTTTTTATTTTAAATTGCATTACTTTTCTTCTTAATTTTATTAATGGTAATTGGTAAAAACATATTATATCCTGGACAACTTGAATAAAACCAAAGTAAATTGCAGATAATACTATTTTATCACCTCTCCCAGGTAAACAAATTTTTAACTTTAGGCAAGAGCAATATATACAACTGTTTCTTACTGCTAATGCTTCAGACACATAATATCCTTTTGATCCAGCCAGAATGTTTGATTGGGGAAATTTACATAATAACAATGTATTAATTGTAAATGTATTAATTGTAACCTGTCAGAATAAAAGCTTTACAACTGACTTTTCTAACTGCATTGTTTGTTAATAGCAGATATCCATGTGGAATCAATTGCTCATAGGATAACAAAAATGATGTGGGTGGATGTCATTGTCAATTTTTAGTTTTAAGGTCATTTTCTAGGTCATAAAGTTCACCAAGGTCACAAATGCTGTTTTCACAACTTTATTTGTTTAAGTAGTTTATAACTGCAGCAGAAGCATGAAAATTGGGATAAAAATATATTTTGCAGCTATTGTAACATCCAAATAAGTGAACATTTGAAAATCCAAGATGGCAGCCACTTTTTCCAAGATGGCAACCAGTTTTGGACATAACTTTGCTGAGATTCTGTCGATTTGAGTGATACAGACATTTATTTGTATATTTTTGCATATACTAAAGCCTTTTATGCCATTTTATGCCTATATACTATGCATATACTAAAGCCTTTTATGCCTTTTAAATATATCATTATCATATTTGATTAATTTGAAGCTATTTTAACACAATTGTTTATGCACATATATCTATGGTACAGTAAAGGGCAAAGTATAAAGATATATATTGTCCAACTGGATAGCAGTAACCGACTTCATCACATCCACATGCTGCAGTGTACTGCACATTCTTCTTGAAGCAGGAACATCGGGCAGTCTTGCACTCTGGCTTGCAACTGCATGTCACCAGTTTCAACCAGGCATCTGAGATAGTGGGAGTCTGTCCAGACCACTGTCAGAGACACTGCATCCCTCTTGCAGGTCATGGTGGCAACTAGGGGTGGAACATCTATTTGTTCTTTGTTTGCTTGCAACCAGATCTTTGCCTGGTAAGTAGCACTTATTGCATCTCTAGTTGGGTGAAACATCTCCAGACCCTTCTTGGCTTTACCAAACAGATACAGTCTGGTATTGTTGATGGTTGGCTATATAGGTGACACACAAACTCTTTAACTGGTGGAATCTCTCCATCATGACCAACTCTGCTGATAAGAAATGGGTGCTTCTGGAATGTTTTCCAGCATGACTTCTTCCCATTACCGCTGAAGGCTGAAGTAGTGTCCCAGTCTGTTAGTCAGTACATTGAAGCTCCCTCACAGGTTGTGTAAGTACTGGGTAACATTTCCACTTCTTGGCTGTCCTCAGTGATCATTCACACTTCAGCTACAGAGATGAATTACATTAGAAGCAGCATGACATCTCTGTCTCTACAGATGACCAGTACTCATTCATATCCTCTGTCAGCTGCTTCACAAATATGCAGGATTAACTTCGTGTCCGATTCTTCATGGATTCCTGAAAGCTTGGTTTGATCTCTTGTCATTGATCTCACATCTTTAGCATTGATGAATCCACCTCACGTCACCATCTCATATCAGTGTGGTTGATAAGATCAGATAAGATCGCCTTGTTTTCATCCAAGGCAATGAAGGTGTTCCATATGTTGTGGGAGCAGGATATGTGGTCCTTCAATAAACTTGCGAATTGGCTTCTGTTTGGCCACTCTCTTTGATCATACCAGTACCCTGATTGAGTCCTTCCCTATACAGCTATCTAAAACAACATCAACTCTGGTTATGTGTTCTCCAAAGTAAAGTGTTGCAATTTGCATGAACACACCAGTAAGGTCATCAACAGTTTGGCATCCATGAGGCTTCCCAATGGACTGGATCAGCGCATGACCATCAATTAGCACGCAGGTCTTTATGTTTGGATCTGGAATATCAGAGGGACTGTGATGTTCAGCCATCAAGATGCTGATCAAGTCTGCCGTCAATGTTGTGTTCATCTCTCCTCCGGGCTTTGCTAATGATTCTGGGAATGGAGACAGCTCATGCTTAAGCACATTCACCATTTCTACTGTTCAACCTGTGATGACAATATTAAGCAGATGCTGCAGTAGATTCCTGTCAGCTTTGATTGTTTTCTATACTTTCTGTGTAGTAGACATTTAGCTTTGTACAAGTCAGCAAAAGTCTTTGATTGATGCTTCTTTAGTGCATCATAAAAACCTGTGGTTCCCTCCGCTAGTCGTTCCTTCCCATTGATAATGACTGCCTGCATATCTCTCTCTTCTGCAGTTAAGTGATCACTGACCACCTCACATGGCGCAGTGTCTTTTGTTGCCAGCGACACCAGAGGTTTGTCCATACTCTCTGAGTAGGTGTCTCCATCCTCTTCTGCTGATTTCATGTGTAACCAGGACACATCAAATGCTCCGAGTTGCATAGCAAGCTTCTTCACATCATCAGCATCATGCCTTGTTACAGGAGGAAGACTGTCAGAATGGTCTCCTCATCGTCATCTTCTAGATTAAAGAGTGACCTGGTTTTTTGTAAATGCGGGATCTTTCTGACCATGGAACATAAAACTTCTCTCTGGCTTGGTCATTTCTTGTGATGCCGATGATGCCATTATGCATTTTGGATGTCCTGTTGATCCATTTAGTTTCCTGATCAGCAGAGATTTCGTTCAATTGCTTTTTGGTCCTCTTCACTACACTGTTTCCATCAAGAAACTCTGCATCGACTTCTGGTGCTGTGTTCTCAAGGAGTTTCATGCCTGCAAGGTAAACTGGCCCCCATCTTGCATAGTTTGTGTGGTCATATATTGTGAGCAATGAAAGCATTGCAGTGAATGCTTCTTGGTGTAGAATCCAGTTGCCATTCCTCTCAGATCTGATGAAGTCCAGCAGGATCTCAACCATGCTCATATAAGCTGACCACAACATGAAGTTTGCATTATCAGAGTGCGCTTGGTCAAACTCCTCCATGAGCAAAACTCGACCTCCTTAGTACGAAGTGCATCTGACAGAGTTTTGCTCTATGGTCAGTGTTGTTTTGCTTCTTAAACACCTGACCCACACTTTGGGCAAACTCTTCAACTGCCACAGCCAGCCATGACTTGAACATTGGCCACTTGAGGTGTCAGAGAGCTTCATATGTAAGTTGATGTCTTCTGAGTGCACAGTAGTAGGCCTTGCCATCCAGAATAGTGTGAGTGGTTTTGGCTTCATATACAGCTGCTTCAGTCCATAGGTCATCCAGTACTGCTCTGTACATGTGTTGGCCAATGCATTTGAAGAAGTTGAAGCGGATGTGTAGTCCTCCCATGAGAAAAATGACACTTTCAAACTTGTGATTTGCCCACATTAATTCCTCGCCCCTGCTGTACAGTGCTTGGTCAGCAATAATTATTGTGTGTTTCTGGCCCATGTGGTGTGAAACAGCCATAAAACGACTGATCACTGCGGTGTGGGTATCATTGTCATCTGCTGGTACCTGGAGAATGGGCAAGATCCATGTGGTTGTTACAGTAGGGTTAATGACACTGGTGCCTTCGTTTATATTGCTCACCAGGAAGGAGCAGGATGTGTGTCGGTGATTTGTGGCCTGATCTACATGTACCAGTACACATAATGACCGTCATCTTCAGGATTGTGTTTAAAATGGCTAAAACTAAAGTAATAGTATACTGGAGAGGATTTAGGATATCATAAATGGTTGTGTAATGCCATTTGGAGAAAAAAGTGGTCACCATCTTGGATAAGGTGGCCGCCATTTTGGATTTCCAAATGTTCACTTATTTGGATTTTAAGAATGTTTCAAAATTTGTTATGCTAATTATCATACTTCTGCTGCAATTATCAGCTGCTTAGACAAATATACTTGTGAAAACGTCATTTTGTACTTTGGTGACCTGTATGACCTTTAAAGTGACGTTGAAACCTAAAATTGACAATGACATCCACCCACATCATTTTGTCATCCTATGAATGATTGATTCCACATGGATATCTGCTATTAAAAAATGATGCAGTTAAAAAACTATTCTAGGGGCATTTTCCAAGTTTGTCTGGTCCACTATAATTGTTACAGTTTACAAGATGTCAGAATAAAATAAAGTGACATTCTAAACAAAAGACTAGAAGCAATATCTCAAACAAATAACCTAGAAAAATCAGATGTAAAGTTTTTATTCTGACAGGTTGTACTCAAACATTTACAATTAATACATTGTTGTTATGTAAATTTCCCTAATCAAAATCCTGGCTGGATCTAAAGGATTTATCATAGAACAGTTTTATTTAGCTAAAACACATACAAATTACAGCTTTTAGTTGAATTGGAAATAGAAAATTTTCATGGTTAACCAGACAACCTCATAAACAATGCTACAAATATCATATCATATTCTGACTGCTGTTTGTTTTGTTGTTCGGGGAGAATCCCCAGGCTGTCGCTTATTCAACACAGCCTCTATGTTGGAGTGGTTGAGAAAACTCCTCCCCTACTACTCGCAGGGGAGCAGTACGGAAAGATGGAGCCAAAATACCCAGAGGGTGGTCAATGCCAGAGTATTTTCTGTCTTCAGTGGGTCTTTAACGTCCCCCTTTATTTTTAATAATTCAGTGGAGACTGCAACATCATCAGCAGCTTAAATAATTGTTTCTGTGCACTGAAGGAAGTTCAATATATCATCCTTTTTGGGAATAGGAAAGAAATGGTGATTTGTGTCACTAACCACATTTGCTGCCCATTGAATTAAAGTAAAAAATAAAGTGTTTAATGACATATTTTGAATAATATAAAGACAAACCTGCCATCATGCAGACCATACTGGCTTTGTAAACATTCTCTAAACATCCTAGTTCACCTGTTGCTAATATTGTCTTCAAGTGACAGTCTCCACAAGCTTCCTTCATAGTATGAACCTCATTATAAAGACCTGAAACAGAGTGACCAAAGACTCCTATTAGGAACCTATCTTATATTGAAAATAATTTGGCATGTTAGTCAATAGAAGTAAACAATATTTGAGAAAGGACTGTTTTTAATCACTTTTCTGTAATATATTGCCTTTAATCTGTCTACTGTTATTCTGCTGGTAAGATGGGGCAGTTTAAAATTTGATATCTGGAAATAAGACTGTATATAGTTATGACAACACACACACATACATACACCCCCCCACCACACACACAGTATAACATACACAAACTGGAATGTGTGAAAAAATTGGAATGCTGTTTAAATCCCTTTCAGATGAAAATTAATTTTTCTCATTTACTATGGTCATCAATTGCATTGTAAATTACATGGTGTGCTAACAGACACGACACACTTGAGACTTCTCTGCTGCAAAGTAAGTACTATCACAAACAGTCAAGTTACATGTTCCTAATTCATAACTACAAAAATCAAAAGACAGTTTTGATTTTTTCTCAATGAAAATTGTTAACAAACCATATACTATACAAAGAAATAATATTCCTGCATGGTAATCATATATTTGGTGCCGTCTGATCTTTCATTTTCTTGTAAATGTGAACTGCCTGAAATCACTGGATATTTTAAATTTATTGGTAAATTAAGTATGTATACATTATCATTCAACTGATATCAGTTCAGGTTGTTGCACATGTACAGTGTATATATACAGTCATACTAAATTTTCCAATTGCTTGAAATATCATTTAAGGTAAGTTTTATTGTGTGTGTGTGTCTGTGCATGTGTTTACTATAAATGTATTACAATTTTCAAGTACTTACTTCATGGCTGACAGAGCCAAAACTAACTCACAGGTATTAACATTTATTGTATTAGCTAACGGTTATATCATTAATAGTTCTATCTGTATTATTGGGATTAAAATTTACTGATATTTAGGATGTTTGCTATTTTATGGCCACTTATGTGTCCATCATAGGTTAAAAGAACCAAACAAACTCTAAAGGTAATGAGGCAAAGAGAGAGATGAAACACCATTCAGACATGCCAATGCCTAAGATTTGATGGTTGAGATCTGTAGCCAACAGTACTATCAGTTGGATCATGGCAGAACCCATCTAAATTTAAGAAACAGCCAGAATGTTATCAGTGGTGCTCCTTGATACAAGTTTTACTGCCTGTGTATCAGACACCATTAATTCTTACGATTATAAATAAAAGAATTGAAGTTTTGATACAACAACTGACTATGATTTTAACTGCATGCTAGAGAACCCATGAGGGTATTGGAAACAGGTCAGCAAAATAAGACTGGATAAGTTAATTAACATTGGGGCTTGTTATGAAGGGGAAGTACATATGATAACTATTTTACAATAGCAAGGCAATGTTAGTGCCAATTGACTACAGTTATGATAATCCCTTGAATTGGACAAGATTAGAATTTATTCTATATACCTTGCCAGTCAGCAGATAAGGCCAACTGTCTATTAATAACTATATCTATCTCAGCTGCACCATCAGCTACAGCTGAACGTATCTCATCGAGACGTGTCTTTAGTGGTGTCTGGCCAGCAGGAAAACCTGTCGCAACTGAAAATATAGAGAATTGATTAGGGCATAATTCGAGATTATTATAATTTCATGCATATTAAATTGAACGCTTAATTACACCATTCTAAATTGTGTTATATCATATCTTTAATTATATATAATGCTTAGAAATTGATAAGGGAAGTGATGAAATGATACTCCAAAATCAAGCACTGTCACTTTCAGAGGTTGAGCAGCAGAATCCTGTAAAAGTATTGAATGTTGAATCATGTAGCAGGTCCAGAATCCATTAATGTATCAAACTACAGACAACAAAAGCTGGACTAATATTCATCAAAATTAAACTTGGAAAGGAAATATTATCCATGGCTGCTTGGTTATGAAAAACTCATGACAATCTTTTACATAATGTATACCACAAATGTTTAAACTGGAATTTTGTTTAGTACGAAAGTGACGGGTTTTGGGACACATGGATACAGGGATATTCCTTTTGGAAATATCAAACAAGAACAAGTAGAATCATTTGATTTTAAAAACATAGGTTGTGAGCTATTGGAGCATCCAATTAATTTATAATTGGAATCATGAAAAAGATGGCTGATGCGTTCCACAGCACCAAACATTACTAGTAAATTAGCAAAAATAGAAGGTATTGTGAGTCTTGTGATAGAATATTATCAGGGACTTCTTCAAAATAAATTACACATACACATTAAATTCTCCTCTGTCTTGTTGCAAATGTGGGAGCACAAAATTACATTTTGCATTGATTACAGTCTCTATTTCTAGACTCAAGTGGAACATATGGCTCATGAACTATTCATATGTTACTGCAATTCATACACAAGGAAACACTGTATATAAAACCATAAATGTGGAAAATATTCATCATAGCAAAATCATGCTAATCACTAACATAACCCAGTTATGTTAATGCTCCCTCTAAGTAAGGTTTAAAAGATACTGTGGATAGATGAGATGATCCTGGCTGGAATTGTTGAACCTCTGATAATTCTACAGATGGTCTTCAAGGTGTTAATGATAAAAGGATGTATATTGTGGATGTTATTTGGGTGGATTCGTTGCTAAGATCCCTTGAATAAAACATGTTGTTAATGATGATGATGATAATTTTATAGCTTTAAAAGAAATAAATATTACTTTGAGAAGCCAACCAAAATCAGTGTACAGAAATATAATTACATGATACTTGAAATACAATTAGAAATATTGACTAAGAAGTATTACTAACAGAAGCAACCGCTAATAGTTGAGTTAAGAATAAATTATCAATTTTTAAAATATAACCAACCTTTAATGACTCCTTTTTCATAATAATAATAATTTAATATAGCCCCAATACCAGGGTAAAGATAATCTTTTGTGTTTTACAAATATTAAGAAGTTATTTAAAAATTTCATAATAATTAAACATTTACAACAAACATATCGGCTAGGCACAATTGAACAGGTGTATTTTTAGCACTGCATCCTGCTGTCCCAGTATTATAGCACCTCTGACGGTAGATACTAAGGCATTCCAATCATTTGGACATGAATTTCTAAATGATATATTGTCATATAGTCTAAAACACGGTTTTATTAATAAAGTGAGATCTGCTACATTAAACGTGAGCTCCTATTCAAGATAATTAGCATATACCATAAAGTACATATTAAAATAATAATAATAATAACGATACCTGATGCAACAGGAATATCTGGTGCTTTGATTTTCTTCAAGCCTTCAATACAGTTAGCTACCTGATTTGGATAAACACACACAGCACCAACAGTGACTTTAGAAAGAAGAAAGAAAGGAATCATTGAGCAGACTACTAATGTAATAATACAAAATATAATTAATGCACACACAAACAAATGCAAATATAAAATGGAAATAAACAAACCAATGTTCAATGTACAGTCACATGTCAAATGAAAATTATGATTATTTCTATTTTGTTCAGTATATATTTAGGTTAAAGAAACACAATATTCAAAATGTGTACCATGTTTATTTAGCTTTAATAATTTCAGTAGATCTTCACGAATTGGTTTTGCTGCCTTATAACAAAGCCTGGTCACATTGGTTTTTGTGTCATCTCCTGCTAATGTTGTTAGATCTATACATGACACAACGCGCATTAACCATGCAGCCTGAAAAATATGAGAGAAACCTACATATAACTGATTGCTATGACATATCTGTATGCTTGCATTTTTTACCATGTTTCACAGTTTAAAATCAATCATTTTTAATTACATGGTAGCTCTTCTATGCTGTTTTATCTCAGTTTCCAAATTAGTTACCAATGCATGACTGATAATTGGTGAAAATAACCCTGTTTATTAAGACACGGAGCAAATGTGTTCCTAATCTCTGATTGGATTATGAAAACCAACAATTCATTTCATTTTTATTTCTACATTCTCCTTTATGATTTTACATAAAAAAATAAGTTGCATGTCAGGCAATGACTGAAGATAGATACTCAGTTTTGCAAATAAATTCCTGTGAGCTTTTCTCAAGGTATCCTTGTTTTTCAACCACATTGACAGTGTGCTACATGGAACACCATATTCTTTAGCAATTTGAGCCTTAGCTTTCACTTTTTTGTCAACTTCGTAAAGACCTTGTAACTTTTTGTCATTGCATTTGCTAGTCAATGCGATTTTTTATTACTGATAGAAAATTGTTTCTATTTAAACAGGTTGGCAACCCAATCCAAAGTTCGCAGTTTATCATACGCCGCAATACCATTTGAAGTGAAATGTGTCATACTGGTTGTTGCATTTATGATTGCAATGATCATTGGACTGACTGACAATTTAAATTTCAATCATCGTATTTTGTTATAACCAGTGCAATTTATATTGATTTAATGCTGCTGGGACCGAAAAATCACTTCGCCCCAAGCAAGTTTTCGTTGTATAAATTTCATTATATTCCAGTTTCTTTATTATGGAAGTGAATAGACGCTTGACCGGACGATATATATATATATATATATATATATATATAGACAGAAATTTTAAACATTTATTCTGTACAAACAGTAATGGATACATGATTAAGGTTTCATGTGGTGCAAAAGTTATAAACAACAAGTAAAGGTCACACAACACCATTGCATATTACAAATAAAAATGGAATTAGCAAAAACAAAGTCATGTATGGATAGGGTATTAAACATTTATTTAAATTATAATATGACATAAGCATATCATAAATGAGAATATTTTCTGCCAATGAAGTTACAATATCACATACCTGCCACTTTTTTTTCACACATCTTCTTGTACCAAGTGTTTCTGCCCTCCTCTTAACAGCTGGCAGGTTGATAAATATGTTATCTATCAAGCTGGAATCTAAAGATGATAATAACTGTTTTAAATACAAACTTATTTTAGCAAAAATTGGATGGTTCTCAGACAGAGATAGTCTGTAACATAAAACACGAATTAATTAATGAGACTATAAATAAAAGAGAAAACAATCAATGATGTTTGGACTTTGACCTAGGAGAGATTTGTAAGGCATCTTTTGGTAGGAATCAAAGCATGATAAGTGCATCATATGAATATGGTGATAAACAAAATCATATTTTGTTGTGATTGCTTATTGACGGTTCTCCACGTTTTACAATTTTACATTCAGAATGTTGATTTGTTCAAAGTATGGTTGTAGCTTCTCAGATCAATACTACCATGTGCACAAAATTGACCGTAAAACATCAATAGCCATTTTAGATCAATACTACCATGTGCACAAAAGTAGCCATAAAACATCAATCACCATCTTAGATCAATACTATTGTGTGCACAAGTGGCTGTAAAACATCAATAATCATCTCAGATTAATACTACCATGTGCACAAAAGTGGCCATAAAACACCAATCATCATCTCAGATCAACAATACCATGTGCAGAAAAGTGGCTGTGAAACATCAATCATTATCTGAGATTAATATGTTAAAACACACTAAATTAATGAACTGGCTGGAATCATTGGCTTCAGTGTGATTATCTTCATTATCACGGAGGTAAGTCTGCCATCATCTTCTAGGAGTAAATCTAACACATATCATCCAGGCAATGGGGTAATCATAATTAGTAATTGTAATCGAGTGTAATCGTTTAAATGATCTCAAATAAATTTAATCACCATTTCGATTGTAATCGATTCCATTGTAAATGTAATCATAATTAGTGATTACTTTCAAGATTACTGAAGGTTTTTGATTATTTACCATGTTATATCGTGCCAAATCATATATATTATCACAACCTTCAGAAAACAATATTATGTGGTTTCAACCCCATCCCAACCTGGAGTGAGTCTATAAATTGTACTTCTTGTATATATTATAATTATCCTATATATTACATAGAACTTACCTGACTAGAGTTACACTATTTCCCTCACACATAATAAATCTGACACTGATTATTAATATTACCACACTTTTTACTCATATGCCAATAATGCAACATGATAGCTTTTAATAGATATTTTAAATTGACATAAACTTTTTAAATAGAATCTACTTAAATTTCGTAATTCGACTAATCATTCATAGCCTATTATTATTAAGTTAATTAACAGACATTTAAATTATTACAAATTATCATTACTGTTAAATTTGTTGAATCAATAAACGCCAGTATTGAGCATAGAATTAAAGACTAATGGAATAATATCATTAACATTTATTGTAATCACAGTAAATGAGTAGATCAAATCAATAATAATGACAGTAGCCATGGCATGATGATGATGAGTAGACGGGAAGTACTGTCATTTGACTTGTGTAACAGTTCTTAAATAAAGGGATAACTCAATTATCGTTAATAAACAATACCCTGTTATGTAGTTTAATGATAACCATTCAATTTCATATCGGTTAACATAATTACATACTATAATCTGTCCCTTGATTTCTGGCAGACATTTTTCTAGACTGGCCACTGACAAACAAACCTTTGGCCCGATTTGTCGATTTATCAGCATCATAATTTCGTCATTATTCGTTAGGTGGCAGCACTAATGACCACCACTAACACTGATATTAGTTGACGTTAGTTATTTGACATTTTATTTTAGTAAAATCATAAATTGATTTGTAGGCATCATATAGTCTCTCTGATCAAATCATGTTATGCAGCTGACTATGTAATGAAGTGTATCACTGTAACTATTTCCTCTTCACAAGGAAGCCGTACACAATTTTCTAGTTATTCTTGGAACGTGTTCTCTAAAGAAATCAAACACATCATCAGAACGCTTTCGATTTAGTGTTGTCAAATTTGGTTTGGCGACAGCTTGTCATTCGAGTTGAAATACGTATGATTACAGCGTTGCACTTAACACACACACACACACACACAGCAATACACCGCCTTAGGTCATTTCGGTCTACAGCAAATTAGCCTTTCCACCACTTTTCTTGAGTAAATTTCAGTTCTACGAACGTCATTACGTTCGACGTCACGTTACTCATCTACCTCACCTACCTCATTATAAACGGGCCTGAAATTTTTTAAATGTGTATACAATAATATATTTACACAGTCAAAAGGTTTCCCAAATTAGTCAAAATCTCAGTGTTAGTTATTAAAATCAATTTAAGTTAGAGATATATTTTCCCCTACAAATAAAGTTACGGTGGTTTTAAAACTTGCTTTGCTAGCATCTCACATGGCTGCAGCTCTAATCGAGAATCTTCGTAAAACTTCGGAATGTGACGTTATGTTTGACAAATATAGACGTCAAACACTCGCCGTGACCTCGCTGTTACGTGTTGCATATACAGAATAATATATATATATTGTCTTTGTTAAACATTAAAAAAAATGGTGTAGTGTGTCGCATATAACTGTGCAAATGGATCTGCTAGTGGATGGAGTATGCATTCAGTTCCCCCTTCCCCCCCCCCACCACAAACAAGACTCGTTTGCGCAATTGGTTGAGAAACATTAACAGAGTGCAGTGGAAGCCAACTTCTCAACTTATCACTTTGAGGAATGTATGTTCGCTATTTCGCCGTCTATGGCACGATCAGTTGGATATGACATGAATAGTGTCAGGCTCAGAGAATATGCCATTCCAACCATATTCGACAAACTGGGTAATGCTAAGCCCAAACGAATGAGCAGTTTGATGGAGAAACTTAATAGAAAACGGGTATGTATGAGCGATAACAGGGTAATCGTGGGATCAAACTATTGGACATTCACCAGTTCACGTATGCGTGAATAAGTAAAATTTCACTTATTCGCATTTTTACGTAGGCCTACCGGAGAGCTTAAATATAGAGAGGCGTTACTCTTACCGCGCCATGTTGAATTTTGAACCAATGGTGTCTCCAGCGACCGGAGGTATTTCTCAGATAAACAAAAGCTCTCTGGTTGTCCACATATGATCGTGTACATATGTGTGCATGGTTGAAATGAATTGCCAATACTAGTACTATATGTTACATGATCACATATTATTTTATTAATTAACACTTTAATTTTGCACATATGATATCGAAAAAAACGAAGCTTTGTGTTATGCTTAGGTGCACATACGCAAAGGCACAATGGTCATCTTAGAACGGTGCAACAGAACTGTTTATTCTCAAGATACATAGACTGATATGTACACTCATGGCAGTCGGCCACTACAACATATGATTGTTTATAAGTAGCATACATTACACTGTCCACACCTAATGTAAAAGTTAATTAAACATTAATTTTGCATTATACAAAAACTGATACTTATAACTAGACTAATAATTATTTTTCTTTTGTCAAGACTGTGCTGACTATTGTAAAAGTAATCTAACAAGATAACCTGTACACACGCACAACAAAATGTCTGAGAAATTATAGATCAAATATCTTCTTGGGCTTTCTGTCTCTTAACGGATAACGTCTTGGAGTAGTTAGTGTATCGGGTGGTTTATCTGTGGGAGTTGGTGGTGTGGTATTATCCTGGGTAACACTGGTATTGGACGAATCTGAACTCTGATCTGATTGTACTGGGCTTACAACTGGATTTACATTAGTCGGTACACCACCAGGTAGTGTTACTGGTATTTGGTTGGGTGGTGCAGCGGTGGGTATCACCTGTCTAGGTATATATTCTGGCTGGTGATCTGAAATAGTCTCGCCTGATCTTAGTAGATGATCAATATGAATATGGCGTACATCCTGGCCTACACAAACAAGATACGTAAGTGGACCTAATCGTTTAACAATTGTTTCTGGCATCCACTTTTCCTCTCCATTTCGATGGCTTCGGACTCGAACTATATCACTGCACTCAAATTGTCTAAATTTAGTGGATACATCTGATGACTGTTTATCTACTATCTTACTGCTCAAGTCAGGTTTTATCAGATTGAATCTGGTACGTGGTTGTCGTTTCAAAAACAACTCAGCTGGAGACCTGTCTGTGCTGGTATGTGGAGTTATTCTATACATCAACAGGAAATTAGATAACTGCTGGCTTCGAGACATGGATGGAGACTTCCTTAGTCCTTGTTTCAACGTCTGAACACAACGTTCAATACAACCGTTACTGGCTGGATGGTATGGTGGTGTCAATGTTTGCTTGATACCATTTAGCTTCAAGAACTGGGCAAACTCTCGGCTTGCTAACTGTTGTCCGTTATCAGACACTACCTCATGGGGAATGCCGAAAGACGCAAACAAGTTGCGAAGAATCTCGATGACTCTCTGAGAGGTAGTACTTGCAGTGGGGAATACCTCTAACCACTTGGAATAACTGTCAACCACCAGAAGGTAGTTTGTTCCCTCGTATTCAGCAAAGTCAATATGTAGCCTTTCCCACACATGACTTTGATACTTCCATGGTGTTAACGGTCCAGTTGGCGGTGTTTTGCGACACGATAGGCAAATTTTGCAGCTGCCAACTAACTTTTCTATGTCACTGTCTATACCCGGATACGATAGATAACTTCGAGGCAAACCTTTCATGCGAACAGTGTCTTGATGTTCCTCATGTAAGTCATGTAGCAGCTGTGGTCTGTATTTAGTTGGAATTACAACTCTTAACCCCCAAAGTATACATCCTTGGTCTACGGACAACTCATCTTTTCTACGAAAGTAGGACTCCAATTCATCATCATCAATCATCATCCAAATAATTAGCACATGGTTCAACACACGTGAGAGCACTATCTTTCCGCGTTTCTTCACTGATCTGTTGAGCAGTAATGGGTAAATCGTTGGTATAGGTAAAATAATTCACCCGTAACTCTGTGGCTAAAGTAGATCCTAAAACTGGGAAACGCGATAACACATCAGCGTTTGTGTAATCTTCCGATTTCCTATACTGTATAGAGTATTGATAGGCCATCAGTATCAATGCCCATCTCTGTAACCTCAGAGCTGATAATACCGGTATACCCGTTTTAGGACCAAATATGGTAGTGAGAGGTTTGTGATCCGTTATTAGATTAAATTTCCTTCCTTACAAGTATTTATGGAACTTTTGAACACCATAGATGATTGCTAGAGCTTCACGCTCTATCTGCGCATAGTTTTCTCTGCAGGTGTTAATGTACGTGATGCAAAGATTATAAGGCCGTTCATCACCATTCGGCATGGTGTGCGAAAATACGCATCCAACTCCATAAGGGATGTATCACATGCTAGATGCAATGGCTTTTTTACATCATAATGTACAAGCAGACTGTCACAGACATTTCTTACAGTCTTGAAAGGCTTTCTCACACTCGGACGTCCACTTCCATTGAACATTCTTTCCTAACAAGAAATACACAGGGGCTAACTTAGTAGACAGGTTAGGCATAAACTTGCCATAATAGTTTACTAAACCTAGGAACATACGAAGTTCCTCCACATTGTTAGGTTTCTTGGATTCCAAAATAGATGCTACTTTCTCCTTTGTGGGATGCAGTCCATCTGCATCTACTTTATGGCCTAACTACTCGACACTAGCTTCCATGAAGCTACATTTGGAAGTATTGACACGAATGTTATGACGTTCTAGCCTGTGTAAGACTTCTTCAAGAATTGTTTCGTGTTTCTCCTGATTAGATGATGCAATCAAGATATCATCAAGATAGCACGTAACATGCTCCAATCCACTAAGTACTTGATCCATAACATTCTGAAAGATCGACGGTGCTGTCGATATGCCATATGCGAGGCGCTGGTACTGGAAAAGTCCTTTATGGGTGTTCACAGTGAGGTATTCCTTTGATTCCTCAGATAACTCTAGCTGTTGATAAGCATTTGACAAATAAAGCTTAGTAAACACCTTACCTCCTGCTAAATTGGCAAAAAGGTCCTCAGCTGTTGGCAACGGATAGCATGTATCCCCCACGACTTTATTTATGGTGACTTTATAAACTCCACATATTCTAATTGATCCATTTGCCTTTGGCACAACCACAATCGGGGCTGCCCACTTGCTTCTTTCCACCTTTACAATGACACCATTACTCTCAAGTCGATACAATTCCCGCTCCACTTTGCATAAAGCACCGATCTAGGTTTATGAAAGATTGGGCTTGAATGTGGTTTCAGCATGATGTTGGCTGTGAAGTGCTTAATGGTACCAATACCCTCTTTAAACACTGATGGGTGTGCTGCTATAATTTCATTTATCTTCTGTGCGCGCGTCTGTGGCATGACTTGAAAAATACTCTTCCAGTCCAGGTGAATAAACTTCATCCAATCACGACCTAACAAATGGGCTCTGTTGTTACCCCTGGCAATCAATAACGGCAACTTGAATGACTGGTTCTGGTACCGAAGGTGAGTAATTACTTCGCCTAACATCGGTATACGATCTCCTAAGTAACCAGTAAGAACCGATTCTGGTGTTTGCAGAGTAAGATGTGATAGATGATTATGATACAGCGATTCAGAAATGATAGATCGTGCAGCACCTGTGTCCATAGTGAACGTTATCTTTGTCCCTTCAATTTCGACTGGAACCTTAATTTCTTCTAACTTACCTTGGGTTTCTGTACTGTACACGGTATATAGCGGTACTGTGTCAGGGTCGGTTGACTCATAACTAAGTCCTTGAACTGTATTTACACTATCGCCAACCTGATGAGTGTTACTGCTGTACCTCTGATATCGTGATGATTTACATGCTTTAGCAATATGTCCAATTTTGGAACATTTATGACATGACCATTTCTTGGCATAACAACTGTCTGGATTATGCTGACCATTACAGCGATAACATGTTTTACGCTGTTTGTTAGCGTTCTTTTGTCTTGACTTCTGTGAGTCACTCCATTTATTTTGCTTTGACTTCGGTGAGTCACTCCAATTTTTGGTTATCCTATTTACACTCTGTGTAACAACTGATGTAGATTGGCACGACTTCGTCTCATTGTGCGCTAATTCCATTGCCTGAGCTTCAGAACAAGCTTTATCCCAAGTAAGATCTATTGTTGTTGCTAAAGAGAACAATCTAGTCTTTATTGCTGGACTCCGTACACCAATAAGAAGTCTGTCCCTCAGAGTTGCTGGTTACGTGAACCAAAAGTGTATCTTTCACCAACAACACTGTGCTTAGGTTTGTAGTAATCCTCTAATAGCTTAGTCAGATCACTGTAAGACTTTCCTGCCACATCATTAGGAGTTACCAATGACACGAGCAATTCAAATGCACTAGCACCAATTAATGCTAAGAAAACGTTCACTTTATTGTCGTTCTCAATTTTATTGATGTTCATCCATATTTATAATCTCTTCTGATAGTTTTTCCACTCTTCCTTATCAGAATTAAATTCTCCAATATTTCCTATTAGAGCAGCTGCAGCCATGGTAATTGATTAAACAATTACAAATCGTAGTGTTCGATTGGTCACGGTGATCTGCGATATATGATTTTTTCCGGCGTCACGTAAGCCTATTTACAAAATTCCAGGAAATATCCCAAAATGGACAGCGGCAACGAGTTGTCACGTTTCGCCCAAATCCAGACATGGCCCGACAAAAGCTAACAAATAAAGTTACAAAGACTGCGTAACTTGGTAAATACTGAGTTCCTGTGATGCACCAATAGTTTACCAAACTGAATTTCCAACACAAAAGATGACAAATCCCAACTAATCGTCGCCAAATGTTATGTTTAGGTGCACATACACAAACGCACAATGGTCATCTTAGAACGGTGCAACAGAACTGTTTATTCTCAAGATACATAGGCTGATATGTACACTCATGGCAGTCGTATATCATGGCCAAGTAGCATACATTACGCTCTGAAACTGTAAATAAAGAATTAAGTGATTTCACAGCCCAGTCACTTAATTCATAGCCTACAATTTGCGATCAATTGACAGCTGATCAGAAAATAATTGAACGTGGTTTAGGTTATTTCACAGCTTTGTGTGTGGAAGGCGTATTCTTCATAAGTTTTTTAATGAAAACAATTAGGTATATATGAGGTAAATGCATACAAACATACTTTCATCATGTCAGTTTATCATAGTCGATTTTTATTTATTTATTTGGATATATACATATAATGAGATATACAGCTATTATAACGCAACCATAACACAATTCACCATATATTCATCATATCCGTTTATCATATATTAACTAAAAAAATCATAAGTTCATTTAAAGTCTACACCTCAAATAACATAGACCATGCAATATAGGCCTGCCCAGCTGAGAACAAAGAATATACATGGAATATTAACAATGTTTATGTTTGCGTTAACATGTTAGAGATAGAGAAATTAGTACTTTCATACAATAAGCAGCATCAAATATCTTGTGCCACGGGTTCATCTCCAGTTACAATTAGTCATTTGTTATCAAATGGACAGAATAACCCAAATTGCGTCCAGCTCTAAACAACCACTACTACAAAAATATGACATTTAGTCCAGATCAGGGAACTGTTTAAAGTTAGACAGAATATACTCAGAGATGTAATAGACATATGCATTGACTACTGTAACAGATAATTCAAAATTATCTATCACGTCAAATAACAGTAAATCTGTATCCAAGAGATTGGCTTGTTTACATGGTATCTCATCATCATAGAACTTCAAGGACTGAAACAGAGCAATAACTTGTAAAATAATGACTTGAACCAAGTGCATACACAATGTGCAAACACATGTTTTCCTTTTTTTCAAGTTGGTTAAAGAATTTAAATTAAATTAAAGCACATGAGCTGAACATTCAAGCACTAATTCAGGTGCTGGTAATCCTTTTTTGGGTATTAAGATATGAAATGGGCTGACAAAATTTCATGGGTTTGATGCCTTGTTTCTTATTTAATTAATACCAATTTTCACCATTAATATTTATAAATATTAATTACCATCACAGCTGGCCCTGTCTCCTGTATAGGTCTCCTATTTGTTAATACCTTCTTCTTTAATTTCAGTGGATGCATGTGGTGGATTTGGTACATCAAAAATAGTTGGAATACCATTCTAGATAAATTTATCTCTTGTCTGGTTCATCAATTCCGTTTCAGTGAAGTGCATATCATACATTCTACAATTATAATTCAAGTAATTTAAATATTTCATCATATATCTGAACGACAGCAATTAATAACCCATCTTTTATTTCTGTCAATAGAATTTTTTTACAAAATGAATGTTTCTACCGCTAGTTGAGGTATTTAATAATTAATTTCATAACATTTAAATTATAAATAAAAGTCCATATATATATATATATATATATATATATATATATATATATCAATAAGTACAAAAAGCTTACGTTTAACAATAAATATGGATGCAGGTGATCATGTAAATACTCAGCTATTTATAATTACCGTAATTAGGGAAAACATTTCTGATTATAGTAATGTAATTTTAAAAGTCCAATTATATTATTAACAATAACAAAGTAAAATATACCTCCCGCCCATAACATCTTCAATAGCTCCAGTACATGTAACTGTAAGCTTATGTATATCTTACATACTCATTTTGTGATTAATAGGTTGATATTGTTCAATAAAATTTAATAAGATTTTGTCTGAAACAAATATAGATCTATAGATAGATCTTGCTTGGGCCTACTGCTTGGGTCATGTCAAGTAGGGGTGTGTCTACTTCAAATTGTTATGCTTATTTTTAAAATATACTTTATTTTTAAAAAGTGGGATCATATCAAACCAAAAACGGCGGAGAATGAACCAGTGCCATTAGGCGCCATGTTAACGAAGGGAGCTGTTCGTAACACTCTACCTCCGGTCGCTAGGGCCCTGGCGCTCCATGAATTCAAAATGGCGTCTCATGTTAAAACGCGAAGTAACACGTCTTGTTATAAATAGTCTTTGGGCCTACTCAAAGCTTCTTATGGCTGTGTATTGTAGACACTACTAAACTGTTAAAATGGTAGCTAGGTGTTCCACCGAGGGCGACACATTCCTGTATAGGCCACATATGGGAGAGTCCGATGCATCCATCGGGCTCTCGTGTATCGAAAAAAATAACACTTTATTTTAAATGACATTATGTTATAGGATGAGAGAAATATTCGCATTCAGTCCCAGTGTGTTGACTTATCAATTAAGCATATACCAACACAAACAAATACACACCAATCGAACTCTTGTTGTGGGCCGGGTGTCGGCGGCAAAGGTGGTTGTTCTAAATCCACGTCTGCACAAGTTTTCTACAGCTAATTCTAATACCGCCTGTGACCCCTTTTCGCGAGTGGTTCAATGCTGTAGGGCTTGATATCCCCGAGAATGTCAAAACATTCGACGGAATCTGATATTTTGTCTGTCAGCTTGTCAGGACGCCTTGTAAATAAAGTTGTGTCACTATGTGAGGTTTGTCAAAGATGAAGTCACACAATAATCCCTAACAGGCATAGTATACACTAGCAATGGCTCGTGAAAGTTCTGAAATTAAGGATTCAGGGAAATATGATAGCTGGTGGTTAGAATTGTTTTGGAATTGTTCTTTAGTTTACGGCATCTATGCAGCTTTACTGTATGAATTAATAGAAAATGAGACTCTATCATGAGTTCTGATATTTTACCACACAAAATCAATATTATAAGAACACAAGTTTGCCAAGAATATAAATGTGTATATTGAACTGTCAGTTTCTGGTGTTTTATCGATTCCGAAGAAACAGATTCATTCAATAAAGTGGACAAAAATGCTCAAAATCATTCGTCCCTAAGAAGGAGCTAGATCCAGGGCAAACCAGCCTGTTTAGGGCCACATATTCCAATTCACGTATATAATTAGATTGACAAATCTGGGTCTGTGGCCCCCAAGACGGTCATCCCGATTTACCGTAGCGAAAATCTCGTTGACCAAAGTGGGGACCATAGTGGGGGCTTGTGGACAAAACGTGGGCCCGATGGAACAACCTAAAATAAGGGCTCCAGTGTATATATTTTACAGTTAATCTGTAAAATCAGGTAATATGTATATTACCTGAATTTTTCAGGTAATCTGTATTAAATCTCAGTTAGTAATATACGTATTACCTTAATATTTCAGGTAATATGCATATTACACGATTATACAGATTAACTGTAATATATACAAGGATACAGTGGTAATTGGTATTAGCAATTGGTATTTCCAACCGAATAAACAATAGACTATTAATGAAGTAATACTAGATAATCTAATAACTTATCGAGCAAGTTGTTAAATGAAATGCATTCTATAAGGTACATATGTTTTTCACCATGACGGCAAACGATCAATTGTACGGAGTCCTATGTTATGGAGGCACACTGACAAAACGCCCACCAGGAGGAGCTACTGCCCAGTCAAGTATGGTTGGCTGGACAGTTTAAAAAAAGTGGAATGGGAAATACAGACCAAACCAAGTAAGCCAATAACACACGCACGCACGCACGCACGCACGCACATATCGATGTGGCAACAGAGCGCCAGATACAAATATGAAACATCACAGAGTAACAAGCAATATTTATTATCGTTTTTACTTCTGCTATTTAACGTGTTCCACCATCAAACGTGAGAAGTAACAGTAAAAAAATTCTTAATATCGTGAACCGATAATATTAATACAATCTGGGAACTGGAATATAGCTAGCCATGTTATACCTCTTCCTTGGATGAATTGGGGGTCGGAATGATCCTATCTAATCTAAGGCCTCAACGTGTTAGTCTTGGGTGATCCATTTACAGAGGTTTTACATATATATATATATATATATATATATATATATATATGCAGATGAATCAGAACACAAAGGGTCATTTAATGTGCATTATACATCGTAGCGTCTTATACGACGTGGGGTCATTAAAAAAATTAGTGGATCAGCGAAACGTAGTAAGTCGCCATGACGTCAAAATCTAAGGTGACAGGGCCAGCGTCAAGTCAGATGTAGTCTTATACTGAATGTCTCAATATATGCTCTTCTCGATCACACATCGTGTGTTTTGAGATAATTAACCCTTTCTCAGCCATGTCATATACGCATTGATTGCAAAACGTGGAGTTCCGAAAATATATGTGAGCTATATGCATATCAGATTATAAATTTATATAATTTTGTTGGTAGATTATAAGTGCACATATAAAATAATATTATCAATCTTTTGATTAATCCTTTATTTAGACGATGATGGTGTGTTGAACTAATAAACTAAACTATTAACATATTACGGTTCTTTTCGTTGTATTATTCTTCAATGTTATGCCATGTCAAAACCACATAGCTATAAGCGTCTAGTATCTAATGAAGGCGATATTATTATCAGGTACAACAATCATCAAGTATCACAGAGACTTGTACATGTATTTGGACATGGATATTTACAGTCCATTGACCAACAGGTGAAACGACTTGTAATTGATATGATTACTTCGCAGAACATGATTAATTGCTGTCATGACTAATGCTTTAACATATGTATCATATCCAGGTGACTACTTCGTTTGCTTTGTGAAATATAACTTGCTGTGCTGTGCTTCACTTATATAGTGTACTAGATGTGTTGTAACTTATATTGACCGTTTCATGGCTGTTTCACTGCTTCCTATTACTTAATATTCCTAACAAGCCCAATAATATTGAAGTATTTTCAGAAGCGGATCGCGAATTTAGTGTATCCAGTGCTCCAAAGCGTCCCAAGATTGACGTCTTTAATACCGATCGATGTATATTTTATGATAAAACATTCACCAGAAATAGACCAGCTATACCTCCCCAAATATTGATAAAATAGCTTCTTTATTTGCAGCATCCAGAGCTCGTCAAAACCACATAGTTATAAGCGTCTAGTATCTAATGAAGGTCATATTATATCAGGTACAACAATCATCACGTATCACATAGATTGTCGTAGCATCTTAAGTGGTAGTCATCATATCGCAAAATTTGCAAAGCATGACGTTGTTATTAATGTAGACCAAGGTGGTGGTAAAAGTGCATCTAATGTATTATTATTATTTTTATTTACCCGACCAAAGTGTGACATCTAATTTTTACTGGAAACATAATTGCTATATATGTAGTGAACGTTGTTTTCATAAATCACAGGTATTCCAATGCCAATTAGTGGTCAATGGTAAAAAGGAGAAAGTCTTTCTCAAGACATTTTGGCCAAACGGTGTTTTCATTACCACACACATGTGTACATGTATTATAAACGACTACCTTCCCTGAGGCTGCCATGCATGGACAAACTGTTGGATGGTTTATTTTCAAAACGAGACGATCAAATAATGGGACGATGTAGTAAACGTTCGAATTTGAGAAGAGCCGATTTGACTAATAGTAGAACTATAAATAGAACTAGGGAAACCCCAGACTAAGTCTCATCAAAGCAAACGTCTGACATCAGATAATTGTTTATTTACGGATATATACGCTAGTTGTTATACACCGACGTGTAAATGCTCTCCTAAGTGGTACAATGGCTTTGCGGGGTTTGGATGCTGCTAAGAAAAGAAAAAGGTTTAGGTTAGTATACATAGACTAACTTTGTATCACGAGAAATTATAAAATGAATTGTGGTCATTCAGTAAATACACCACTTCTGTTGTGGTCATTGAGTAAATACACCGCATTTGTAGATACAAAAGGCATAAATCAGTATATAATATACATGCTAATTGTTAAAACAACAGCATGTGGCTGTAATTTTATACTCTATGATACACTATTACAGTAGAACATTACTGCCACATATTAATTATATAGTTTAACTTCACCAACGAACGTTAGGGTTATTAAAATAAATAAAGTAGTACTTATTTTCTCTACCTTATTTACTACGATGGGATAAAACTCCGAATTTCATTTACACAGTGATTAGGTTTACTTTCGTTACGTTTTATCATTTAATGTTGTGACTGCTGAAGTCGCCATCTAGCGGACTTGTTTTTAGTTACAAAGTAAAATGTTATTGAGTTAATCAACTTAATGTAAACAACCGGTAGACATACTCGGACATAGACATCAAGCGGGATGTTATTATGTTATTTTAATGTTTGATGCTATACAACATTATGTGGATGACATACCATTATCATATTATGTGTAACTGTCGTCACTTACGCAAATAGTAGGACGACTGCCCTACTTCAATTCGATTCAATATTTGTACTTCAGACGTAGCATATACAAGTGTCCATATAAGACCAGGCTTAAAATAATTTTGTTACGGATTACCCGGCTGTATGTCTTTAAAAAAAAAAGTATGATGGTATGGAATGGTGAAGAAATTAAAATACATCTCAACTATATTTGATGCATAAATTCTGCTTGTATTTGTCGTTTGATTGGTGTTCTGCTTTCCATCTCATTGAAACATCCGTTTACTTGCGCGTTCTTCGCCAGTAAGGGACGGTACTCGATCGTAGGGCACCTTACGTTTGAGGTGCACCCGCCATTAGAACGAAGGTTCGTCATCGTTGGTGATATTCATGTGTTTTACATTTAAAAAAAGACAAAACGACAGCAACGTCCAGTGAACGAATAAGAACACGGTATTTCCGAAATGTGCTCTCTGTGATGACCGATTGAATGCGATGCATTATTGACTTGAAGTCTCCGCGCTGTGATATATACGATCTCGCGATTTTATACACTGTATATTTAGGTACTGTTTTGTTGTGTTGCACGCGTATCACACTGTCACTCATGCTCAGGCATACCAGAATTGCAAGTAGATGAGAAACGACGTTGTTTTCGGTTGACTTGATAGGTGTATCTTGATGGGTGTATTTTGTGTGACTGGTTGATACGGTTGCTTCCTCTACAGGCTTTGATGATTGGCATGGTTGCTGTGCGGACATGTCATTAACAGACATTAATTCTCCAAAGTTCTTTCCTGTTTTACGAAGATACTTGCGGTAAGTTGCACCGGATTCTGTTTCAATGATGTAAGATCGTGGTGCGTCGGCTTTGTTAATGATTTTGGCTGCCTCCCATAATCCATTTCTTGGATTCTAGGGTCTGGTGGATTCGCCTGTCTTGTCGCTCCTGTTATGTTTTATTAATATCACCATCCGCGTAACAGTGATTCAATGAACGTGGTACCACTGGTAGATTAGCTCTATAACGTCGAGAGTTAAGTAGTTCGCTCGGTGATGGTGTTCTATTGGCGTGGCTCGATAGCATAGCATAGATAAATGCGGATCGGTACCAGTTTCAAGAGCTTTCTGTAGAAAAGCCTTTGACAGTCTGAACATTCCTTTCACCGAATACGTTAGATTGTAGGTAATGGGGGTGAACTGGTGATATGCTTAAACCCACAGAAAGAACTAAATTTGTGAATTCCTCAGATGAGTATTGGGTACCATTGTCGGAAACGAGCTCCTCTGGGATTCCATATTCTTTAAATATTGACTTTAGGTGATTTATCTAAGCTTCTGTAACAACTAAAGAAGGGCAAATACAGGAAGGAAGTTCAAAAACCTAGTGCTATAATGGATGACCTGAAACTAAAGCAGTTGAGGCGAACACTTAAATGACTGAGGGATTCTAACAAGGTGAAAAAGAAGTTGAAATCTGTAGACACTGTTTCTTTAGAAAAGTTTGCCAAACTGCAGCTTGAGTTGACAGCTAAAAGTGAAATTGTTAGAACACTTGAAGATAGAATATTGTTTCTTGTAGAAAAGGTTGACAAGTTTTTAAAAAAGGCAAAAAATGAAGCGATTATCACAAAGAAGGATGGCAAGACCTACTCGACTGATATGTGGATGATGATTTATGATGCTATCCAATCAAGTCCCAACACAGCACATTCCATCCCACATTGATAAACATCCTCAACAGATTGTGGAAAAGCTTAGTGCAGTTCTCCACAGAGCCACAGTGGAACAAATCGCAAGGGAGCTAGATGTAAGGCTGCCGAAGTAGCAACGAAGACCTCCTACCTGACCATAAGTTTGGATGCCACTACCCAGGAAGGGGTCTCCACATCAATAGTGTGCATTTTACCATCAAAGAGAACTGTGAAATTATTGCCATCGACGAGCTAGCTGGTGGTACAGCTGATGATTACAGTGAACATGTTTGTGGTGCAGTGGACCATCTTGCTACAACATATGCACATTTCCATGGGAATGATTTCCCATTCTGCCGTTCAACAATAATTAGCAATATTTCTAACACCATGACTGACAGGGCTGTTGTTTATCATGCTGCAATTCGCAAGGTAAATGAAAACTAGGGGGAAAAACTCAATGAATTGAACTGTCATCTGCATCCCCTTGACACCATAGCAAGTTCTTGCAGGTCAAGTTTGAATGCCCTGGAAACCTGTAAGTTGCATCTCTTCAGCAAGGACTGCTTTGCAGGGAACGTTATTGTACAATTGAATAAGTTCATTTACAAAGATGGCAAGGGTGACTCAAAAGGATTTGTGACATTCCTTGATGACAATGATCTACCCCAAGGCATCATCTCACAGTATTGAGGAAACTGTTTACAAATTCTTTTGCAATTCATCGAGCACCGTCGCAGCTTTCTAGTTTTTTACTACTCAGACAGTTTTTTTGTGGTGATCTCCAAGCAAGCATCAGAGAGGAGTATGAAATCCCACAGCTAATCTGGAAATGCAGGTACTTCTAGGTAAGCTACATATTCTGGCAAAATCGAAAAGCTGAAGAAAAAGAAAGAATGTTATTTAATATATTGTAGGTTACTGGGACATTGGTGAAACTTATGACAATGCAGTCGATTACACGATCTCTGTGTTTGAACTCGGAGCAGACCTTATCTGTAAGGATTTGGTGTTGTATTAGAACTGTGATGCATGCATAGTTCTGTAAATAAATATGACTGAAGTTTCAGTTAGACTCGAGTCTAAATCTGCCATCATATCAATTTATAATCATGGACTACTTGTTGTTATCGGATGGATTTCATTTTGATTTACTGATTGTTGCCATAGGCCTGACCTGACCCAAGACATTTTCAGAATATGGCTATCGTCTTTATACTTTAATAAGCTTTCTAATGATATCAACCTTTTGGATATTGGAGAACTATTAAAAATGTTACGGTTGTTTATCTTTACCCTCAACTTATCGAAGAAACTGGTCACAGGTTCCATCCCGTTTTTCCAATAAGACAATGGCTTAAAAGTGGGTTAATTTTGGCATATTAAAATTATAATAACTTTCTTGATATTTGTCACATAAAACATATATTGGTGTCATTGGACCTCTTCAAGACCTTTTTAGTGATATCACCTCCATTTCTTTCCATTAACTTTGAATATTTTGGTCACAACCCCATCTGTTGGCTTATCAACCTTTGGGATGATGTCTTGCTGTATTGGTTTTTTAAGCTCTACTTGAAGTGGGTCACGTAGTAGAGCAGGAATCCGTCTAGGTGGGTACACAACGGGTGGAATGGTGGGATCCAGCGTTATATGGTACTCTCCCTGGAAACACCCTATTCCATCAAAACAATCTGCATGCCCTGAGAATCTGCTCCTTCATCAGCTTATTACCATCAGGAGGTAGTGTAGTAGAGATAACTTCAATTTGTTTAAAAGATCTTGGGAGCTGCAGAATATCGGTTGATGTGTTGTTCTCAGTGATCTCTGATGCTAGAGCTACGTTAGGTTGAAGCTTTCGACATCTTTGAAGATGTTTAAACAAAAATAAAGGAGGTCGAAGATATCACATCAATCCATCTATATCGACGTGATTGTAAGACGTTGCCTCGGATCTTTTTATATCCGCGTCTAAGCATCCGAAACAAGCCAAATAGGCGCATCCGCGCTCACTGCTCGGCTCTTTATCACCAGCATACACGGACCTTTAGCGCCAGCGAACACGGTTCCGGTGCTCGGCTACGCAACAACGTCCTTGTTAAAAATCTTTCAAAAAATCTGTTGTTTTATGTGCATTCGTACAATAATAGCAAACAATACTGATGGATTGATGTTTTCCTTATCTCCCTGAATGACCTTGAATGAAACAATAAGTTTTATCGCATGCAACATATTTCGTGGTCAGCATTATTCACTTCAAACGCTTACGCACATTATCATATTTACCACAAGATGGATGAACGAAAGCTAACCATCGTTAAGGGAGGGGGGCATCCCGGATGATATCTGGTCACACACTACTTTTAAAATTTATTCATAAATATTTATTTAGAAAGGTTAACCAATGAGTTATTCTTGATATTCAATACGTTGTTGCTGGTTTTAACAAATAAATATTGGTTTTACATTTATCTGTAATCATCTGATCGATAACCTAAATACGTCGTCAAAACTCACGTGTAGTTTCGCGGTTTATTTTCCTTTTTTGCGGCACATTTGAAGGTCCAAAGGACGGATGAATTGTGCTTTATGTGATGATTGTGAATTGTTAGTAGACTGCGAAAAACTATTGAAAATACTAGTTCAATTAAGAGAGTCTGTATCTGAAACAAGCTTGTAAGTTGTATGATATCTAACTAGTATGAATCATTATTGGTATGCGTGTAGTTGAGTGAAAAAACGCTACATAAACAATATATTCCTCTAGACAATCTAAATAAAAATCCTACCTACCATATGGATTTTTTGGGCCATGTAACCTGCAACCAATTTGCTATAATATCGCATATAATATCACATTCAGTTAAAGTTGAAAGTTGTTATGTATATACAACATCTTACTCCAATATCGTGGTATTCTGGCTTGCCACTTTAAATCACGGTTAATAAACCAACTTATTACAAGAGACATCAAGGCTCAGCGTTAATTTATATACAAGGTTTCTAATTACATCTCGGTTATTTGGTACATGGCATTCTACAAACATGATGGAGGCACTGCAATATGTAGGCTGATTTAGCAATAAACGAAACACGTTATTGTAAACAACACGAAGTTTATTTATATTTGCTACTGTATAAATCTACAACAGCTGGACATTGGAGGCCAAACAGATCAAAGCAAAGTCAGCTTCACTTCATATAAAATATCCCAGTAGCGTATTCCCCCCCCCCCAGCATGCAGTTTCGGCATTGCCGTAAAATGTCCTTGTCATCAGGTAATGTAAGAAATTAAGTGACCAAAATATTTCACATTATCAACTTCCTGGATTATTTCGCCATTAATCTTAAATGATGGGCCATCAACATTATATATATATATATATTTACTTTTGCATATTAACACAGCACTTTTCTTCGAATTTTCTTGGATTGATAGTTGTTGTAACTATAACACACCCTGTAATACCTCTGTTTAATACTATGTTATCATCCATTATATATATATATATATATATATATATATATATATATATATTATGTACATTGTCTGATTTTAATACCAATATATATACAGAGTCTAATAATATATCTAGGTATTCCCTTGTGTCAATCAACTTCTGAAATAAGATAGAATGTTTCACTCTATCAAAGGATTTTTAAAAGATTATTTCACTCTATCAAAAGTTTTAGAAGCATCTAAAAATACATAAACATACGCATGCGAGATATGGGGAAATACTTACAAGTCTCAATTACATACTTTGATGCTATTACAAAAGAAGGCAATCCCTAATATTGCCAAAGCTAGTTATTTAGATCATACCCATCCATTGTTTATTCAATATAAGTGTTTGAAATTTTAGATAATGTAAAATTAAAAACAATGATTATAATCTATAAAGCCCAAAATAACATGTTACCTATCAGTCTATAATTTTTTATAACAATAGAAGAAATATATTCATATTATACCAGGTCTAGTAAAAAAAGAAATTTTAATGTAAAAGTTTGTAAGACGAAAAGAAAGTTAATGTCAATTAATATTATGGGTGTTAAAATATGGAACCAATTAGATGCAAATGTTCACAATGTTAAAACAATTAATATTTTTAAACATGTATGATATAATATACACAATAATATGTTAGTGCTACATTAATTAGTCATTTCATAATTAAACTTGTATCTTTTTGTCATGAATGTTTTTATTGTTATATTAGGGGGGGGGGCATTATATAAGAAATGCTTCAAGCATCCTCCTTTTCAACATTCTATATAGTATATATGTTTGTTTTCATTAAAATTATGTATTATGAATATTGAAATAAACGAATTGAATTGAAAACCTGTGCCGCGGACACCCGGCCACAGCTCACAACAATAGTTGGATTGGTGTGTATTTGTTTGTGTTGGTATAAGCTTAATTGATAAGTCAACACACTGGGACTGAATGCGAATATTTCCCTCGTCCTATCACATAACGTGATTTAAAATAAAGTGATACTTGTCGGTACACGGGAGCCCGGTGGATGCATTTGGGGGCTCTCCCATATGTGGCTTATACAGGAATGTGTCGCCCTCGGTGGAACACATACTATTTTAACAGTTTAACAGTGTCTACAATACAGAGCCATAATTAAGAAGCTTAGTAGGCCTATAAAGTAAATTACTTATTTGCGAATGCATGAACTGGTGAATGTTCAATAGTTCCCAATATTACCCTAGTATCGCTCATCCATACCCGTTTTCTATTCAGTTTCTCCATCAAACTGCTGATTAGTTTGGGTTTAGCATTACCCACTTTGTCGAATATGTTTGGAATGGCTTCTTCTGTTAGCCTGACTGAGAATATTCATGTCATATCCAACTGATCGTGCCATAAACGGCGACATAACGAATATACGTTCCTCAAAGTGTCTCCCGCAGAGCTTGATGTGGCAAGTTGGCTTCCACTTCACTCTGTTCATGTTTCTCAGCAAATCGCGCAAACGAGTCTTGTTTTGGGGAAATGAATGCATACTCCACCCACTGACAGACTCATCTGCGCAATTATACGCGGCACAATATACCATTTTTTACGTTTAATAAAGACAATATAGAACACGTAGCACAGGTTAAACAAGGCCACGGCGGGTGTTTAGCGTCTGTGTTTATCAAACATGACGTCACATTCTGGAGTTTTCCGAAGATTCTCGATTAAAGCTGTGGCATGTTTGTCCATGTGAGATGCTTGCAAAGCAAGTTTTAAAACCACTGTAACTTTATTTCTAGGAAGAAGAAAAATTTCTGACTGAAATTGATTTGAATAAATAACACCGAGATTTTGACTAATTTGGGAAACCTTTTCCTGTGACCTTTAAACATATAAATGATGAGACATGCAAAACTTTAGTCCAAGCCCTTATAATGTATCAACTGGACTATGGCAATATTATATAATATGCCACTTTCTCCGACTCCCCGCCTACAGTGAGTGCAGAACTGTGCTATAATTTAGTGACACACACTTGCAAAAGGAAACACATAACGACTGTTTTGCAGCAACTAAAGACATATGTTGAAAGGTTCTTAAAACCTACTTATATAGATTAGCGTCTTTATAATATATAAACCAGTGTATTTATGTTTATAATATGTTTGTGCTATATAAGCTTAGAGCATGCTTTAATTATGTTTTAAATGTAAAATGTCTTGAAGCAATTAAAGTTGGATAAGGCGCTATATAAAATACTATCATTATTATATTATTATAACATACACACCCACTGGATCATCATTTACACACTCATTGAGTCATCTATGACAAACGCAACCACTTAGTCATAATAACCATACACACACTCACTGGGTCACCATCACCATACATTCCCACCGAGTCATCATTAACATGTACAGCCACCGAGTCATCATTAATATACTCAACCACTGGGTAATCATCGCCATGCATACCCACCGAGTCATCATTAAGATACACAACCACTAGGTCAGCATCACCATACACACCCTCTGAGTCATCACTGGCATATACACCCACTGAGCCATCACCATATATGATCAGTTAAAAAGCATTGAATTAATTTCACAAATTGAATCCAGTTTTTCTTGTACTTACTTAATAATACAATAAAACATCGGGGAAAAATCTCTTTGTGATTAATTACTTTACACAAGTTACTTGTCGGCTTGATTTAATTAGCAGTCATATTTAGAATAATAATAAAATACTTGTTTGAAATGATAAAATAATTGTTATGAAATATAGGCTGATAGGTATTTCATCAAGAAATGGTTCTAGGAACAGATACATTAATCTTGAAATGTATCTAAATTCAGTTGAACTGTTACAGAATAATACGATCCACTTCTATGTCTAGAAAATGTTTAATTAAAGATAACCATGCTTTAAAAAAAAATCAAAATTCATTTATCCGTGTAGAAGATGATGCATAAGACAAGATGGTCCAGGATGAGTTTGTTTTTATTATCCTATATATAAATTGGAAAACGACGAGCATCGATTCTTTCAAATGCATTTAATCCGCGTCAACTTAGAATATCATTACAGTTGTTATCATCTCTAGATGATTGATGATGATCGATGTTTTACGGCCACTTTTGTGCACATGGTAGGCTAAATGGGCCGGTTATCACTTCTAGAAATTATGTTCTAAATGTGTTTCATCTTGTTCAAGCTCGTGCCGAACACAGAACATCGACTTGGATGATGGATGTCGGCCAACGGACATCGATCTGGAAGAGTTTTTACAGCTGAAACAGAAACAAAAAGAGACAGTGAACAGAGAAATTACAGAGCACTGTAACAATCGGATCAAAAACAAAATCGGAGCAACGTTATGGAACAAGGTAAAACGGCTTCCGATCGTAACGTTGATGAACTTAGATTAAAACAAGAACAGCCCATAGTAGTAAGATATCTGTAATCAGATAGGTTTTGAGGTTTATATATTAGTTTAATCCGAATAGTAATAATAATAATAATAATAATATGATGATGATAATGGTATAAATAATCATAAATAATCATATTTGAATGTATAGCACAACGTACATTTAATCGATGTAAAGTTTACATTAAAAGGTGTTATGGTTTGTAATAATATGGACTCTAATTGTGATGCAGACATGCCGACAATTGTCCTTGGTGCTATCACTGGTGCCTGGAGACAGCAAGGAAAACACTGCAGAAAGGGATTTAGAGAAAGTCTTTAATGAACAGGAGGACTGCCTATTTGATCGCGTGAAGAACGTGATTGAAGAATACAAAGGACTATTTGAGGAAGCCTTTCTGCTGCTGAACGTCTCCAAAACGGGAAGATATAGTTACGACGTCGAGAAGGCGGCAAGAGATCATCAGTTGGTAAATTATTACAATGCTTACTTAAACGGCAAGGAGACCGAAAGATATCCGGCAATGCATGTCGAAATAAAAAAATATGCTGAGATTGGGACCAACACACGCCACTTCATGAAATATATTGCCGCTCGTGCTAAGTTGGCTACCATTGTGCTCAACGGGCACGGAACCTCCTCCGGGGAGATAGTGCTCGAAGACGATTCGAAACATTTATCATCTGAGTTTTTAAAAGATGTACACAAAATCTGGAAGGAGCTACACACGGAAGAGGTTGCCGATAAAGACAAGGTCGTTTTGCCGGCTAAGGTTACAGTTGTCTTTGCGCAGTGTTACGGCCACAAGTACGAACAGGATCCAGAACATAAAGACGCCATTGAGGTGGTCTCGCTCTCAAAGGATAGCACCCCAGAAACGGCATACACGATAATGAGGTGTGGAGAAAGCGTCATCGACTCCGTGCACGAAGAACTGAATGAATATGCTAATCAGAACAGGACCGGAACCGCACCGGAACAGAGCCCGGCTGACTGCCCCACAGGTCTAGGTGCCGAGGCCTCGCATGTCACTCCCGACGAACGATTGCGGTGTGAGTTATTTGTTCCATCGCTGTTCGCTACCATCGGCTTGAACCATTCTTATTCATCGAACTTCAACATAATGCTAAAAGAAATCTCTGCTAGATGGAGAAAGTATAACAGGGAAGCACCAAAAACATCCTGTCATATTGTTCAGTCTGGGCTAAATCTGCTTACTCTGAATGAAACCAGAGATACAGAGCAAACTCCAGTAAAATAAAGCAGCAAGACACCCGCAAGCTGTTAACAGTCTTCGGGTTGATCAGAACCATATCAAATATATTACACCGCCCAGGGACTAATCAAGTTGCATTTATTTGCTCAGAGCAATGTACACCGATGGTAATTAGCTGTTTAGATTCAGTTAGATAAATGCTAACTGTTATGTTTATTTTTCAGCAGATTTAAGGTGATCGTAGCGTTTGGCTTATGAATATAAGTTATTTGCACTTAGCGGTTTTCAATAAACTGCTATATTAGGACAGTAAATAAAGTCTTACACTTGAGGTCGTTTGTCTTTTGTACAGTGGAGGTTTGCAGTATAGTATATTTGTTATTAATATATATTATGCTAGACTTCTCATTTAATAATCATTTTAGACGAACCAAACTCCGCCAACTTTATATATACTCACCAGTGATTATATTGTAGCCGATATCTGCTTAATCACAAGTTGGCATCGAATGTTTCAATGATTTATTAACTAATTTAACGTGCCAAATCTTCAGAACTCGTAAAACTACAAATATATATCAAATACAAAGACACATAAGGTTTCGCTGAGAATACTACACAATAATCTAGGTCAATATGGCATTTATGTTAGTGTACACAGATAAGCCACGTGCAAAGTACAACACGTGTTGGAGACAAAATGTTCAATGTATCGAAATGTATACGAAAAATACTACAACCATTACCATAAAGGTAATCTAAAAATATTTCACTACAATAATTCAGTCTAATATTAACCTTCAATCCCTTCTTTAGGCCAAATAAGCTAAATTTAAATCTTAACAACAATTTGCCAACATTTCTGAAGAGTTCCAAGAAATGAACTTTTCTTCTTCCTTGGCATATTCTTCCTTCAAAGGAGCACAACTCCAAGAGTGTACAATTTGTTTTAAATCCAAGAATTTCGCATAAAATCATTAAAATCTGTGCATTCGGTGAAATACTAAAATCTACGGTGCCTACACCCATGTATAAGTACAACTCATCATATGCCGGATATCAGGGTCTTCCGTCTTATGAATGTATCCAAACATAGACGTCTAGTAAACATTTCAATTTCTTCTTGTGAATCCCGATTGCATGAAGGTCAGTTCTGACGGTCCGAGTATCATCTGAAGCAGCCAAGTAGGTCTGGTCCATGTTAAATTTCCTATAAGATGATGTATCTTGATATGTTTAAGGCGAATGTTTTCCAATATCTCACAGTTCAGAAGGAAATATTCCAAGGTCTCTGGTTCTTTTCTGCATAGCACACAAGTTGAATTATACTTTTTACTAAATTGAGCTTTATCTGATATTAAGATATATGTATTGGTGAGTAGCTTAACGTTAACTGTTGCACGCTAGAAGTCGTAACGGTTTGAGCAAACTGTAGTCCAGACCGGGTGACATATGTTGTTCTGAAAGGAATAAACTGGCACGTATTGTAGAGATGAACGTTGTGCAGCAGCATTCAACAATTGAACTTTCCAATATGATGACAAAACTTTCTTTACCATATTTTTCCATGTAAAGGCTAATGGTGTGGAATCAATGAGATATTCTATGGGCAGTGATATGTATCAGTGAGAAAACTAGCTTTTGCCACTGTAACTCCTGAGGGAACCATGTCGTAAAGCTAACTGGTATTCAGTAGTGTTTCTATTTCGGAGTGTCTTTCCCAAACAGAACTAGCATGTTGCGATGTAGTGTTGCTTCCAGGGGTAATATATTTAATGGACTATATACCGTACAATTTGGTATTATGCCTGGAGGAAATAGCAATTGTCTGAAAGTTCTTCGAAAACTGACGTGTCGATACAATTTTGCGGAATTATCACGACTTCTAACCCATATGTCATTATAGGAATGATGTAGGCGTTCATAATATGGATATATACGACTGGGTTTAGTCCGTTTACACAATGTAGGCCAGCTCCCATCAGTCTAGGAAGCGCGCTGCGCCCATTTGACAGTTTGGCGTCTATTGCGTCAGATATCTTGTCCGATCTAAGTGTTTGGCTGAATCTACTATAGGTATTAACTCACCTCTTATGGACCATGGTAACGCAGGAATGTGGCGGTTAAAAATCAATGTACAAATTTTAATGGTCTCAATACTGTATTTCTCCTGGATATTATATTGCTCTACCAAGGTTATGAGGCTAGTATGATCTTCAGTATTTTTAGATAATAATGCTATCATCGGCACACATACTGGCTGAACATCTAGTTGTCCCGAACTGGAAACCGAAAGGACTTGGCTGTAGTAGATGTAGCATGGGATCAATACGCCGCTTGTATTCAATTGGCCCTAGGATGCTACCCTGCTTGACACCTTGTTGCATTGGGAAGCTATTGAAGATGAGACCGTCTCATTTGATGCGAGTATGAGAGTCCTGGAAACTGTCCTTTATAATCCAGCGACATTTAGGGAATGCAACAAATTACTGAACCAGATATTCTTTCTAGAAAAGACAAGGCGTGAGTTGTCACATATATACATAATTAATCGACTTCTAATCAGCGACTCACTCAGTCACTGGATCACTGGTATATTGTAATATGTTATAGTACGTCCTAATATGTCATATTGTAATACGTCATAACATGTTTCGTGACATTTTTGGCATATCGATGTCATTATATTTTGTCTATGTTCTATTAACTCGTCGTATTTCTATTATGTTGCAACATTATTATGTTGCCTTTAGAAAGTGAAAAGAAAACAGTCCGCTATGTGTGTGTGTGTGTGTGTGTGTGAATATTGAGGCAAAATGGATATGGTTCCGAACTGATTCGTGGATTAAATGGGTCGGCACCAAATCGTGACATGACCTAATTAGTCATTTGGTGCCGAATGTTGTTTTAGAAGAGAAAAGGGTGCAAGTAGTTATTTTAAAATTTCTCGCCGTTCTCATAGTTATGACTAAACATAAATATGAATGGCTGCGAAATACGATTCTAAACAGGCCTCTAAAGAAGGGTTATACATTAAACCATACTAAATAATTCGACCAATATAGAGGAATTATAGGGGGACCACGTGGGGCCCAGTTTAGATGGACGGTTCAAATAAACCGAGAATTTCTGAACAAAGAAAGCTGTGAATTTTCCAAACATAAATTTATTTACGTCCAAAGATACGGGCTCTGGCCATTGTTTACCAATTCATACGCTCCAGATAGTGGAACAAATTACTGTACAGCTACTGAATGGCACGATTAGAGACAGATATATGTCTCTTTTGTGGAATCAAGTTATGATTTTATATTATAATTCTGTAATACAGGATCATGACCACACCAGCATAAAATAGCAGCAGTAGCTCGTCGTACATGCCGTTGACTCATTTTATGTGACAAGCGCCACCTGGTTTCTTCTATTTGTGTGCGAGCTTGTTGTCGTGATTCAAACGATGTCACGTTTACTCGTCTCATCATCATACCAAAAAATAGGGTCAGAAAGCTGAATGGACGATTGTCGATATACTGCAAAAAGTGGAGTTACTGCTTATTTTTGCATCAGTCCAAATCACTACGTAGAGTAGAAATATTTGATGAAGCTGACATCAACGGAACTAAAACAGACCTTAATTGTGTCTTCAAAATAAAGTGTTCAGATAAACATATGATGAATTTTTGTCGATAGTATAAGAGCGCATTTTGATTTGATGCTTGATATTTTACGGCCACTTTTGTACACATGTTAGGCTAAATGGGCCGAGCGACCTCCAAAGATAATGAAGCGAAGTCAAAGATGAAACAACCTTCAGATATGCCTATCAGCAGTTGTGAGTGATTATTGTGAGAATGTTTATTTTGTGTGTGTGTGTGTGTGTGTTTGGGTGTGTGTGTGAAAATACATTCATTCATTCATTCAGCATAAACATTAGGTATGTAAGTTACAGCTTCATCACGGGGACTAATTCTAAAGAAATTTAGAATCAACAATAGACAGCATAATTGGCTGAGAAAAGTTTACCAGTTGCCTGGCTTGATTAAAAGCTCCCCATACTATAGTGCCACGGCTGAGATTGGAACATGCCTCAACGAAGACGTCACGATATAGAATTGTTTGTTTTTAACAATGAAAATAATCGGATATAACTGCTACGTATAGAAGTTAAAATAAACAACGAACTATGGATACTAATATTCATATATAAACAACGAAAGGTTAAATCCCTTCATCTCGATGATTGCATTGATAAGCTTTAATGAACGAATATATCGATAATATTAAAGTACTTATTGGAGCCGACTCCAATGCTAATACGTTGAAACCGAACTCATTAAAAGCTCGTCTCGATATAAATAGTGTAATAAATGTTGTAAAAGAACTCAATTCAAAGGAACCACATATATAATTTATTTATGTATTACCAACAAATCAAAGCGCAACCATCGCTATTGACACTGGAATCTGTGATTTCCATCATACAATTTGCACTGCTACTACGTTTCAGGTACCAAAGTACAAAGCTACTAATACTATATATAGATCATATAAATATTTTGAAGGAGAACGATTTGTCAATGAATTCTTCACGGCACGGTATCATGTTGGTGAAATATTTGATGACTTAGATGATTCTAATCTCTTTTTTTAACTGCTTGACTATGCAAATTGTTGATGATAGTGGACCTGTAAAATCAGATGATAGACCACTCTTTGATGATAATACCCTCTTTTGTGTTGTAGCATATGATAATCATACTAATATAGAATGCATAATTCAATGGACACAAATCGTCGAAACGAATTCAGTTTCCGTACGTTTGATGTTTCCATAATCAAATCTAATCTATTTAAACTAAATTCAAAGAAAACGACAACACTAGACATTCTTCCAGCTAAATTGTTGAAGTTTGGCTCAGACATTTTATGCTATATTGTTTGTTATTTATTGAATACGTGGATCACAAGATGTTTTCCCCAAATGTTAAAATATGCTAATGTTTAACTGATATACAACAAAGGTAATAATGTGGCTTTAGGGTACAATAGACCAGTTAGTATATTACTACCCGTCATGTCAAAAGTATACGGAAAAAAACCTTATAAACCAAATAACACCTCATTTTGATCAATTGTTTCATCCTCGTGTTTCGGGTTTTAGAAAAGGTTATAGTTCTGAAACAGTATTGATAGGTATGGTTGAAAATATCAAATTTGCACATGATAAAGGCAAAATTGTATGTGGGATTCTCCTGGACTTGAATCGGGCCTTTGACTGTGTTCCACACGAATTATTAATAGCCAAGTTCAGAGCAAATGGTGTATCTGTGTCATGTCAAAAGTATACGAAAATCAATTATTAATCAAAGCAATTATAACTATAGAGTGCCTGTGTGAACACATACTTACAATGAATCGGCTCAAGGTTCTCTGCTTGGACCATTTAGTTATAATGTTGTTATTAATGATATGCTTTATTTAATCGATGATGATGTGGAAATCTATAATTATGTTGATGATAATACTGTCTGTACTTTGTTCAGGATATCAAAGGATGGATGGATGAATGCTGCTTAACGACACAATTTAGGCCATTCAGTATCTTAGAGCGTTAGAAGGATATCAAAGAAATAGATTATCATCAAATGTAAACAGATTGGTATAATGCAAATAATATGAAAGTAAATTCAGAAAGATTTGAGTGTATTGTATTTGGTAATGTAGATGACCCTGATGAATTCACCATTGATAGCCATGCAGAGTAATACATAGTGGACAACTAACGAAACATTTCGAAGTGAAGGCTGGAGTTAGACAAGGTTGCTTGCTGTCGCCATTCCTCTTCCTTCTGGTCATCGACTGGATTATGAAGATATGCACAAAGGAGAGAAGAAATGGAATCCAGTGGACATTAAATACGCAACTTCAAGACCTGGACTTTGCCAACGACCTAGCACTGTTGTCCCACAGCCATCAACGGATGATGGAGAAGACAAGTGAACTGGCAACCATCTCTTCACGAGTGGGGTTAAATATACATAAATGCAAAACCAAAATCCTCAAGGTAAATGCAGTTAGCATGGAGCCAGTCAAACCGGAAGGAAATGAAATTGACGAGGTAGAGACCTTCACGTATACGGGTAGTATTATTGATAAACATGGTGATACAGATGCGGATGTTAAGGCAATGATTGGCAAGGTCAAAGGAGCATTTATACAGCTCAAGAACATCTGAAGCTCCAAAGTGTTGTCATTGCACACAAAGATACGCCTATTTAACTCCAATGTGAAGTCTGTACTACTGTATGGAGCAGAGACATGGATAACAACTAACACCACCACCAAGAAATTACAGACCTTTATTAATAACTGTCTGAGAAGAATCCTCCAAATTCGATGGCCAAACACCATCAGTAAGAGCGACTTGTAGGAGAAAACACACCAACAGAATGCTGGAGATGAGATCAGAAGGAGACGATGGGGGGTGGATTGGTCACACACTCCGGAAACCAGTATCAACTATCACCAGGCAGGCCCTAACATGGAACCCACAAGGAAAGAGAAAAAGAGGACGCCCAAGAAATACGTGGAGAAGGGATCTCCTGACAGACATAAAGAGGACAGGTTACAGCTGGAGGGAGCTTGAAAAGAAAGCCCAGGACAGAAGACTTTGGAAGACTGTTTTCAATGACCTATGTCCCACGAGGGGCGAAGGGTGAAGAAGCCATTCTTTTGTACTTGAAAAATGTGTTAAATTATTAGGATTCCATATTGATAATAAGTTAAATTTTCATGATCATATCTCACACATAAGCCAGAAGGCAAGTAAAAAGTCAATGTTCTCGCTCAATGTTCTATTCTCAGTGAAAGAAACAAGATATTTATTTTACAACTCTTTTGTTGAATTGTATTTGAAATTCTGTTGTACACTATTGTGGCATTTTTGTTCCAATAGTGGTGCGTTTAAGGTTGGAAAAAACTAAAACATGCACTTCGCTATGTTTTACCGGATATCACAAGTACACATGAAGAATTGTTATAAATGTGTCGCAAGTCACTTGTAAGGCTACGTAAATTTTTTGAATTAGCTGATATCTCATCCAAATACAATTGTCCATCATATCTTAAAAGTCTAGTTATCAGTATTTTTATATTACATATTATTTGTACATTGCCTTTGAATTGTTCCTGCTAGTAAGGACGCTTGATTAAATATATTTTTATTATTATTATTATTATTATTATTATTATTATATGCAGTAAAACGGTCTGGTAGTAATGTGCAAATTACAAGATTCAACGCTATCACATATGATAAGCGACCAATAACATATATTACACCGTTATTATGAAATAATCTTTCTGAGGAGATGTTTTCATCTCGGACTCAGACAGCATTCAAGCACAATGTTAAATTATGGCATGGCATTGAATATAAATGTGGATTATGTGTATCTTATCAAATTAAATATCAATAATAAAACTAAATAAGTAGTCAAGTACATTTGTACATACCCTTTATTAAGTTCTCTTCCACAGTTATATTTTAATATATCAGTATGTATATAATTGTGAAATATGTATTATCTCAAGCTTTTCCCCCTGCGTAGTATGCATGCTAATCAAAGTATTTCCGATATATGATTTTAGGACAGCCTTTTAATGAGGGTTTGCTTCTTATGTATTAAGATAGTGCAATATTTATTCGAAATTATGCCTATAATGAATCATATGACTATCTATAATTACTCATCATCTCCGTTCACATGTACATACTTAACTCATTTTAAATATTTATGCCGAAAAATACTGCTCAGCATTAATTGTATTTGTTATTTTACTAGTATGTAAACACACCTTTATTCTTATTCCTGCGTGCCGTGAAGTTGTCAATGTTTACTTTATGTGTTGCATCAGTCAGGCTAGCTATACGACCTTCTCTGGCGTACACGAACCAAAACAGCGAAGGGATGGCTTTTTAGGTTTGTATTGACATGAGGTTACAAGCTGAACACGGGCTGATGGGCTCGCCGGTTAAAAGTATTGGTCCGAAACCCCCCCCCCCCACATCCCCCAACCCCGGCTACTACCAACTGAGAACACAAAACCAACCAAAACCGAATGTACACATTTCAACAAACTTCCAGTAGGTTGTAGATGTCCATTGTTGTTGTAAAAGAAGGCTTCAGACTAATAAGAGGAGCGTAACGCTGCAACATGACATCTGTGGTGGTAAAAGTGTTCTGCGCCAGCTTAACATTAACTTTGGTGCCGTACATGTGGATTAGTTTTGTGATATATCGGGTAGGTACACGTCTTTGTAGATAACTATTGTTTATGAATCCTTACACATAAATACACCCACACATTTTGTATGTATATATATATATATATATATATATATATATAGGGCGCCGCCGTGGTCAAATTGGTAGCGCTGTTGGACCACATATCACTACCACCCGAGTTCGAATCTCGGCGTGGGTATATCATCTAATGGGTGTTTCATCTTTGACTTCACTTCATTACCTTTGGAGGTCGCTCGGCCCATTTAGCCTACCATGTGCACACAAGTGACCGTAAAACATCAATAATATATATATATATATATATATATATATATACGAGGCGTTCCGATGGTGCAGTGGTTAGAAAACTGCGCTGCAAACCTCCAGGTTAAGGGTTCGAATCCAGCTCTTATCCGTGTTGTGGGATATATTTCCCTGTGCTGTTGCTCCTCGGCTATTTGTGCCAGGTGTGAGCAAACTCAACATACATGCATGCATGCATGCATACGTACGTACATATACAAGTGCTCACGCATACGTATACACACAATCAATAAGTATACATACATACCTCGGCCATTTGAGTTGGAGATTGATTATATAAAATATTCACAAACCTAAGTAATTTATGACTTCTTTTTATACGAAAAAATATGGTACATGTTATCCAACTGAGACAGGCAACAACGCAACCAGTGGCAGTCAAAAATGCAACGGTGTTTACAAAAACTGTTCATTTCATACATTTTCCCCATCTCTCTCTCTCTCTCTCTGCCTGTCTGTGCGTGCGTGCGTGCGTGTGTGTGTATGTGTGTGTTCTGCACATAGTATTCATGGACACTGTTCTCAGACGGTGTATACATACCCTGTTATCTACGCATATATACTAATGGAATAAGGTTGTATTTTATGTTGATTACTTTAGTATCCCAACAAATACCGGCCTCCTGCCTCCGCTAATGTTAAAACGGTTGGTCTTCCCATTGCCATTGATGAACCCCTGATGAAGTCTTTAGGTGTTCCACCGACACAGTTCGCTGAGCTTACTAGGTAAAGACGAACAAATTTCCACTTCACTTATTTCGTTGTCATGAAGTAAAACGGATATAAAAAACACTGAAATGATGTTTAGAATGTAAACAAGTTTAACGTGTGTCAACAAACCTAAAGGTTTAGGTTTTTTGATGTCTAGGACGCCGTATTTTATATTGAGCGATCACCTAAGCAGTGCAATGTTTTGTATATCCTTGCATATTCCGATTAAATACAGTTCTAAATGTGTTGTATTCTCGCTGTTTAGCAAATCCACTTGTTTAGAAATACCCGAACATTGGCTAAACATGCTAAAAACGTGGCGTCGAACTGCTTGCTTCGAAAAGTGTGTAAATACAAAAGTGTGTAAATACTAAGCTTTTAATTTACTTTCTATAGTTATTGCCATTTCTCTGTCTTAATTCACATCATAAGTTTATTCTTATCTCAGAAACATGCATTTGTTATGGTGTAAGTTAAGACTTGAAAGATTTCACCATGTTGTGGGTAAGATATTCCAGTGGTACAGTTTGATCAGAGACTACATATATATATATATATATATATATATATACGCACGCACGCACACACACACACCGATTACTGTATTACTCACCCACTCACTCACGTGCTGACTCGGTCTCTCCCTCCCTCACTCACTCACTCACTCAAGTAGTTTGTCTGACTGCTTAACGTTTTGTCTTTTATTATCCTCTCCCACAGGAACAACGTGGATAAATTTGTGTTCGTTACGGCCATCACATCTGATCATTATCTGGAGTGTAAAGATGCCATTGCTAGTATCCAGAAATATCATCCTGGATATACAGTTATACTTTATGATCTTGGTCTTCACGATTTTGAAATCAAACAAGTACGTACGTTCTAACATTTGATTGAAGATATATTCTCTCTCTCTCTCTGTCTGTGTGTCTGTCTGTCTCTGTGTGTGTCTGTCTGTATGTCTCATATATATATAGACAGACATACAGACAGACAGACAAGGGAAGATGATAATCTGTTCCGATGTTACTAATATACCTCTATATATTACACACAACCATTAAGAAAATAATCTGATTTACGGATAGCGTTTTAGTACCAGTGGTGAATTATATAATAAATATAGTAATAGATTTGTTAATTGCTTCAGGTAAACCAATTCTGTGACGTCGTATATCGAAAATTTAATTATTACAAATATCCGCCTCACGTCAGATATCTTAGAAATTATGCCTTTAAGCCGGCCATCATTCAGGTTAGTATTGATATTAATTTTGTATATTAGGTTTTATTCTTTTGTTGTATTTGCTATTAATATTTTTGTTTGAATTTAATTTGAGAGACTCCACGAGATGTATTTCTCAGTATATACAAGTATGAGAGAGATAAAAACTGGTGTGATAAGTTTCATATTTAAAGATCTGAAGATGCATATGACTGATATCTACATCTATGTTCTGATCATTTCGCTACAAACCTTCAGGTTATGAGTTCTAATCCCTTCGTATATGTCCCTGGGTCATGTGACTCACATATGACCAGCTTGGAGGGTAAACAATTAATCTCAGCTCATCTTAACACGTATGTTTTGGGATGAACGAATCTGACCATAATATACCAGATATACCAGATATACAAGTCTGAAACATCAACCCCATTATATATATATATATATATATATATATATATGTGTGTGTGTGTGTGTGTGTACTTAATATGATAGTTTATCGATTACATCTTGAGCCCATTGTTTAAGAAAATATGACACATATATATACTTCAGGTTGCTAAACACAAGTACAGTTTCTCCTGAAAATAAAAACTCTCCCTGACCCAATCACACAAATCATTACAATTAATGGCAGTGTACATACCCATGACACCCGAAACAGAAGTAAACCACATATAACACAATGACGTATATCAGTAGTATCCAACAGTCTACGTCATATAGGTCCGAAAATCTTGTACTCAATCCTGAAAGAAATCAGCTCAATGAAAACTATTAAATCCCCGAGCAAGCATCTAAAGAAACAACTTATTAGTACAAATTAATACTGATGATGCCAACACACTTGCCACGGTGTTTGTCGACACGACTCTCAACAACCACAATTGTGACAATATATGATGTAATATATCCCTACTGTAATGGGAGCCTGGTGACTGTTACCAACCCTAATATGTTTACTGAGGTATCACAGGTAGACAGCCCATGAGGCTATGTGACACCTCGACACAAACATAAATAATTATATTTGTCATATTGTATATTTTCTGCTTGTATGTATTGAACATATTATGTTTGTTTTTGAATAAAATATTGTACCGTATTGTTTAATTGCTATTATTTCAGGAAGTACTCAGCACCGAGTTGGGCCTATTCTGGTTTGATGCTTCCGTCCGACTGTTGACTAATTTGAGAAATGCCTACAGTCAGCTTGTCAATAACAGTGGCTTCCTACAGTTCTGGCACAGTCCTCACACGAATCACGCCGTAACCAATCCCCAGCTCTACAAGTACATACCAACAGACATCGACAGACAAACCCGCGTCGAGACCAGGGCGGCGGGGGCCGTCTTCTGGTATCGAACCAGGAAGGTATATTTTGGTGTCTTCTACTGGTGGCTCGTATGCGCGCTGGAACCGAACTGCATCGCCCCACCCGGATCTACGCTCCAGTGCGACTTCAAGAAGTACGGCAAGAGGAGATACGCTGGCTGTCACAGATACGATATGTCCGTGCTGGGCGTGCTCGTTTCGAATATGTTCGGGTACGATGTGGACCGGTATACGGCCAAAGACGGGAACGTTTTAGTCCTGGTCAGACGCGCCAGTAGAGTATACACATTACAATATTGCGCTGATGTGGACAAGCCGAATAAGGTACTCAAGTAATACGAGTACAAAATTTATCTGTAAGCTCCATCCTAAATGAGGACCGAAATTATTTAAATCTTAGGCACCGGGATTGCTACAATAACAAATATGTTTTAGCTCGTTCCACTAAAGTAGCACACAGATCTATCAAAATGAAATCGGCTTGCTACCAAGTCGGATTTCAAGTTCTTACCGCTGAATGGTAATCTGTATTACTCTTGAGGAGAAGCAGTAATGGCAACGTTTGTGGCAGCCAACTGAACCAAGAGGGGATTGTTTTAGATCATTTCGGAATTGTCGGAAGTCCTTCAGTATTATCATTTCATCTGAGTTTCAAACCAATCAGATAATAGCTGTATTTGTGGGATGTGTTCGCCTCTCCGCTATATGTCACATGTGCGACTTGTGTTGAAGCTAAACTTCTCATTCATTCATTTCCCATTCTTTAGTCTTTATAATTATTATGTAGTCAAGTATCGAAGTTAATTTTCACATATATTACAACAACCCCCCCCCCCCTCTCTCTGTTTGTGTGTGTGAAAAGTGTTTTGTTATTGAAAACTTTGTTTTTGTGTTTTGAATAAAATTGTATAACTTGCTTTCAGAAGTTTCTTTATGTTGGTCAAAACCGAATCCTACATTCGTATGCTGGTGTCGTACAAAGAACACCCTCCCCCTACACACACACCCAACCGTTCATCACGCTGGATAAAATATTTTATCTCCCGGATGTTTTGTAATGACAAAATACTTTATGCTCCCTTAAAGGAGTACTTTGCTCAGGTTTGGCTATGGCCAATGTATACTGCCTGTTTTAAAGTGTATGGGTTTCTCTACCGATTACTACTGGCATTTGTTTTGCATTTAGCAACGATAAAGCATATTTCTTTGTAAAATTCCACCCTTAAAACAAGTCATCCCTTTAGGATAACATAGTTTAACCCTCTCTTTCTCTATCGTATCCTATTTCAAGCTTATATTGTTTTTAAAAAAATTGTAAATTTATGGTTAACTTTGAATCCTACCAATGAACAAATGAAATAATTATTTCAACAACAACAAATACAACAATGACAAATGACAAAGATCAGTACAACAATAACTCTAATTGAAAAAGATTTGTTTATGATAGTGAGGTTTATACGATCATGTCGACGACTATGACAATGACAATTATTACCTGTGAGAACAAATAAAGAAGCGATTATCGAAGTTCCAGTTAATTTATAATAACAAACATGGCCAGAAACGATGCCATGCCAGGAACCGTTACAGTCACGTGGTCATTTTAAAGTTGAAGGAGCTGAACTTTATCATATAACAAAAATAGGAACAGTTAGAAAAGCAACACGCAGTGACGAAGTGGATGAACTAATTCGTAGAATGCATTGTGATATGGGAGGGTCTCACTGCGGTCAGGACAAGGCAATCAGAAAGATAAGCGAAAGGTGGTTGTTGGTGAGGGATGTCTGAATATATGCCTAAGTTCTGCAAACATTGTCTCCTCTGCAATAAAAGAAATCGAAACAACGAGCCACAAGTTGCAAGCTTACACCCAGTGTCTGTTAATTAATCATCTTTTTGAAAGGTTAGCAATTTACTATTCCATGCTTAATTCCTAATGGTAAAAGTACTAGAGTGAAATTGCATTATAAACTAGATTTGAATTATTGCTTTTCCTAATTAATGAAGTAGCTCAAATTGTCATGTATGTATGTATTTGCATATCCTTCAACATGTTATTGTAACAGTTGAACAGTTGAATCTTCCTTCCCTGTATATAAATTGTAATATTTTGTTCAATATGTTTATAGATCAGGCATAGGCCTAATCACCCCGTAGATGCTGACCCAAGGTGCAAATTACTTCATTTTGGTCATAACAGAGTATCTATCCAAGTGGACGGAAATTGTTCTAAACCTAGATAAATCAACAGAATCCATTGCAGATCAAGTCCTTGCTTTGGTTTATCTATATGGTGTGATGAAATTCCTGATGCATGATCAAAGCCGAGAGTTTCGCAATAAAGTATTGGACATTGTGACAAATCGTCTCGGCATCTAACAAACAATATCCACAGCATATCAGCCACAAACCCACCTCATGACAATTGAGATACGAGAGTTCCATCGGTGCTCTTCAGCTACAGAACAGGAATGCAAAAATCTATCAGATTTTCTCTGTTTGATATAATGTCCGGCATTATATCTGTTCTACCTATTGAATTGAATTTTCCAACATACACAAGTTCATCCGCTTCTTTGCGTTGTGACTTTAATCCATAGGATAGTGATCTTTTGACAAGAATGACCTTATCTAAAACTCAGCTTGATGTAGATAGATCTACAGCTGCAAAGAGCATCCATGAAGCCCAAGAACAAACAAAACTTTGCCTACGACTTGAAGCATCGGGGGTCCTACTTCATGGTTGGTCAGAAAGTGATGATAGTGAACACTCAAAAGAAAACAAAAAAGGAGACAAACTCTCCAACAGGTGGATAGGGTCCTTACATCGTATCTGAACAGCTGGACAAAGGAACATACAAAATTATTCCCGTTGACAACAAATCAAGTAAAGAACGAACAAAAATAAACGAAGAGCATCTAAAACAATATCCGGACACTTGTATGGAAGACCATGGAGGCGCCCCTGTATGGAAGATGTCATAAACAACAGCGTTACTTGTAAGGAAATGCCGCAAACAACAGTGATACTTCACCATCTACCTCTACACCCACCTTTTAGTCCAACAAATAAGATTGATGGAAGTAACATCAAACCTTGGATCAAGGATCTGAATCTTCAAGAGGAGGACCTACATATTCTGGAAGGAGAAGACTGACTGAACGATATATATATATATATATATATATATATATATATGTGTGTGTGTGTGTGTGTGTGTGTGTACTGCTCACCAACTAGTTAAACAACAGGGTGGCAATAGCTGTCAGACATCGCTGCTAGCAGAGACTACCTTGCAGGCAGTCAGTGGTGATACAATCCAGATCATGCATGCTGCCAATGATCACTGGGTCTGTTGGACGAGCACCAAAAGAGAGCTTAGAGAAGCAGATGAGTGGAATATATCACAATTGAAAATAATGGCACACTTAAAATAGAACTGATCAAAGGAGCCTTGCAAGCAAATGCCTCGGACTATGGAGTTTTTGCCATTTCATTTGAATTTGCAGTCAGTGGAAAGGTATCTGGTGCAGATTATATCCAACGAGACACGAGAAAGCATTCGATAAAATGCTATGATACAAATTCTATACAACCCTTCCCAAGAAAGCGACTTTACAAGAAATTAAAATCAATATCTAAATCTGTTGTAAATGGTTGCTAAATACATCATCATAGAAAACTTGTGGACATTTATCTCCATGATTCTGTGTTATTCAATTGTTATCGAGTTGTTTCTATTATACAAAATATTTGGTTTTATTTTTATTTATAAAAATAAAAGTAGTAGCATTTTATATACCACGATTAAAACGTACTCTGGGCTCATATAGATCAAATACATTTCCTATATAATAAACTGGCTTAATATTATAAATACACCAATATAAATAAATGGGTTTTAAGAACCATACAAAATAGGTCTTTACTTGCTGCGAGTTTAATGTAGTTTGGCAACTCGTTCCACAGCCTGGTAGCTGGTGTTCGGAAGGATCTCTCTTCGTACATTGCTCTATGGCTTCTTGGTACCCTCAAAAGTGAATAGGACTCAGATCGGAGCATTTTCACTGGTATATAGTTTTAAATCAGATCGCTTAGATGCACTGGTGCTGTTCCATTCAGTACTTTAAATATAAGAAACGGGAATTTGTACAGCGATCTGAAACGTACAGGAAGCCAATGCGCCTGGAACAAAACTGGTGTTATATGTTCCCTTTTGCGAGTGCGTGTCACCAGACGCGCAGCACAGTTCTGCATTCGGTGTAGGCGGTTTGTCAGAGAGATAGAGAGTGATATTATATAACAATGCATTGTCATAGTCCAGTCGAGAAATAATAAGGGTTTGGACTAAAGTCTTGCACGTCTCATCATTTATGTACTTACGAATAAGTCCTATATTTCTTATTTGATAATAACAGGACTTACATATAGAATTCACCTGCTTCTCCATTTCTAGGGTATTATCTAATATAAGCCCTAGATTTCTTACAGACATGGAAAAATTTATATATCTGATTCCTACCTTAATGCAAATATTCTCAGTTTTGTTTACATCTTGCTTTAATGAGAAAATAATTAATTATGTCTTGTCCTTATTCAATTTCAGCATGTTGCTGTTCATCCAATTACTTATGTCTGCAATACAAGCTTCAATTGAAGATTAAATATCATTCCATTTATCACATGGCTTCAAGGTGATGTACACTTATGTATCATCAGCATAAAAATGATATTTAATATTATACCGTTTAATAATTCTACGAACTGGTTACAGTAATTCTTTGGTCCTAAAGCGGATCCCTGTGGTACACCAAAAAAGAAGACTACATCTGGCGATGTTTTATTTGACACTGAAACATATTTGAGTTCTGTTGACAAGGTACGACGTTACCCAAGTTAAAGCTTTTTCCTTGATAACGTTTTGTTATTTCTTTTCTACCTTTATTTTCTTCTCCTTCTACCCTCCTTGTTAACTATGGGGGGGGGGGGTACCTCTATATTTAATCAGTCGTGTTGCTATCTTCAATTATGCATCAATCTCCATTTGTTTAAAACTGTTAACCCATAAATCTATAAGAAGCAACACATTATTCATTTTCCGACATCAGCGTGTCTGCATTTCATATATCGTTCCGGCCCACCCGTTTATTTGTCCGTATATCTATCAATATGTTTATTTTTTAAATATATATTTTATCAATTCATTTAGTATTATTATTATTTACATATATATATATATATATATATATTATATATATATATATATATATATATATATTTTATATCCTAAGTCGTCATTGTATTATGGCATATTTATACCTAATATATTATTTGTTATGTTTAAATTTATACCTAACAGATTTTACTATATCACCCGTTAATTTTTATGTATGTGTATTCTTTAAACATATATATCTAACATGCTAGCATGTCTATTTATGGTATTTTATCTATATTATTTATATTATCTGGTGTACCACAGAGTTATTCTTGTCCTCTGGTATTTGTGATTTGTTATGTTTAAATTTATACCTAACACGATTTTACTGATAGTCATCCCGTTAATTTTTATGTATGGTGCTGATTGCTTTAAACAGATACTATCTGGAACAGTGCTCCCAGGATTTTTTTTTTAATTTTTTTGTTTATTTTTGTTATCTGGTGTACCACAGAGTTCAGTTCTTGGTCCTCTGGTTTTCACAATGTATACCCGTCCTCTTGGGATCATTGCGCAGCGATATGGGATTAAATATCACTTGTATGCTGATGACACACAGCTGTATATATCATTGGATCCTGACAATGAGTTAAATGTCTCCTCTTCCTTGAAGAATTTAGAACGTTGTATTGCTGATATTCGGCTATAGATGACTCAAAATCTTCTAAAACTAGATGATAATAAAACAAATATTATATATTTGGCATCACCACATCGTGTTAAATCCGTAAAGACCAGCATTACAGATGGGTACATCTTCAATTACCCCTAATGGGTCAGTAAAAAATCTAGGGGTTATTTTACCAATGTATTAACATGTATGAATATATCATATCACATCAGTATGTCGAGCTGCCTACTTTATCTTAAGAATATCCACTATTTAAACACATTCTTGACACAGGAAGCACTTGTAACTGTAGTCCATGCATTTGTTACATCTCGTATAGACTATTGTAACTCCCTGTTATATGGCATATCTGATTCTAACATTAATCGCCTTCAGCGAATTCAGAATAGTGTAGCTCGCATAGTGACAAATACTCGAAAATATGATCATATCACACCAATTTTTCAAAAAATACATTGGCTACCTGTTAAACTTATAAATATATTAATGATATGGGCCCAAAATACCTGTGTGCACTGGTGTCCATTAGAAAGTCATCCCGAAAACTCAGGTCATCCAGTTAGACACTATTGCAGGTGCCAGTGTCTCGGCTCAAGACATATAGTGATTGTGCGTTTAGTATTGCAGCCCCCACTTTGTGGAATAGATTGCTGGCATATATTAGAAATGCGTTGTCTCTTGAAAATGTTTAATCTGTTCTAAAAAGACACAATATTTAATAAGGGATAAATGTGCAATACATATATGCAGTTTGGGGTCTATACCGAAGGTCGTTTGATCTGTTTTAGTGGCGTTTTAGGGGTCGGTGCGGCTACACTCTATTTAGGGTTCACACCTTTATACGGAATAATTTGACGATGTTACCCCAGCGTCTGTGCCAAATGAATGTGAAATCATTTGCACAGTCGAAAAATATACAGGATTGTTTATTTCAACATTCATATTACGTCATTTTAATGACGGCAAACGTACATAGAATGTTCTAAAGAAGAATGATTGAAGCATGGTTTATATAACACCCCCCCCCCCCATATAACATTTTTTCAAAAATTCATGACCAATTAAAAAAATTAAAAGATGTGGAATAGACTTAGTTATATATTTATGGAACAACAACAAATCCATATAAATTTTATTTTGTAATGATTAATAATTAAATATTGGCTCGCGTAGCGCCACCAGGTGATTAAGTTTAGAACTACATTTGTTTAAATATGGCGTCAGTGGATTTAGCAACCGCTGCGGCTGAAGGCGATATATCAGTGAGGATATAAATAAGCCTAACACCATAGGCCTATTATGTGATTTTAAACACACTTGTAAATATTTAATGATGACTACTTGTCTTACGATTTGATCGTTGTAGTTAACAGGAGATTGAGTAATAGAAAGTTAATTTTGAACATCTCAGTCACTCAATCAGTCAATGAGTTATGAATATAACTATAAGTGACACTGACTGTGACTCACTCAGTCACTGACTGAGACTGACAGATCTTATTAGACTAGTCTAGACTCTAGTTATTGAATCATTCTCAGTCAATACCAGGATACTAGAGTACGGAATAAAAGCCTATGCCTGTCGGGTATTCCGGTCTTCTTGTTATATAGTGACTAGTCTATCATTCTTATTCTATGACGTCGTGTACTACATGTCGTCTTTCCAATTCCAGTGATTGTCGAGTCTTGACTTAAAAGAATTTAGGATAGAGGCTGTCAGTGTGACATGATGATAATCTGATGATCATAATGAGTTCCAGTCCTGAACCACTCGCTGGCTGAATGAGTTTTTTTTCTTATTTTGAGTCGAGAGCACCCCACAAATAACCTCTGACTATGACCTCTGATTCGTTCATTGAGTTCTCTGTTGAAGAATGCTCTTGGGTCAAGTCTGTTTATCCCATTCATGATCTTGTACACCTGTATCAGGTCCTCTCGCTGTCTTCTAAACAAGAGTGATGGGTGCTTCAGGGCAACTTGCCACTGTTCATAAGACAGATGCTTCAGGTGTTGGACTAACTTTGTTGCTCGATGCTGAACCCTTTCCACTGCCATTTTATCCATCTGATAGTGTGGATGCCAAATAATGTTTCCATATTCCAGATGAGGTCTGACAAGTGCCTTGTACAGCCTTGGCAGAGTGTCTTCATCTAGACATGATAATGTCTTCTTGATTAGCCACAGTCATATTTACAATCACTCAAGTCAGTGTCAGACAATATTATAATAATATTGTGTGACAAAATAATAATTATTTGATTGATCAATTTCTTTCATTTCATGATTATGAAACAGGGATAGCACAGGAAATCTATGGTGTCATTAGGACTTAATATAAAAAATGAATTATGTTTTGAAAGATATAAATTGACCATATAAGTTCACTGTTCAGTAGAGTCTACAGAGGATCTAATTATTTCACAACCATGATAAGACAAATTAATTACCAGGTACAGGGAAATATGGTTGGAGTCATATACATAAATTTTACAAAGTGGCTATAGGTCCGGACATGCAATTTTATAGCTATTGGTCCGGCACATTATGATTTCCGGTTTCTGTGGAGTATATAATCTGATAATGCACAAAGTCGATTTTCCTTTTAACTCTGGTTTCTCATCAATCCATGCCATTTTTGTGTGGTTTCAGTATCAATACAAGATACATACTACCAGCTCTGCCAATTTGAATACTTTGAGTAGCCAAAACAGTAAAGTAACAGGCAGAATATTAATATCTTAACATTTATTATAGGAAGGGATATATATCCTATAATTGAATAGGCAATGCATGATACTGTAGTGACAGATCCATCATGCGATATTGGCAGCAATCGGGTGCAAACAGTAGTTTCATAAATATCCGACATAAAGCAATAAATTTGTAAGGAGTTCTATCCTTTGCCAGTAATATAATAGTTTAGCACGATGTCTGGCAGTGAGTGCCGAAGCTTTAGTAAATTTGTAAGGTGTCCGGTGTGTGATATTCTACCGGATATTTGGGAAGATGCACATGCAGAGTTGAAGTGCTGGAGCTATAGCTAATTTGCTGTATGTCTGGGTCCAGACCAATAGTCATAGCCTAAATTTTATCAGTCTATGTATACTATGAAAAGTTTTAAGATAACGGAGGTATCCGAGAGTGTTGTGCTGAAGAACTTGCAGCTTCATTAAAGATGGTCCCAATATCATTATGTCACTCCTAATACATATTCTAAATTTATCTTTGGTAACTGGTAAAATTCCTGATCATTTAAAATCTGCTAGGGTGACTCCTATTTATAAAAAGAAAAAACCCAGTAAAACTGAAGCTGACAACTATCGTCTAGTCTCAATTCTTATAAGACCATTTCTAATTTATTTAAGAGGGTGGTCTGTAATCAGCTAGATCAAGACCTCCAGGATCATAAACTCCTGTATGAGTATTAGTCCCGATTTTGATCCAACTTTTGAACTGACACCTGTTTGGTACATCTTACCGATTATATTAAGCAGGAACAAGACAAAGGTAACTGTAGGTATGGTTCTTTTCAAACCTACAAAAGGCCTGTGACACTGTTGATCATGGCATGCTAATCCAGAAACTCTAAGCTCAGGATTGATGACTCGGCACTAAACTAGTTTTCATCCTATTTACATGAGTAACAACAACCAGTAAAAATCAGTGGCATTACTTCTACCACAGACACAATTACATGTGGCATTCCCCAAGGATCATCTTTGGTCCTATGTTGTTTCTCATCTATGTGAATGACATCCCATCAGTGGTCAAGTGTAAATTATTACTCTATGCTGATGACTCTGCACTTATAGTGCCAGGTAATAAGATAATGGAAATTCGACAAGAACTGAATCAAAAGGCACTCACTTAAATCATATTATTGGACCAAATGTTTGTAGTAATATAATGTCGGATGCCTCTTATGCTTTAATTCACAGTGTCAATTATGTTTTAAATAATTTTATATATTGTTATCATAATGTTAAATATGAACTTTTTAAGTCATCTTGCACTTCTTTTTTATGGTTGGTCATTGTGGGATGTAACCAGTCACTACATTTCCAGATGTTATATATCGTGGAGAAATTCCATTATCAGATTATTTGATCTTTCATATAAAACTTGTTGTAATTTATTACAGGCCATTGCTGAAGGTCATCCTATTGAGTGTCAAGTAGTATGTTGTATTTCAAAATGTATGTGCAATTCATTATCTAGTCAAAATACAAATATCATTACCAGAGGCAGCAGGTCTGCATTATCTAAAACTTTTAATCATATATTATGTAAATGTACCATATATACTCGTGTATAGGCCACACTTGTGTGTAAGATGCACCAGGTTTTAGGACCAATAACCCTCCCTAGAGTCGTACCTGTGTATAAGATGCACTAACATCTGCAAATTTATTCAAAACCCCCAAATTTGTCATCATCATCACTATCTTCATTGAACATCTGTTGTATCTGTTCATGTGTCATCATGTCATCATACATGTCGTCACCTTCTTCATTGGAGTCTGTGTCAGATTTGTCATGCTGTTCATCCCATTATATATAATTTTCCGTGCCATCTAAACCATTGCTGATAGAGCACTTCTTGATCGATTTGGTGATAATGCCAGGATTGATTTAATCCCAGGCCGTTTTCACCCACTGTGTGACGATAGGTAACAACGGCTGCTTCAGGTTGTCTGCTGCTGTGCGTTCGTTTCTGTAATGCTATTTGAAGTAGTTTATTAGTAGTTCCCATGTGCCAGCTTTGGGAGTAATGTACACATTGTTTGCTGTAATCATTTTCCTTTGATTTGGCTTCATGGTCATTCTTTGCATGGCCTCATTTACCGTTCCGTTCAATTACACATGCTTACACATTTTGAAAGTAATGACACGTCTTAGATAGACCAAAAATAACATCTGTCTCTAATAGTCTATGCCTATGGAGGCAGGCCATATTGGTCATAGTGCGGCTGTTTTCGTATGGTAGCCCATTTGGATCTACACCTTTTGTAGGATTGGGCTGTCATACTTTTCTGGATTACTGTGTTTTCTGGATTCCTGTCCATCAAACAGATTAATTGCATTCTGGATCATTTGACACCTCTAGATAATAAATCAACTTGTTCCCAGATGGACTTGGTATCAGTGACAGTCTTACCCAGGCTATGTTACCCATAAATTATTACTTGACAACACACTGATGCCACGCTACTCACTGGGTGTGCGAAAATATCCATTTTAGTGATGATTACATCTTTAAACTTCGAACATGCAACAACTCAACATGAAATTGCATGCTAAATTCTTAAACATACAATGACTGGGACTTGTTAGAGTGACAGATAGCCTGGTTGGATAATCTTAGCAACTAAGTAGGAATTATAATCGTCGCATAGTTATTTCTCTAGTCATATCTTCGCAATGGATGAATAAACAGTTATGTGTTGTTACAAAAACCGAATACACGTGATCAATCCAAACACCCAAAGATCATCGGCCAATATTGTCGCCCGTTAAGCCGATGACCTTGGAGACCTGTGAACTTTAAACTTTGTGGTCACATCACTAAATAGAGCATCGGATTAAATAATCATTGCAGTTATCAGGATTAAGTTTTGAAAGACAACAGAGAAAACACACCTAATTAATTAGTTTTTTGGTCATATATTCATTATTAATGTTGAAAAACAATATTATGGTATTTCCCCCTAAATTATGCCGAATATTAGCTTCCCTTTTAGTCCGACCCATGCATGAGATGTGCTCGCTTTTGGCTGCGATTTCATGGTATCAAAAGTGCAGCCTATACACGAGTATATACGGTAGATTAGCAAAGTATATATTTTATACAGAAAGGGCTCATAATATATCTACCAGTAAACAAGTATCGTTAATAGTTTTAATACTGATGATCAGATTCTATGCAGAGGTGCTTTTGCACAAGATATCATGTATGAGATGAACAACCCTCAATTATTGTTGAAGGCTAAAAAAACTTGACAATATTTGAAGCATGTACAGAATGACTAAACATTTTAATGATCCTTTGTACTGTATTGTACATTGGATGCACTTTTATTAGTAAGACTAAAGATATTATTATTTGTCCAAGCGGTGAGGCGAATCAACATTAATGCCATTTCCTAGAAGACCATCATCTGTTGCTAAATAACATCTTACAGCATTTATTTATCTATATACTGTTGAATTTGTGTTCATCAGCATGAGGCATGACAGAAATGGGATGGCTACCAGCATCTGACACATCCGAGTTGACTAAAGGGTCGAACTCTGCCACATTGGCAACATGTACACCTGTCTCAGCTTCAACTTGGTCATCTTTGTGAATGGATTGCTGTGTCCACTACTAGACTTTCCGACCGAGTCAATATACTGTGTGATAATCTGATCTGGATATGCCAGTTCCACATGTCAGATGCTGCCAGCTGTTCCATTCTTTAGAAATGAGACTCTAGTTTCTGACATGGTCTTACAGACTCATCGCAAACAATATGTATACACCCATGAACTGTTTCTGCTAGGTGATATACACTCTACATCACCTTGACACATCCAAAACGTAGCAATGTCCAAAAATATACCATGTTCTAAGTCCCAAAATCATGCGTAACAAATCGGAGAGACTTCATATCAATAATGCAACACATGCAATCATTGCAGTATGATAATTTCATTCCATTGATCAGTGTGTTGTTTTTTCATTGAAGGTTGTCTTCTTCTGCAGACACTGACACCCCCATGTTATTGAATGTCACCAACAGGGTTGGGTTTCTCCCTGGAAATAAGCTATTTCTTCCCTTCCCATGGGAAGAAATGGGTTTTTACCAGAAAGAAATTGGGAAGAAACTCCTAAGGGATACACTAACCTAACAATGCAAACTGATATGATATTGTTCACTCCACTGTATAAACAACTCAATGTCATGCCCCACTAACCACTGAGAAGATAGGTGTGACTTGATGTGATTTAAATTGTGGTGCTATTGTTAGAGTATTATCCCCATTTAATGTATATATATAATATATAATGTGTATTGTCAGCATATTTATATTAAGTAAATTGCCAATCTTGATATCATGGTTAACAAAGTTCAACTTCATAAATTATTCAATAATGGTCTAGTAGTCCAAATCAAGATTTCCCCTGAGCATCCTAGAACAGAACACTAACTCAGCTGTCTTCTCGTTGCCTAAGTCTGTTCCTTATTTTACTATGGATGGCAATGTTGAATTGTAATCATCATCCTCAATAATAACTACAATTATTTTCAATATGTTGCTCAAAACTAATCAATTTTAGTTTCTTCCATTTGTCCCCAAAGATTTTTTTTACAAATCAACAGATATGAGGACTATGTCCTATTCTAGTTTTTTTAAATGCATATATGTATGAATAGTATAAAAAATATATTAATATTTGTCGAATTTGAAAATTGCAAATCTAAATTTGGATGATGATGTTTTCTAATTTCTTCCCAAAATGGGAGGGAAGAAAGTATTTCTTCCATAACGGAAAAAACTGATTTTTACATGCCAACCTGGTCACCAAACATTTAGTATTTTCATTTTGTGCGTGGTCATACTTAGAAGACCTTGTGGACTTAAATTCTAATGCATTTCTATGTGTGACCTAACATCCCTAACCTGGTAATCAAGCTAAAACATATGAATATTTATTTTAAGCATCACAATCTGGCAAGTGCTGAAAACTAAATATTTTTTAATTATGGCTATTATTCAGCGCGAACTGAATGAATGAAAATGGATGGATATCACTGAATTGGTTTTGACTTTTATATCAGTTGATCTGTCGAGTTTAGGCTGAAAATCATCAGACATAATTGTTTTATCCAATAGCTGGTGAATTCACTTCTAACACGTGGTGTGGATGTGAACAAGAAATCTAAAGATGGAATGACACCACTCAGTATAGCGACTTTCTGGGGCTATGTAGATATGGCAAAACTTTTATTAGAACATGGGTAAGATAGTTACACTTAACTTATGATGCATTTTATTTCATGCTGTGGCATTAATTTCTATGATAAATATGTATAAGTTATTTTACTATATTATCTAGAGGGGTTGAATATTTATGACAGTCTAAAGTCTTATAACTGACTAAAAGTAAAATAGACATTGTTCTCTTTCTGTATGTAATCAATGCCTCTATATATATATATATATATATATATATACGCCCAGTATACAGTATGTATTTTTGTATTTTTTGTTTTGTTTTGTGTTATTTTTATTTAGTGCGGATATTAATGTACAAAATACAGGAACAAAATGGACACCACTTCACTGTGCAGCATTCCAAGGACATGGGCCTGTTATTATGATACTAATGGCACAACAGCCCAATTTAACACTTAAAGATGCAAAGGCAAGGTTGGTTAAGGAGTAATCATAATTGGTAATCAATTACATGATCTCAAATAAACCAATCATAATTGCCATTTCCAGATTCAATGTAACCATAATCGGTTACATTGTAAATATAATCATAATCAGTGATTGCTTTCATGATTACATAAGGTTTTACACAAGCAACATTCTGTGATTTCAACCCTATCCCAACCTGGACTGAGTTTATCAACCGTATTTCTTGTATTTATTGTACTTATCCTATATATTACATAAAACTTACCTGACTAAAGTCATGCCATACATGATGTGTCTTGTTGCTAAATGTATATTTCCACAAAGTATTCAAACAATTATAAGATAATTGTAAAATAATGGATGTAAGTTGAATGCTAGTAAATGAGTGTTCTTGTGAATACGGGGTGTTTGTCTACATCATAAGGCTGTCCAGCTGTGATCTTGTTGTAAAGGGAGCTAGCCAGCCACTGGTTCATATGGCTATACTCTTTGTGGTTTAATTAGTGATGTGTACCATTGTGTACTATAATGTATTGTATTTCTCTGGGCAGTGTGTGAATTGTTAAATTGGTTAAATTATCTGGTTGTGTGATGTGATTGCAATGAATCATATAGGCAATTGGGCATGAATTCACTGCCAAATATTTAACTACTAATTTACTTAGCTGACTAAGTGACATGAGGGATTAAGCTGGAAATAATTGAGTTGATATTGATAATTCTCTGCATAGTAAACTTTGTGACATTTGTCATGTCATTCAAATTAATATTGTGCTTTTATAATCATTTTATGTATTTTTTATGTATTGTGTAGTTGGGGGATGTAAACGTCCTGAGGAGAGTTTAAACCCCATTGTTGCCAGAGACCTGAATTTGAACAAAATCACTCACTCAATACTAATTTAAATCTGTATATATTAGGATATAGAACTAGTACTGACTTGCTTTTTTATATTTGGAATTAATAAATATCACATGGAGTTGATCCTATGTCTGTTGGGACACCAGGAGAATAACTCATATATTTTTTAAATTTTAGAACTGCTGCAGACTTTGCTTCAGCCCTGGATTCAATTTGGCCATTTTTTCTAGGTGAGATTAGTGCACTTTTCAGGTATTATCCTGTTTTCAGTGAAATATGTTTTCCATATAATTTTGATTCGATTTGCTTTATTTTATTTATTAATGTAAATACATATTAATATTAAACACATAAAAATTCCAAGGTAGCGCACAAAAGTGAAAACGCTGAATTATTTCCTTTGTGGTCCTAATTAATAACTAAATTACTTCCTGTCTCCCATTTCTTTGTTATTAAGTTGTAGAATGTATATAATGTGCATTTTATAAGATTTCATTATTGACATCTGTTTTATGCAAAAAGCTGCTGGATGTCGACGAACACCGAAGTCAGAACTCATAAGGATGGATATTGTACAAAAGGTCTGTTTCGGTGGATGAGTATAACATAATTTTGATTACCATACATCCGGCCATCGGACCATTAAGTCATGGTCGTTTTTAGACCTAAAATATCACAATTTCTGGTAGTACTATCCATTAAACCGACTTAAAAATCTGAACTTTTCCCTGCAGTATTTTCAGGTGATATGAAAATTTTGAATGCAGGAAATAGTGGATATTAGCATAAATATGCCCCGTTTCAGCTGATTTTGAATAATCCTATTTTATTACCACAACAATAAACACACCCTTCTACAATAATTTTCACTCCACGACTGCATGAATTTAAATGATGATGTTGTTGACGTTCTATGATTACAACGGCTGCTAACTTCCTGAAATTTCTTCTCCTGGTGACTATATTTCTTGACACCGAAATAGCATTGGCTATTAAGCTGACCTCAAAAATTAATGATAAAAATATTGACTCAAAGTATTGGCTTAATGGCCAGAACCTATGGCATAGCAGTTGCTTCGATGAATCTTCTCAAGACCATACTAGTGTAAGAACAATATCAATTTGGTGAACCCCGTTATTATTTTGTTGTTTGTCTTATCAAAAGTTGAGTATTCTAACTTTTAGCGAAGTAGAAGTTACAAGAATTTTGCCAATTCATGAAATGCCACAAAGGTTTTTGAACATTCCAGTTTCTTGTTCTCATGAATATATTTTGAAGAATTTTTGAAAACATAAGCCAAGCTGGGTGGTTTAATGTGATGCCATTTCGCATCAATATCCATGTTTTATTATACACCAGCCCCACCCCATTTGTGGTGTAGCCAGGTTATGCTGGCTCCTGATTTGTACACTAAGCGTATCAGAAGAGAGAGATTATTTTACCAAGAACCGGATCTCTATATCTGTTTCTGTCTTTAGGATTGAAGCCATTTATTAAATTATAATATACTGTCTTCCAGTTAACACATCATGATCCTAGTCTACCAGCAGAAGACTTAGTTTACTTTTCTAGACCTGGTTCAGCTTACGGCCTGAGGCCACAACGACCAACAGGCCACAAAGACCCTACAATGGTATGTTGGCATTGTGTTCATGCATCACTGATTGGACCTTACTCATCTGATTATCATTAAGGAAATACTTGATCAATCTGAGTAGTTTTAAAACTAATGATTACATTCTGTTATAAAAACGAATATTCGTAATAATTTTCTGGCATAGATTCCCGAACAGAATACGTTAAATGTAACTGGACCAGGAGAAGGGGACTAAATATGATGATATAAAGATGGCTACTGCTGTTAAATAATGCATCTGATAAAAACCAATCCTATTTCCCCAACTATAAAATTGAATATTAGCCTTAATATGCATTTGCATTGTTAAATGTATAATCCTTTAATGTGGTGCTGTTATGATGTTATATCTCACAGTCTGTGGTACATTCAAGCCAGTGTTTGTATAGGTACCGCATCCTCTAGATTACTGGTAGTAGTGTTTGATCATTATAAGCAACGATTCTAACATCCATTCCAGACATGGGGTCAATTCAATTCTCTAATTGGAATTGATGGTCAATTCCGGAATTGGAATTGATTATTTAAAAAAAAAATGGAATTGGAATTGGTGAAATTTGAATTGAAGTTTCCTACAAAAAATAAATCCACAAATTAATTTACCGTTTAATTTTTAAATTCAGAAATAGTTCTTCCGTGGCAATCCTACTTGGAATATAAATTGCTCAGAGTATGTTTTCAGAGTACCCACTTATGATAAAAAGTAGTAGATAAAAAAAGAGTCTGATTTGGTATTAGAACTGATAAATTTGATGTGGAATTGACCAAAAGGAATTGATTGGAATTGACAAAATGGAATTGACCACATGTCTGATCCATTCTGAATAGGATCGGTTGGGCTCCTTCTACACACCATTTGGTAGGATCCATGCAATCATTTTTATACTTCTCCATCCGCTGGATCTCTTATCCAGTGGAAGCCATGGTTTATAATCACAATCTTTTCTGTGCAGTTTTGTTCTGGTCAAGTAATATGTTTACAATTATTTCCCTGGCTTCCATTAGAGTGTACATTCTCACCGGTTCTCATACGAAGTTCTCAGAACCTGACTCACCTTGCATGAGATTAGCTGCAGTGTAATGTATAACAATGCTGTTGTAATGATACCCTGTCAATAATTATTTTTAACAAATCATGTTCCCCTTTCACATAAACTGACAGATGAACATTACCCCAGGACTCTGTATTTTCACACAATAACTAAAGTATTGTACAAGTGTACTACCTGGTACATCATCAATTGTGTAGAATGATCTTTTTGCAATATAATGAATTCAGCATATGTAAGTAGATAATACGCTTTTTAAACAGTGGCCGCCATATTTTCTTGTGTCATGTTTCAATCCTTTTGTCTGCCCTATTTTAGACAACTTTATATATTATTGAAGACCCTGTTCTACAGAAAAATATAATAAAATTTTTCTTAAACTATTTTGGTTAGGAGTTAGCATATCTGTGTTTATTTTAACTCTACTGTGGTGGGTCTATTATCGGATAGACATATAAAGGTATATGCAACACTGAGATATTATGATTCCACTACCTGAACGTATTGATTTTGTAACAAAACAATTTCTTTGTTTGAATACAGGAAATGGCAGCCATTACTGGTGATGTTCTTGCTTCTCTTCCTGAGGAACCTTCAAATTATGCAGCTGCAAATAGACAGCCTCATCTTCTGGTCTGGGACAACTGACACCAGATGTCAGCACTCAAAGGAAAATAACTGAGAGAAGCCACACGAGGGAGCATCTGAGTCTGTTTATTGCCACTGAGTGCTCAGTCTTGCTCATTGCTCAGTGTGAGTAGGTGTTAATCATGAAAATTTGATTCTGTTCTACTGGATCATGTTTCAACAATGAAGCATTTTCAGTATTCTCATTAAAAGAATATTTCCTGAAAGTGGCAGTGTATGTATGTTTCAGATTGACCACATTATATGAGGTTATCATGTGATGATGTTGATACTCTGCTAAATATCCCTATCAGCCAGCATGTAGTTTTCATTCTTATTAAAAGTTTTTAAATCATAATTCATTTTCAGTAAATACCATGTTTAATTGTAACGGTCCAACATAATGCTACATGGCTCACACCAATTGTACCAGCATTCAAATATATGTGACCATAATAATAATCAGTATTAACCCTGCATCTGTGAATCATTTAGGTGTATGTTTAAATAAAAGAATGAACAATCCTTAGATATATCTGTTCATATTATTTTATGATAGATAAAATTGTTTGTACATAGTTGTCTGTTAAATATTGAACCAGGGGGGGGGGTATTACTAGGAATGACCACTGTGTGCAATACTCTTCAAAGTGGGAAACTATGATCAATACTGGGAAGTGTTCATTATGGCCTCATTTTGGGTAGATTGGCCATTTATTGTCTGCTGGGAATACTGAGTTGATATATTATTTGATTGTAAATACTAAGTACTGAAATGATTGCAATATGTTCATCTCCAATATTTCACACACACTTACACACAGAAAGAGGGAGAGAGAGAGTGTGTGTTCTTACTGGTAATACAGCCTCGGCTACTTCCATGTTTTGTACTTACTATTAACTTATTGTGTTTTTGTGTTTATTTATTTTTTGCTGCAGGATGCTGCTGTAACTAATTTCATAATCAAATACAAACTGGTTTGTGACGCCTGTTATTGTAAATAACTTATTGTTACCAACAACAACAAAAAGAACAACAAATATGAAATTATCCAAAACATCTATCAAAAGCAAATGAGGGATAGAGAATTAGGATACATTTAAACATTTACATATATACAAAACTGGAGGAATGAATATCCAAATATATGCAACAGTCAACGTGGGTCAATAATTGTTTCCACGTACGAAATGTGTTTATATATAGAACTATGTGGCTATATGAAGACTCCAATGATGAGACTACACTATTGTAGTTTTGATTGGTATATAGTTAAAATCTAATCAACTCCGTATCAACGACCAGGATTGGTAATAGTAGCTGTAATGGCTTTTTGTCTCACAGTCAGTCACTATAATACTCCGACTTCGACTGGAGGAATTGATAATGGGAGGCACTTCGTTCCAAATCCTTTGATTTTTTATGTGCTTTATAGTTGACCTTGTTGCATTGAGAAATAAATACCTGGTCGGATGTTGGCAATTATAGCAGAATCAGCATCCACAAGCAATGGCCGGAAATGGTACATTCCATTACTCCAACTTATTCACTCATATAAATTCTAGAAGTGAAATACACAACAATTATATGAGACCGATCAGGAAATAAACCTTTATAGGTACATGTTGTTGATTGAAACAGAACTCTAGCATTTGGGCTGTAAAATAAAAATGAGGGTTAAATGTTTTCAGAGTTTGGATGTATTGCGATAAATACTGCACAATGCAGTATTGAAAACACTTCAGCTGGTTATTTTTAAAGTTTCTAATTATTGGTTTTGGTGTAGAAGGTACATGATCAAACTTAAATAACTTCCTATCCTCATCCTTATTGGTAATAGTTTGCTAACTTCATAATTTAATATACTGTTTTGTTATGAAGGGAAAATATTTTTCATTCATCCCATCTTTATAATTTTGTGTTATTTCTTGCTGATTATTGTAAAATTCTGACCTAATTCAGTTTGTTGTGAATTGGATTTTTAATATATTCTGTATAACTATAAGCTCTATTAAAAATGTTTTCTCCTAAAAAGAGGACATTTCATAATTAAATACAAAACAAAAACATACTAAGATTAAAGTTTTTAATAATCTGGTTAGTGTCCTGAATAGACGATCACTTGATTGGATCATACACAGGAGTATACAGATTAAACAGCTGCAGAACTGGGCATATCTATATTGTACAGGATTCTTCATTGATAGATTGATTAAGGAAGAACCTACACTGTGACTTCACATTATGTAGTATTGGCAGATCCCAGTTTCAGAAGGGATTGTCAGACTTGTCACATCCACACTAAATCTGATATTGCCATGAAGTCATTAATTACTATATATATATATATATATATATATATATATATACACCAGACATGGGGTCAATTCCATTATGTCAATTCCACATCAAATTTATCAATTCCAATTTCATTTTTTAGTTACTACTTTTTACCATGAGTAGTTACTCTGAGTACCTACTTGGAATACCTACTCTGAGTAGTTTATATTTCAAGTAGGATTGTCATGGAAGAAATATTTCTGAGTTAAAAATTCAGATGGTAAATTATTTTGTGGATGTAATTTTGTTTTATAGGAAATTCTAATTCCAAATTTACCAATTCCAATTCAATTTTTTTTAAATAATCAATTCCGGTATTGGAATTGACCATCAATTCCAGATTTGAATTGACCCCATGTCTGATACACACAAAGCCATTATTGACACAGTGAACCTCCCCCAAAAGTTAAATTGATAAAACAGTTCAAATGTACAACAATTACAGAAACTTGTGATGCAGTTCCAGTTGGAAGTGAACTGGACTGTATTTACAATATTTATAAGTATAACTCCTTAATAAAAATGTTAATACATTAGACATAAATAAAGCATTTTGCATAAGTAAACATGAAAACTGCAATACAATTTTGGCCGTAGCTATTTCTGATCATGAATGCATTACCTCAAAATGTGTGAACATTGCACAGCTTAATTCATATGAAAAGCTCTGACACTGTTCAAGTTATATATGTACTGCTGTATATCCCACAAGTCTATGGTGTTGTACTTATGACACAAAGAATACATAGATTATAATACATTTAAACAACGTTTAAAGATATATTATACATTTCCAGTGATCAAGTTGCATTTACTCGATACCATTTGTCCTTTAACTATATATAAAGCCAAACATAATGACAATAGACATAGAAAGATAAATATGTAGAGGGTCTAGATGTTAGGTAGCAAGCATTATTAGTGTACTACAAAAATCACAAACTCTCACATCAAGATATAACACACCACGCAGTCACTAGAATTAGGTCTATCTAACAAACTTGTATTCATTATTTTTGCAATTTTTAGCTACTAAATTTCTGCAAGTTCAGTTGTAATTTTTTGTTTGGGGGGGGGGGGTTAAAGTCTGGTTATATAATTTAATAATATGTGATCTGATGGTGCTATTTATGTTTCCAAGTAGACAATATGGATGATAATGATATATTGTTTTATAATTATATACAATTACTAAATATCCATTTTGAGCCATTTTGAATCTATTTTCCCAGCGGCAGACTCCTAATTTTGAGGATAAACAGCTAGTTGTATCTAGCCACATTTTTGTGAAGAGATGATTCACATTACAAGAAAATAAAATGATGATCTGATACGTCGGGTCGTTATTAATACTTAAGGGTGGATTTTGGTGTCTTCGTACATCATGTATTGATCATCGTAGTAACCTTCACCGTTGGGAGCGCCATTGAACAACTTCTCCAAAGTTAGACGGATCTCGGAGAACTTTGGTCGCTTGCTTGGTTTCTGCTGCCAGCACTTTAGCATCACATCATCATAACTGTTATGGGAATATTAAAATGTCATCAGTAATCAGCTGCGCATGCATACACACATATAGGTAACAGTAATGAATCGAGTATGTGGACAACAAAATATTTGTTTATTTATTTTAACAAATCCAAGTACATCTATTCATTAAAAACAAATTATGTGCAAGTAGGCCCTACATACTTTGTATAGCTATAAATAGTACAAAGTATTTTTGAAAATACAAATAGAGGAGTACCAGACATAAATTATTCAAAGTGGCTATAGGTCCGGACCCATAAGCACAATTTTATAGCTATTGGTTCTGCACATTTCCAGTTTCCATGGTGTATAGAATGTATAATGCATCTGCTGGCATGAACTGTCACAATATTCTACTCCATCTTATCAACTAAGCCATGTTTGAATTGGCAAATATTACATAATAAAGAAAGGAAGATAAATATGATTATTCTTGTACTTATGGTTGATTTTCTTTCGTTTCGTGATCTGTCCTAAGAAAGTGAGAGCATTTATTTTTAGTGTGATCCCTTTTTTATTACTGAGTGGCTGTTCATAGCTCCTCCCCCCACTACTCATAGGGGAGCAGTACGGAAAGATGAAGCCGAAATACCCTGAGGGTGATCACTGGCAGAGCATATAACATCCTCAGAGGATCTTTTATGTCACCTTTTTTAATTAAATCATTGGAGACGACAGCGCCATTTAATGTGGTCAGCTACCCACAAAGATACCACACTGCTTGCATGTTACCTTGACAAAATTGTAAAAATACTTTGGTTAGGCAGTCAGACTGCCTGAGCTTTAGTAAATGTGTACTGTAGCCAGCAGTGTGTTATATTCTACCAAATGTTTGGGAAGGTGTGCATGCACAGTTGAAGTGCTGGAGCTATAGCTACTTTAGTGTACATCCAGATCAGGACCAATAACAACAGCCTACATTATTTATGCATCTCACTGTTGCCATCCACATAAAATAACTGCCATTTTAGCCATTATTATTATATTATCATGCTGTATTTGGTTTACGAACACTGACAGAATATACATAATGCTGGTGATATACAATAGAATGATTTTAATAAGTTCTGTTTTCACATGAAAAAAAATTTGCTTTCTAGACTCTAACAGTGTCTAATACAATGGCCGGCAGTTTGCATTCAGGCAGAGGTGAGTTATTGTGGTGTTTAGACGTGCAGTGCTGGTCGCAACTGGTCAACAAGAGTCTAAGGGGATAAATAAGTAAATAGATTGCCAGTGTACTCACAGTTCCTCTTGACAGTCCTGTGGTCGTGGTGGACGTATGCCACGCTCTAGAAGGCCCTTGATTTCGCTGTGTTTGTGTTCGGCAAATGGTGATTCCCCTGTAAGAATTTATACTCTCATTAGATCTAGGTACAAAATATAATCTATGGCAGACTATTTTGATTCACTACAGTAAGACTTTCATATAAAACTTACAAGCCACGGCTTAAAAAGAAGCCACAGCTTACTATGGAATTCAATTCAAATTGTTTATTTCAACATTCGTAATACATCATTTTACTGTACTTTAAATATTTTTGTTCAGTAATCTATAGACTCACTTGTATAACAAGATATTAGTTGAAGGTTTGGTCAGAAATGTAATAAAAGTAAGTCACAGTCGTTAATTCAGCCATTGGTGATTGTTTTTATCAAATGAAGTACATCTAACAAATTGTTTGAAAGAAAGCCACAGTAGGTAATCTTTGAGTGCCACCATGTTTTAGATTATTCAGAGAACTATGTCAATAAATGAAATCTATGATCCTTATTTTACAGACAAATCCCAAATAACAATTTTTGTTCGGTATGTCGGTACACCTTTAGGTTAGTGTGTATACATCATACAAACCTTTGGTGTAAATTTCCCATACAGTAATACCATATGACCAGATATCAGTCATATCGGTATATGGTCTCTTGGCCGATTTACCGAGACCAAGCTGCTCTGGTGCCATCCACTTAATGGGAATACGTTCCTGTTGGTTAGAAGAAAACCATTACAGCTTGTGAGCAAAATGCTTGACAGTGTGTGTGTGTGTGTGTGTGAATACTTTGTTAACAGTGTTTAGCAACTTTTTAGGGAATTGTTAAGTGTGGAACTACAGCAAGAACAATAGCTTGATTAAAAGATGCAGCTTAGTATATTATATCCAATAAGCTTTTTAACTAACTTCAATTGATTACTAAAACATAAAGTCTGTTGGAATACTAAATCTGTGTGTGCTTGCGTGCATGTTTTTTTTACTTCGAACAACCTTTTTGTTGTTGTTTTATTTCACTAATTCATATGTAAATGCATATATGCAGAGTTATAACTCATACCGGTCCACCATCTCCAGCTGTCTCGCCCTTCATTGGACCAAACCCAGTTACTTTGGCAACCTTGCGACCCATCATCTGGATTTCCTTGACAAGTACATTGCGGATTCCTAGACGTCGATGAATGATCTAGAAGTAAAAATAACACAATTTATCAAATGTAATAATTAAAGGAAGTTATGCTTACTCTGCTTTGGCATTCTTAATGATAAACAATGAGTGAGGGTTGGGGGGGGGGCAGTGTAGAGAAATATATAGGCTGAAAAAACTTGTACATTGAATCTAACATTTTTTTAAAGACCGTCATTACCACCAGTTAAGTGGTAAACAGAGTCAGGGTTTATACCCGACATGGGATCAATTCAATTTTGCAATTGGTTATTTAAAATAAAATGGAATTGAGAAATTTTGAATTGGAATTGAGAAATTTGGAATTGAAGTTTCCTACAAAAAAATTAAATCCACAAATTAATTTACCATTTTTACAACGTTAGCACTTACATATGGTGTTACCAATATACTGGAACCAAAATGATCCAGAACTTTGGTTCCTTTTATCTATTATCTATATATATATATATATATATATATATATAATATATCAAATATGCACACCAACCGTGGCACCCCAAGTGAGTGAGCGTTTAGCCAATTAAATGGCCTGGATACCATGGACTCCGCCCACAACACGGTGACACCACCACATAGCATACCTGTAATCTATGTAGATATATTTCTATTTAGGAATTAATTAATTTATCATCTCACTGGGAATGCCAATCTGGAGCAAAACCTTCCCCATCCTCTCCTAAAACTGTGACTACTATAGCCTGTCCCCAGACCTAACTGTTTTAATAACCATTTGAGATATTTTGTAAACGTACCATTTTGTAAGTGGTTTAGTACCCAGCAGGGTTGTGAAAGTAAATACAGGATCTGACCCCTGCTGGGCGGAGCTAAGCAAAAACATTCATTTCGAATATAAGCACATCTTTGATAATTACAACATACACTTTTACATCGGGATGCACCCAAGACTATGATCCACCACTTGATATCAGCAAATATCTCTTTAGCTAAAAGCGTCTTGTGGTTAGGTGTTTAATAATAAATAATAATAATATGTGATATTTATATAGCACCCTATTCAGCTAGAAGCTGCTCTAAGGCGCTTTACAATATTATTTACAATATTATTATCCCCGACTCAGACCTGTTTCCACCCTGCACATATCTCAACTCCCAAGGGAGTATACAACGTATGCTGCCATTATAGGTGCAAAGCAATACTCAAACACATAGCCATTGCGTCCTGTCGGTACTAATTTTTTTAATGGATGGGTGAACTAGTTGCCACAGGACAGCATTGCAGCTCACTGAGCCTCGAACCTGCAACTGCTCGGCTACGAGTCCTACGCTCTAACTAACTGCACTATCACGGCTCTCGATGTTTGCAGTTTTTACCACATTAACAATTACATGCGGTGATACCAATATACCGGAACCAAATTGATCCAGAAATTTGGTTCCTTATATATATAATTAAAATGGTCTGGATACCGTGGGCTCCACCCACAACACCGTGACGCCATCACGTAGCATGCCTGTAACCTATATAGTGATATTGCTATTTAGGAATTTACTCCTGTTGAATGTTTAGAACTGGCAAAAAAAATTAAATCCTCAAATTAATTTACCATTTAATTTTTTAATTCAGAAATAGTTCATCCATAACAATTCTACTTGGAATATAAACTACTCGGAGTACCTACTCATGGTAAAAAGTATTAGGCAAAAAAAGAGTCGAAAAAAATGGAATTGAGTTGGAATTGATAAATTTGATGTGGAATTGGAATTGACAAAATGGAATTGACCCCATGTCTGGTTCATACAGTTCCACATGTATGGGTTTCCGGAGTTTTCAGGACATTAATATTGATCAAATATCTACTTTTCCAGGATCCAATCAATGTTTTCCAGGAGTATTTTGACATTTGATTAATGGAACAGATACACGATGCCATTTTTAAATGTGAATGTAAGAGAATAATTATGCAGAGATCCACGAATCTCTAGGATCTCATTTTACATCAATGATCTAGCATAATGTATTTACGCCACAAATCGTATTACACCAGAAACCATGAATACTAAACTTATTCATTTTCACTTTTATTACAAATGCTCAATGGAAAGGATATTCCTTTTAATGAAGTCCAAAGAATTCACAATTTAAGCTTTTAATGAGTGAACTTTTTCATCAAATTTGATTTTTAAGTCGGCTAACTCTTGGCTTTTATCTGCGGGAAAAAGTAAACCCCCAGGTGACTATAAGTATAGTAAAACTAAGCACAGTGTGTGTGTGTGTGTGTGTGCACAAGAGTGCATACGAATGTGTGAATGGTTTTCAAAAATCCTCATTCGTTTAGTGTCCTGTAGCATGCAGTGATGTTTATCACAGAGGTAGTAATTTTATGTACCAGTACTAGATCACACCCATATCATTTTTTGACCCAAGCATTTTGACATCTTTGTGACTATGTGTAGCTTGTTGAGGATTTTGGGAAATGACCAAACACAATGTGACCCTACATCGCCGGATGGCCTTGAAAATATTGTCATATGTGTATGATCATAATGATATTGATACAATAAATATAGGCAGAGCATAACATCAGGAATGGGAGGACAGACATCACAGACGAATACGGGCAGTGACAGTCCATATTTCCTGCTCTCACCTTTCACAAACTCTTTCATGGCCACTGTGCAATGCTATCCCTGTATTTTCCATACATGACGTAACTCAGAAAAAATATTAAGGGGAAGAGTGACATCATGTTTGGAATACCTGCACTCTATAACCACTTGTTTTCACAACTATACATGCTACTTGTTTAATCTAAGCTCCCAGCTTGATAAACTGAAGATTTCCAAATGTTTAGGGTGAATTCCCTTTTCATGGGGGTTTTCCAGGAGTGTATTAAACAAACTTAAAACTATTCCAGGATTTTACAGGAGTGGCATTAAAATCAACTACATTCCACGAAGATTGCCTCTGGCCTCATGGGTAAACCATGAGACTATTTACCTTTGGCTATGGTCATTCTATGTGGGAGGTAACAGGTACACACCTCAGCCATGGCACTAGAGTAGGAGGATTTTTTTCATCCAACAAGGCAACTGGCAAGGTTTCTACACCAAAAATGCCATATATTCTAAATTCTAAATTTATTTACAATTAGTCCCCATGTGGAAGCTATAAATTACAGACCTGATATGCCTTTCCCTCATTTGAGGTTGCCAGCCACGTTAAAAACTGCCATTTCAGCCATTCTTATTATATATTATTATTCCAAAATGCATGCAAGCCCTGTAGGATGCTTATATTAAATTCCAATGCTAAGTGTGACATGATATGTGCTGTTGTACTGGTTGAGTTCGATGAATATGAATGAGATTGAACATGACATATATCTAATACTTAAATAATTACCATTCAGAATATATTAATAAGAAATTGTTAACAAAACAACTAATAACAAAACAATTTATTTATTTTAGAAAAAAAATAATTTAGTTTGATTTATTGATTATTTGAATTTTATTGATTAAGAAAATATTTCTACAAAACATGCAACTTTATAAAACAAAACTTATTCATTTTCTTTAGATTCATCAATTTCAGTCTTACTGCATATATAATGATCTTAGTTGATGATACATAGAATTCCTGCATCAAGAATTAACTAATTAATTCACTCGCCTCAATGTTTGAAATGCACACACACACACACACTATATATATATATATATATATATATAATTCAGATAATATATATTTTTAAACTTTGGCAAACTCATGTTTCATTGAATGGCAGTATTAAAAGGATATTGTATTTATATTATACAATGAAGTTTGTTAATTACTTATGATGAAAATGAGATCATTGGATGAAACACTGCCCAGATACAGCTATTACTGGGATTCAAAACCTGCCTTGCCATTTGCATCATCGTGTTCTATTATAATCCACTTTGTGGAAGCACTAAAACATTATAAACATGTAAAATATTTTATGCAAAGTGATGGACCAGAATTGTCGGTTCTTAGTTAAAATTAACTGATTATTTACCTAAACTGGGAATACATTCTTTGATGAACCAAACAGGAACCGAAGCACTAAGTGCTTAAAACATAATTTGCCTTTGGAAAATTTATATTAATGAAAAATAATAAAAGAAAAAAAACCCATGATAATAATAATAACAAATAATTTCAATAAATACTTAATTTATATAACATTCTTTTCAGTATGATGACGCTGCATTATATACTTTTTTAACTGCGGACCGACTGACCTGGTTTGTGTGCAGATGCTGCATGCCTCGAGCAATGTCCGTACAGAAATTGATCATGTCATCCTCAATTTCATCATTTATATTGTCAATGGACTTCAGCCAATCCTTCAGGCTCTGTTCACAGTATTCCAAGAGGATCAGTGGGCCTTAAAGATCAGAGTTTATATTAGATCCATAATGCTCATTTACAGCGGATCGCATTTGTACCTACCAAGTTATAGTTCTCGTGGAAATGCCCCTGAATTAACGAGACCCATACAAAGTTGTAACATCCGAGACTGATCTACTCAAATCAGGTGACACATACCCCCCCCCCGTTTTATGTTATTCACATATAGAAGCTTAATTTTGATTAATTAGCCCTGAATTGGCCAGAATTTCAATTTCTTGAAAAACAAACAAACATATCTCCCACAACTTTGACAAAGTACTGATGTAAAGTAAGACACAAAATGGTGTATCCACTCGAAAGCAAGGCATATTTATTAAAACAAATTCAAGACAAGTAGCTAATCTAAATAAAACGAAAATGGATTAATAAATAGCTAAACTGTCATATTAATTATCTATTCTCCAGAATAATTTGCAAACATCTGTAAACCTTGAGTATTCTAGGTAATTTGTGGGATAAATGTATTATTAGAGATCCTAGGATCATTGCATTAAATTAACCAATTATGGTGGCTGTATGACTTTGTAATATGAATTGTTTCCCTTAAATCTTTAACCAGGTTTAATTGCATACTGCTTTTGATTGGTTCTTTTGGAAATTTCAAAATAGCACATCACCTCGAAAGAAATAACACTTTTGGGGTGATATGCTATTTTGACTGATCTGAGGGTATTGCAAATATTTATTTGCTGATAATTGTGAAAGTACTCATCAAGTAGTTTTCCATTACTATCTATGCATATAGTTTTGGGGGATTTCTTCAGCACAATGTAGATATGACAGACAAAATAGGGTCATTCAAAATCTTGCATGAAACATGGGATGTCATAGCGTGCCCTTTGAGGCAAATCAGAATGACAGAAATCAGACTAAACGTTATTTCATAATGAGATCAAGTTATCTAAGTTATGCCTCTATCTTCCCTACCTTCAGTAACAGCACCAACAAAGTTTACAATGTTATTGTGGTGTGGAACGGATGTTGCCAGGAAATTCATCTTAGCTTTCATCAATAATTCATTGTCTTCATTGTGTTCTGTTGTAATAAAAATTATAATAATACTACTACTAATATTAACATGATAATACAGAAAAGAGATAGTGTTTACGATATTCTTATATTATATGTCCTTAATTCTATAATATATGTGCTTTCAAATTGCTGATTAGCAAGATTATGCAGTGATGGTTAATCAGTAGGCCATAGAACTTTACTGTCGAGCAGTATTTCACGAAATGTTACCACAGTTCTGATTACTAATATACTGAATGCGCGGCTCACTTATATTAGAGCTACAGTGAGGGGGACTGTAAACAGCAAAGAGACTTGCTGGTACATTCGGAAGAGTTTAGTAAAACTTGGGTTCGGTTTTCATTTCAAGTGTTGATGATGTATTGTAAATGGAACAGACCTTTAAGCCTCTTGATTGCAACAATTCTGGTGCCTTCTTGATTACTTAGCGTTCCTTTCAGGATCTCGGCGAACTTTCCAACGTGGATTGTTCTGCCTGGGTGTAGGCGATCATTGCTGTGCTTCCAATTAGCTTCTGGATCAGTGTCCATTTCACCATATGCGTAGATGTCATCCTCAAAATCTTTGAGTTTCGCTCCAGAGTTATAGGCGACGTTCAAAGTCTGAAACAATTTTATTTTTACAGTAATTAGTATGGTATAAAAAACAACCCTTTTGATTGAAGACATCAGCACCTGGCATAAATTTCAGTGCCAGTGATTCAAATTTAATTATCTTAAAAATTATCTCTGTCTGTCTGTTTGTCTGTCTGTCTGTCTGTCTGTCTGTCTACACAATCAACATAAAGTACTATGGTACTAACCCCATTTAAGTTGTTGCCACTTTCAATATTAGCACCTTGTGACCAATCATCTCGAGATCCGTAAAGTTTTGAGAAGCGATGCCTCACCGTTTGACCGAAATCAGTGATGCGCTGTGGCACCGCCGGCTGATTTTGTACTTTCACTCTGACCACAATCATAATAACAATCACCACAATGGCAACGAGCAGGAGTACAGCTAGGAGTGACAAACAAAATATTGCATGAGCTGGGATGTAATCAGGACTGAAAAAAATATGGTCAGGTCGGTGAACAAATGCTAAGCTTCGATATATATCGACTTTATCAGAGACAATGGGTTTCCATAACCATAATATATCATTGGGTCACAACCACACATATATTGTGAAGCAGACAAACATAACTATTTGGCCAGACCGTTTCTTTGTTTCTGTTCGTCGAAATATTTCAATTCTTACCTATGACGATCCCAACAATGGCTCCCATGGATAAGCCTGTAAAATAAAACCACAACAATGCTATTATTTCTATCAACTCTAAGCACACTAGATTACGATATGATCCATTACCAGCAAGAAAGGGGTCCTTGTTAATTATTAATTTATTGTCCTCCAAGAAATAAATTCCAACCTGGATGAAGTTGGTGTCTTCTGGACACTTTCTGCAACAAAGTCCGGAATGTGTTGAACCGAAGTATTATACAATATATAAAATTATGTCTAATATTATATATATATATATATATATATATATATAGCTTCATCATACCTCAGTCAACTCGGATGTATATAATAATAATTTGTATGATGCCTTAGTTAAGTTCAGTTCGTTTAAGACGCTTTACACTGAAACTGAATTAAAACATGTTCTAGCTCACATAATGCAGACACATTTAGACATACCCATGTACCGTAGTTCCCGGTCATTAAGCCGAGGACTGTTTTTTAGACCTAAAATATCATGATTATGGTAGTAAGCCGACCTAAAAATCTGAACTTTTCCCTGCAGTATTTTCAGGTGACGTTTTGAACACAGAAATTAATTTTGTTTTCATAATTCATTATTAATACCAATTAATGTGTTTTGTATACTGTCAATAGATCAAGGCAAATTATAACCATCGTTTACACAAACTGTTAGCGTATACGTAGGACATCAAACTTAAATTAACGGCGTGATTAAACATTCAATGAACCGTATATGAAGTCAATGACTTGGAAGTAATTAAACATATTGTCAATTACTAGTGAGCCTTTTGATGGTACGTTTTGGTCACTAACGTGGCAATAACCAAGACTATGTAAATTACTGGTATGTGAGGTTAGTAAGTAACTAACTCTCTGTTGAAAATTAATCAGTAATTATCCCGTTATTAGTATAAATATGCCCATACAAAATATGTATATGAGGGCACCCTAATGTCTATGCCGCCAAACGAATGAGATACGACGATCTTGGGTACGGGATGTCTTGGGTACGAGTTGTCTTGTTACCGAAGCTGCCATCGTGAAATGCGCTACTGACTCAAACAACATTTATCCATAATTACAAAAATCTGATAATTCTACATATAAATATTGATTTTCACTATAAAGCCATGTATAATTATCATCAACTTGTTTCACTTCTATTTTCACTCCATGACTGCATGAGTTTAAATCAAAATAAGGATTGATATCCGTTTGCATCTAGACTAGAGTCTAAACGGATGCTAACAGACTGAAAAATATCTCCCGATGACTGGATTTCTTGACACTGAAATATCACCGGCCATTAAGCCGACCCCCCAAAATATGGGTCAAAATGTTGACACAAAGTCTCGGCTTAATGGTAAACAGAAAAAGACATATCCAATTGGTTGAATGTTCACTAAAACTGTAATCACTTGTCTAATGTTTTTCAGTCTGCTTACAAACAATTTCACTCAACAGAAACTGTTCTACTGAAAGTTTACAACAACATATCATTAAACATGGACACAGGAAAGGTCATAGCACTAACACTATTAGATTTATCTGCAGATTTTGACACTATTGACTATTCTGTTCCTCTAGATCGCCTCTGATTGGATTGGTATGGCATATCGGGCACAGCAGGCGCTTGGATTCACTCATTCGTAACAAATAGGTTCCAATCAATAAAAATAAGAAACTGTTTTTCAAAGGCAGTTCCCATGTTTTGCAGTGTTCTCTACGACTCTGTTCTAGGACCGCTGCTGTTTACTTTTATACTACACCACTAAACTCTCTTATTCACAACCATAAATTAGACCATCATTTATGTACAGATGACACCCAAGTATACATATCTTTATCTACAGCAGACACTGATATTTCTCTTAGACAGCTAGACGACTGTCTCAGTGATATCTTTGACCGGATGGCAAACAATAGACTTCGGCTCAATGCTAACAAAACAGATTTCATTATTATAGGTACATCCAGACAAAGCTGCAAACCTACTCGTTTCTTTCCTGTGAACATCGTTAGTCATAGCATCACACCACCAGACGCAGTACGTAATCTTGGTATTATATTTGATAACGATTTCAATTTCAGAAAACATATTTCTCTGACATGTCGCCGCTGCTTCTACTATATTTTCGTGACCTTCACCGTATTCGTCGCTATATTTCTATTTCAGTCGCCAAAACCATTGCTACAGCACTCATTACCAGTAGGCTTGTTTACTGCAACTCTCTTCTTTATAGCATCGCATCTAAGGATATAGCAACACTTCATTGTGTTCAGAACTGCTTAGCTAGGTTTGTCACGTGGTCTCCTCGGTTTTTCTCATTTTGTGCAACTCCTGAAATCACTTCATTGCAAACCTTTCAAATCTTTCACTAAAGCGGAAGATCTTCCACTTTTCCTGTTTTTCTAGAAAATCTTCCGCTTTTTAAGGACTTGGCCTGTGGTCGAAGCTCCACCCAACATCAAAAAGATGAATTAAAATATAGCTGAAAATAGCACGAGAGCTATTAGAGAGGTGCTGTGTATTTTATTATTAAAATATTGGAAGGTCTGAAACTATACATTTGTTTTTCAAGCATAAAATATTCTGCCATTTTTTTCAAATAAAATGGTGCAAGGTCTGCATTGGCTCCATGTTCAATCTCGCATCATTTTCAAACTCTGTACAATTGCCTACTCTTTGTTAGAACCCTTGTATCTATTTTCCATGCTTTCTCTAGAAACCAAGCCCAGGGGGAGCTCCGTTCATATGGTATCACTTGCTGTCTGTTTCCAGAGTTAAAACTCATGCTGGGACTTGTGCTTTTTTAGTTCTTGTCCCTACTCTTTCGAATTCACTCCCTAAACATGTTGAATCATCAAATAGCATTGTTTCTTTCCGTCGCTATTTGAAAACTCTCCATTTCATACTCGCTTATCCCTCTTAAGTTTCCA